>OY735227.1:35733499-35963499 GCA_963457665.1 Thysanoteuthis rhombus
GGATTAGCTTCGGAAAAAAGTGCTTTAATTTTTGGACGGAGCCATACATAGATACCTCCCTGTCAATGGTGGTGACAAAGGTATGTGCTCTCTGAGTGCTTTTTAGTTTTGTTCAAGTTTCTGTAAAGTTTATTTTGAAGATATTCAACAATTTTCAAGAAAATTTGTCAAATACACAAGACTGATATATATTTTCCAAGTTGGTCTAGTTCAATTACCAAATTAAATCCTCATATTTTAAGACACTTAAAATGATTCCTATACTTAGGTTGACATGCTTTAAATGATCAACCATATTTCTCTTTTATTGAAATATTGTAATGAATTGAATAGGGCGTACATCTTCTATGTCGTTGAATGCTAAAAATAAAAGCTCTAGAGCTATTTTTCCTTCTTCTTATTGTCATGCATTCTCTTGTACTTTGATCCTGTTAGAATTCCTCCTTTGTTTCAGCATCTCTGGTAATTCTCTTGCATCTTTTATTCACCCGCCACCCACTGGAGCCCTACCCTGTTAATTTTCTCTGCCCCAATGTAATATCATATTCTACAGAAGATGATAGCCTTAATTTATAGCCATCTGGTTGTAACTGCAGACAGCATTTTTGCCAGCTTCATTCTGTCTGTATAAGGTTTGATTCTCTGATGTGGTCCTTTTTCCTTCGTTTACTCATCTCTCTATATCTGTTCATTTTACGGGCAAGAACAGCTCAACCTAAAGGGTTTAAGATGCTCTAGAAAGGTTACTTAATATTACGTTGATCCAAATTCTTTTCAGTGATCAATATCTTTTGCGAAGTTGAGTTCATTTGGTCCAAGATGAGCAGAGCTGATGAAGAAAGAATTAAAAAAAGAAGAATGAATAACAAAAAACCTAGGGATCTTTAACTGCCATGCAAAACTCGGTTTCGCCCAGGATTAAAGTGTGGTATCTGCTTCCTTCAATTTAATGTAGTATGTATTAGACAACTTATGCTTCCCGTTTCAAGACTTTAAACTGTAGAAGTAAAACATAAACAAGTCTAGCAGTATCTCACTCTAACTATTTATGGATCCTTTGTAAGTGGTATTTCCTCTTATATATATATATATATATATATATATACATATATATATATAAAGCTAGTGTCCATTGCTTTTTTGACACACAAAATATGTCACATTATATTTTTATATGAGTTGCAGACTAGATACACCTTTCATATTTTGCATATATAACTCTAAAATATGTCCGCATAAAATGCCATAATCATATATGTATAAAATATTGCTCATCTCAACTTGGTAGGTATAAAAATAACGTTGCCAATTATCGCAATGATCATGTACAATTTTATAAAAATTTATTTTCTCTCATTTTGCCTTTCAGTTTATAGATTTTCTTTTTGCTCGAGAAACCTTACAGTACTTTCTTCTTTTTTCTGCCTTTGCCTTCTAGTTCACAGCCACTCTCTCCCCATAGGTCATTTTTCTTTCTCCCTCTTTCCTATCTTTCAACATCAGGCCTACTCTTTGAGAAAATTCTCATATGTGTTCCTTTAAATATGATCAGTATCAATTCTACATTGAGTTGAACTGTATTTAAATTAAATGTCTCAAACAAAAATGGGTAGAAAGCTGAAACCTCATTCAGGATCAGTTTCTCTGCGGTGCATCAAAATACCATATTTACCACCATATACCTAACCCACAGCAGCACATAACATGTACCTATAATTTGGCAAGGAATATTTTGGGAAAAAACTAAAAAATAAACAATTTGCTTTGGAAGTAGTTTCTTTTTTTTTCTAGAATGAATTAATTTCTTGAAATTTACATCATAATTTGATCATTTCTAACCATATATATTTGATTCTAAGGTCATCAGAGGGCAAGTGTGTTAAACAGGGATGATTACACGTTCCAAACCAATAATCAGAGTATAGGACCCAGGGTGATTCTTGGAATTTTCCAGGCAAAAAAGATGAAGGGAAATAGTAGCCAAAAATTAAAAATAATGGTTTACAATATTAATCTAATAAGAATAAATTATAAAAGATATATGTAATGCTAATTGGTTCGGAATGACAATGATTGGATGTGATGAATGAGAAAAAAAAAATTGTAAATGATAAAACCAGGTTCATCAACAAAATAAAAATATAGATGTTATATGATTTTTTTTTTTTGTACAATCCAATCAAGATATTTTCTTGGCAAATGTAGTTTGAATTTGTTGTATAATTACTTGGGAATTTTTTACAAAAAAAAAAATCTCCCAACAAACATTGCCCAATGTTATTTGGAATCTGTTATGTCTTCAAGCAAATCTCGGTTGACTGATCAGGACTGCTCATTAGATGGCACCAATCAAAGAGATGCCTCACAGAAACTTTGTCAGCTGGGCCTGCCAGAAACATTCTGATAAAATACCAAAAATATTTCTCTGCATCAGACAACCCAATTTGTACGGAAAAGCTGTGAGAATAAAAGAACTTCTTTTGATTGTTTTCCAAAGGATATGTTCTAAAGGTTGGGAGCTTTTGATGTCACATTCCCAAGGTATTTGCAGACATAGTTATTGCCTCCCAATTAAAAGAAATGGATTTTTTTTTCTTTATAAGACAAAAAGAAGTTTGTTCTGAATTTTGAGTAAAATCGCAAAGTGTAATCAAATGTTTAGAAAATCGTTCTTTTGTTATATCGTAAGTTTATTTTTAATGAGGATTATTAGTTATTACCCATGAAAAATTTCTTTGAGATGAGTATTTTTTAAGAAAAGTGACTATATATATATATATATATATATATATATATATATATATATATATATATATATATATATATATATGAAATTACATTAACTGATATTGGATAAATAGTTGACTGAAATGACAAATCTTCGAAAAGATTTTTTGTATATTTTATGTTTAAGGCTGTTGAGTGCATATATATATATATATATATATATATATACATATATATACATATATACATATATATGACACAGAAAGATCATGGTGACTCCGAGTTTCATACAGGTACAATCATCAAACCATGTACTTGAACATGAAACTTAGAATCTTCATGAAGCATTCAATTTTCTGTGTCACTTATAGATAACTGAAACCTCAAAAATAATAACTAACATGTGTGTGTGTGTAATAACTATAAAGACATTTTAGTGGGAACTATATTTTGTTCAGTACCAGTGTTACCTTGTGGCAAATCGAAAAGCCCTCGATCATGCAAATAGATAAAGTGTTATGCTGCACTCAAACCTGCGTCCACCAGGAAGCAGCCTTATATGCTCATTTCTTTATTTATTCATGTAAACTGAGGCTGTTTGATTCAGTATTGGGTAATGTTGGTGCCAAACCAAGTATAGTTTCTACTGAAATGTCTGTATAATTATCACATTCATTTGGATATAAATTTTCCATCAACTGACACACATATACATACTTATATATAATTTTGTATATTTAGGTAGCAATCTTTGTTATACCAGTTTTATTAAACAGTATTGAGATTTTTTTGTTTCTCTGCTTTTCTGATGGTGATCTTTTAAGCTTGTTCAAACTATCAGAAAACTGGCTGAGCCTACAAAAAAATGAACCACCAAAAAATGTCAATACTATTCAATGAAAGTTGTGTGTGTGTGCATATATATATATATATATATCCAAAGTGACCATAGATACAAAAAAAAATGTCCTTTTCTATAGGGGAAAAAATATTTTCCCTAGGTGGTTCCTAGTGGTGTACTGTTGTATACTTTCAAGGTTGTAGTAATTAGGAAGAATGTTTAGCCCACTTACCTGGTTGGTCGGTCGGGCTATTTGTATTGCTACAGTGATTTGATACTGAAAATCCAATGTACCAAAGGCTTTTAATCATGTTTCTGAATCATCATGTCAGATTCTCTTTTATACATTTAAAATGTCTAGCTTTGAATCAAACATAACATACTTGCTATCATCAAATATATTATGTTTTAAATATTTATATTTTGGTGTATATTTTGATTAAGATAATGTCTGGTAGGAAGACTGTGTAATGTTAGTTAGGGACAAGAGCTTGGCTGCCTTTAAAATCATGTGTTTACCTGACCGTGTACACCAACCCTTTGAACCATTAGGAAGTACACAACTACCTCAGCCATGAGAGAAGCCCCGCCCAACACAAGAATCTTACCGGCTGTTCCTTTTCATACTTCATCATCCTCTTGATCACCTCATTAGGCTTACTCTCTGTTGTAGAGTAGTGGCAATAAAAAGCAACAAAAATTAAGATGAAAGAAAATACAAGTCAAAAGTTAATATTGGTTGACAATACTCTGGAAAAAAAGACAAGATAATATTACTACAACTACAACTAGTGTATGTAGAAACTATTACAGATATGGTACCAAGTGATCAGGGAGAAATAAAGGATGGGCTTGAGGGTTAAATTTGATTTCTGCTAGCCGTAAGAGTTCTGTAATAAGTCATCATATATAGGCAGGCAAGTTTGTGTCTCGCACAGAGCTTATTCTATATTATTTGATCTGTGCTGTTGTTATAGTCATGAACAGCCAAAGATATGACCAAATTAAGTACTGAAAGGCAACAAGAGGTCACATATCTGAAATATCATCTATAACAACAAAGATGAGAACAATAGTTCAAATAAATATGATTTTTCTTCAAAGTCTTCCATCCAAAAATCTCATCCAGCCCCTTTAACTCATAAATTCATGTAAGGAAATTCAAAGAAGTGTTCCATTATTTTTCGTCCTATTTACCGCAGACTTCCACTGTTAATTAGGAGTGGTATCAAGCGGTTTAAGACATTAAGTTCTAAATACTGTCTTGGAACAAAAACAAAACATTTTAGTGAAAATGGAACATTATACATTACTTGTATATCCAGCAAAACAAGTTAGGAGAGAAAAATTAATGCTTCTTACTTCTGGTTTTGTAGAATTTTGTAGTTTTGTTCTTTGGCTGGGAATGAATTTCTAGGAGTACTGTACATTAATGGATCCAGACTTCAAAGTGTCTATTAAATCATGAGAATTAGATTTTTTGAAAGAACCTACTTTTTTAATGACTGCCTGTCTCTGAAGCCCCTGGCTGTAATTATAGTAATTTTTTTATTATTTTTTAAAATGCTTCTTTTTTTCTTTTCTTCTTAGTGCTTATTCCTTTTTTTTCCTTCTTCTCTTTTCTTCTGTCTTTTTTTCTTCTTCTTTTTCTATAATTGTCTCTTTCCTATAATTTATGAAAGGAGTTTCCCAATTAAGAATTTAATATTCATGCCCAGTGCCTGTGCCTATTTCTCTTTCTTCTCGCTTGGCAAAAGAGGGAGAAGGATAAAGACTGAACTGTGTCCCATTTTATTTCTTTTTTCTTCAACATAGGAAGCATTTATTTTCTAATTATTACTCTGAGCTGTGACCTTTTTCTCAAAATTTGACTGGGCTCTGAAAGGTCAAATATCAAGCGACATGTCTGTACAGTACATTTGCAGGAAACGCTTTGGAACTTTTTGCATGACCATTTTTTGTTGATGAGACTTCTGTAAGCCTTGATATGAGATACTTTTGATGTTTCAACTGATTCCCCCCACCCAATTTTTTGCTTATTCCATGTGTATGTGAAAGTAGATATTAGCTTCAGTAGAGTATGTAAGAAATTCTCAAAGAACATGCTTGTAATTACTATATCTCCTAGCGGCAAAGGTAATATTCACCCTCCCCCCAATAGATTACAAAAATCTACCCTATATCCTAGATCGAAGGTTACTTTTTTGTTATCTGTCTCTCCCTCTATCCCCGCAATATCTCCAGAAGTTCTCAATGTATTTCAATGAAAATTTGTGGAGGGGTGAGCAATGAGCAACAGAAAGAGTGATTCAATTTAGGAATGAATCCATCTGAAGTTACATCCCCTACATCATAGCTATATGTCTGCACCACACACTATATCAAAATTTTTAATGAATTTTAATGGTGTTTTGTAGAAAGATAGACCATGGGCTAAGTGAGAATAGATTAAATTTGGGGGCGGATCCATAATTTTTTTTTTTTTACTGCTACCTCCCCTGCATCGTATCTATTTATGAATTGATATTTGATCAATTTTTAGTGACAATGTTGTTGGCAGAAGTATGCATTCTCTGATTGCTTGATAGTTTCATTTGTAAAGTATCAAGGCAACATGTAAAAAAAGGAAAAATAATAGTAAGTACATATATGCAAGTTTGTGAACTCATGTGACTGACCTTTCAAATACTCATTCAGCATTTGTGTGACTGTTGTATTTTAGGATTAAAAGATGCTTGTCATTTCAGTGGGCAGATTTTGTGTTGCTTCTATTCTTGGACATACTGTCGAAATGATTTGTCATTGCCCACTTCTGAGCAATGATGCTAATTATTGCGAAGGACCTTGGCTGCTTTACTTTTCAGGCTATGAAAATTAGGAAATGAATTCAAGTTCTCTGTTGTTTTATAACTTTGGCAACCTGTCAAATTTAAGAAATGGAAAAAATATCTATTGGAATGTTATCTGATGAAATAATTTCCGCAAGCACGGTTTTGTTTAATAGCAGATTACACATGCACACACACTCATACATATATATATCCAAGTATGTATGTATGTGTGTGTGTGTGTGTATATATATATATATATATATATATATATATATTGGTATCACCCACTTTTTGAAAAAAGGCATGAAGTGAAAATAGTGTATGTACTAAAATATATATTTGTATGATTTATATGTACATAAATAATCCTGCCATTTTTTTACTGGTATTATGCTAGTGCACCATATGAAGTTTCTACCAAACTTTTGCTTTGAAAATCACTTTCCACATTATACCACAAATATTCATGGTTTTAGGTAAGCCAACAGGTTGAAGTGAGTGGAATCTGCACGTCCCTGTTCTACAGAATGGGCCTCCAAGAGGTCCCTATTATAAAACCTATCATGGTGAAAAATATAGCAAATAATAAAAAGTGCCCTAATCAGTTAGCATAAGCAACTAAGAGTTCTTACAAAAAACATTTTGATCAATTTAGAGACTGGTTATTAAAGTATTCTATAGTATTCTATAGTATATTACCATATATTAGGTTGTTCAGAAAATAATGGCTGATTATAGAGACCAAATATTGACGGTGTCTAACAATATTACTATTGTATATTTCAATAATATACATAGCTCATTTTGATAATCAAAATATGCTCTTTTCAGTAATATTCACTGTTCATTTTTAGAATTATCTGTAGACGGTGTAGACCCTTGAACCTGAAGATAAAAGAGTTCTGTATAAACCTCTTGAACAAGTATGAATTGGGTCACAATGCATTTTAAGCAGTTTTCAATATTAACCTAGTATGAGTTGTAGAAACTACTTCTGATAATGCAGTCTAGCATTGGTTTCCAAAGTTTCGATTAGTGTGTTTCACATGAACTCCATGAAGACTATTACCAACTAAAGTCATTACTTTCTGAACAACCTAATAAATGCATCTCTCTATTGAAGAACAGCTGCTTGCGTGTGAAGAGAGATTCAGTGACATTGTATCTTAGTTCAAGTTACAAGCTAAATAAGTATTCATACATTACCATCAAAATGATTGAATCAGAACTAAGCACAGATGCAATAAAAGTCTTCTGACTTCAGGAGTGCATATCGAGATTACAGAATCCTGTCTGTCACTTCTATGCCTCGGTTGTCTATTAACTTTTCAGGTCTTTTGGATAAATATGATTTCTGAATAAGAGCTTCCTTAAAGAATAGTATTTGTAATAATCTTACATGCCAACATTCAAGTTGAATTTTTAAGCATAAAAAATCATCTTCTATAATAGAACATATCTGTTTGGACTCTCTGAACTTAACCGATTGGAGGAAGGGATGTTGCCTTCTCATTGGGGTTGACTTACATGGCAAATATATGCCTGAACTTGAATTAACACCTCAGAATTTTAGGAATTGACTTTTGCACAGCAATTTAATATACCTAGGCTAATGGCGTTGAGGTCCCCCTAAAAGTACTTTCCTTGTGACCTCATGCACTTATTCCAGGATCAATTTCTCATTTCAAAACAAGTCTACAAAGTCCTCCTTCAGTATCACCATCAGCAGCCAGTTTGAGTTCTCCCTAATCTTGTCCATGGTTTGAAAACTGCCCCCGAAATGACTGGCTGACCTGCATATGAATAAGTAGTATTTTATATATATATATATATATATATGTATATATATATATATATATATATATATATATATAGCAATTAAAGACAATGATCATTTGAACATATATGATGTCATTAAAGTGTTGTTGGATTAGGATTGAAACTTGGGTGGGGGTAATTTTTCACCTAATACTGCATCAATTTTTATCTGTACACTTACAATGACTGTCATTCAAGTAATAGACTGATAGTCATAACTCTCCAGCTTCCAGATGAAATTTTGGTAGAAATAGAATAACTAAATAACTGATAAGATTCATTATTTACCAAAAGCTAAACCTTTTCCCATACTGACTGATAACTTGTTTTGGGTTTTTTTTTCTCATTTAGACCTTTGTTTTTGTTATTTTTAACCACAGGACAGAAACAAAGAGAAAATGAGAAATCGAACGAAGAAACTGCTAACCCTAACCTCTTATGAGTAAAGTAAGTCAATCCCAGGAAATAAACTTATAAGTGGTTTAAAAGCACACTCTGTAATTAAAACAACAAGAAAGGGTTTGGTTAGTCACTCAATAGAAACTATACTGTGACCAACATCTTTGAGCAGCATGCCGTATTGAGGGTGATCGATAAAAAAAATTAGAAAAGGGGTTAATCACTAAAAAAAAAAAAAGTTGGACACAAACTAAGGGATCAGTTTAGTATGAACTTACATTGTTAATTGAACCCCCACTAAATACCTATTTTGGATTAAATTTTAAAAAAAAATTTTTTTTTTTTTCTTGATACGAGGAGTAGATTTTTGAATTTTTAACCCCTTAGTTCCTATATACATAACCAGCCAGACAGACCAAATTATAAAGTGTTGAAACCTATGTTGACAGCTTCTAAAAGATACAATTTAGATTACAAGAAGAATGGGAATTGAGCCAAATTTGCTAAGTGCAAAGTTTACATTTACATGTAATGTTTCCAGCTTTATATAAACAAAATCAGTGCCAGTCACTTCAAGTGTAGATTCGTTTATTTCAAAAATCCATAACCCATCACTTTCCTGTCAGTTATCATAAGTGTACAGCAGCAGGCTTGGCAGATGGCTGCTACTGATACTATAAATGTGACAGACACCATAGGAAAGTAAAGGGGAGAACAAGTACTGAAATTCAATAAGAGTGTAGGGTAGACGATGAGAATTGTGGTTTAATTAGAAGGTTGAAAAGGAGAGAGGCTGATGGCTGGTTCTGATCCTAGAAGTGTGACAGACACATCTTTTATATTACTTCTATTTGTATTGTTGTTGAAATAGTGATGAGATATAACTGTATACTTGTAGTAATAATGATTAAGGAATGCTTATCTGGGTTTTTATTTTTCTAATTGAAATAATTTGGTTTATTTTATAACTTCATCTGATTTTGAGGTGAGCAGAAGCTCCTCACAAAGTTTCTCCCTAGATCTATCTACATATATATGTGGAGCTACCCAAAAGTTCCAATAATTTTGACAACTAGGAAATAACCTACCCTAGCTCTTAGTTCCCACTGTCACCTTTGAAGTAGTCCCCTTACACATGTATGTAGTGGTTCTAGCAGTTTTTTTCCACAATTCTCTGTACCCCTGGAAGGCTCCAAATATGATAGTGTTAAGTACCTCCTGCGAGTCTATCTAGATCTCCTCAATCAAGTCAAAATGATGCCATTTCAATTGGAATTACAGCTGAAAGAAACAGGTCAAAGTCGTGGGGGACAAGGCCAGGCCATTAGAGTGGGTGGGGAATAACTATCGTGTTATTGGAAGCCAGGCTCTGCCTGACAAATGGTTGATCTCGGCACAAATTTTGTAGCAATGCATCTCATGCACCAGCATGTCTGACAAAATGCATCGAACGCTCCTATACAACAGTCCTATACGATGATATCACAAACATCATGGATAGTTTGTCCACAATCTGCAAGTATAGCCTGGCACACTTTTTCGACCTCGTGGTTCACATCAACAGTCATCCAGAACGGTCCTCGTCTTTGGTGGACATTTTATTCCTCCTTGAAATGCTTGTACTGAGGGGTCTGCTTCTGGACATGGCATTTTCACCGAGAGCTTGCTAAGGAAACGGGTGAGTTTCAGTGATTGTCTTGTTGATCTTGATGCTGGTGAAATCAGTCGTTACAAAAACCACCATAATACCTTAACAAGACGTTACAAAAATAAGAGTAACAGATCCACTTCTGCACGCAGACCTACAAAAGGTACCGTGCTGGCTCCACCTTATGGCAACAGGCCGAACTACATATGCTCTGCTCTTACTATTCAGATTAGTGGAACTTTTGGTTAACACCTCATATAGTACTATCATAATTATTGTTTATTGACTTATTTCATTTTAAAACTCTATTTAAACTATGAAGATGTAAAAAGCAACACATGTTCTTATAGATTGGGGTCTCTGCATTGATTCTAGTATCCTTTACAAGAAGAACATAGACCATTGTTGATCTCATGTGACCTCATCTGAACTTAGAATAGTGGCTATCTGCACGTACGTGTGCGGATCGACCTATCTGCACGTACGTGTGCGGATCGACCTATCTGCACGTACGTGTGCGGATCGACCTATCTGCACGTACGTGTGCGGATCGACCTATCTGCACGTACGTGTGCGGATCAACTTATCCACACATGTGCACGGATCGACCTATCCGCACGTATGTGCGCGGATCGACCTATCCGCACGTGTATTGATCATGAGATAATGTTTTCTGACATTGATCTGAAGGGCATCAGGTTTCAGCAAGTATTGATTCAAACTCTGGATATAAAGTGTGAACTTAATAGATAACTTTTATGCAAAAAAAAAAAAAGTTATCTAAGTTAATTTTTAACTTTTATGCAAAGCGAATTAAATGTTATTACTTTTTCCGATGGAAAAGTAATAATAACGATATTAACAATTTGTTTTAGTTTTTAATTATTATCCTTGACATTTTTATTTCAATGCACTTAGATGATATGATCTACAGTTTTCTTCATATGGCAACTTGTATACTTATGCACGTATGTACTTGTCGAATCCAATTCTTGGCTTATAGGCTAAACTATTAAAATTTTATGAAGATGCATTTTTCTCAGCAACCTGTTCTGTGATGAATATACTACTATATGATTCGTGACTCTATCTGTTTGCAAGATATACTTGTATGCCTTCATTTACATATTTGATTTACATATAAATATGCTAGCTGAATACCCATCCCATGGATGGGGTATTGAGCTTATATATATATATATATATATATATATATATATATATATATATGTGTGTATATATATGTGTATATATATATATATATATATATATATATATATATATATATGTGTATATATATGTATATATGTGTGTATATATATGTGTATATATATATATATATATATATATATATATATATATATGTATATATATGTGTATATATATGTATATATATATATATATGTATATATATATGTGTATATATATGTATATATATATATATATGTATATATATATGTGTATATATATGTATATATATATATATATATATATATATATATATATATATATATAATATGTAAAGTGAGGGTCCAGTTTTGCATTGTAATTACATCATGAATAGAGCACCTTCCTTTGTCCAAATTCTTCGACATTTTCAGGGGTAGTGCTCATCAAGGGTGGCCCTGACCTTGTCATCTTCCACTGATGTTTTACCACTTCTGGAGGCACTGAAAACACCTCGCTCGTAACATTGCGTCATCTTTTCAAGGATCTCCATTGCCGATTTCCCAAGTTTGTCCCCAAATTTAATGCTTGCTCAAGTCTGAGGTCCATCCTGATATCCCAAATGATCCCACACGTGTAACATAGGTGTGGATGACCACAGTATAACACCACCTGTCATGCTGACTCACAACAATCACTACTCATTTCCTGCTACGAGGACATGACTGTCTCATGCTTAGTTTGTTCTCAACAGGGATAGTCATGGAACTTTTTGATTGCACTTCGTTTGTATATTTCAGACAAAAAGATGATACAAACACAAAACTGTGATATTATTGGTTTGCTTTTAATATGCTTGAAATGGTATAAGTTTAATAAAATGAAGCGTAATACCTCCTACTGCTTCACTTTTGCCGTCTCCAATGACTGTGGTTCCTAATCACTGAACTCTAATGTAATACAACCAAAATGTCAGCAATATTTGGGTTAAGTAATTCAGGATCTCGTCACTGGGATTTGAGATACAAAAATAAAGCAATACTGATAGCTCTGTATAAGGGACCACACTTCTTTCCATAGACTGCACTTCTTACACCCTTGAACTATGTAAGCAAAATATGAATATGTACATAAAGCACATATTTGATTATGAAGCTATAATAACTTGAAGTAATTCTAAACTTTAATTCAATTTTACTATTGTATTACTTTTGCATTCAGATATCAAATTGAATATTTTTTTATTTGTTTGTTTTCTTGCATAGAGTTGACAGAATATTTTAATGTCTATTGTCTTCAAATAAATGTCTTCTTTTTTTTTTTCTGTACTTTTAAATGTTTTCCTAAGAATTGAGGAGATGCCATAGGAAGAAATATTATGTAATACAACATTTAAAACCAGAAAAGATATTTTCTTTTTCTTTTTAGGTCAAACTATAATTTCTATTCATTTTTATTTATTTATCACAACTAAGTCAGGTTGGAGATGCCATTTCTCGAGGCTTTTTATAAATGTTATGACAATTGAAAAGTACAGTCCTTTTTTTTTTTTTGTATAGAAAACAGTGACCACATACAGAAAACCAAAAAGAAAGGTGCTGCCGACTTCTCAAGTTTTTGCTTCCTTTTTAAAAATTTTTATTCTGTAATAGATCTCCTTGGCACTCCTACTCCAATTGACAGTCACTCCTATGTTCAGCTTCAGCCTTGACTTCCTGAAAAACCTTGTCTCTTTCTTTTTTAATAGTGACATACTGCCACGTGGGCGTGAAGAAAACAGTGTGTCTGGGAAAGATTTCATTTTACTTCCAGTGCAATGGTTTGAGTCAAGGAACAGGCCTTGAAACCTGATAACAAGTGTAGAAGGCGGGTTATAGGAAATTAGGCTTAATGAAAAGGCTATAATTTTGTTGACAAAAATAGAGGCTTGAGTATTCATTCCAGTGAAAAATAAATAAATAAAATGAAAAAAATTAATTTATTATCCCAAAATGATTTCAGATTATAATTTTATTTGACAAAGATGGAGGGGTTGGTAAAATCCATGCTCACTGATATGCTATGGATTATTTTGTTATTTTAACAGCAACAAAACACACGCGCATACACGCAGTAGAAATATAATGCATTCAAATGACCGGATAGTCTTTTCCATGTCTGTCTGTAATTTTGCCTGCAATACAAATTCAAAGTCATAAAAGTGATTCGGATCTTCATCGCTGTTAACTTTTCATTTTCTCCTTTCATCTTGAATGTTGATGAAATGATATTTGTTTTTAAACAAGTCACCAATTACAGGAGGCTATAAGAGAGGAGGTTGCTGAGTATATATCCTATGTGGACCCTGGGTGCAAAGGGAACCCAGGCATTTACTGGGACCTCAGAAAATGTACACATGTTGAAAAGGATAAGAAAAATGACGACTAATGGAGAAGGGAAAATGACACCCCCACCCCACTCCTCTCTGAGGCCCTGACTCGTTATGTAGTTCACTCGGCTTGATAATTTTTCTTTATTTTAGTAGAAAACTATTTCTGGTATGTCTTCTATTTAAAGTGTCAAGCAAGATTTTTGTACTCAGAAAATGATGTTTATAAGATGGAATGAAATCATGTTTGTATTATGTTATTGTGAAGGCTGACCCATACTGAAATTCACTTCTTTCTAACTGTTCATATTTTTTCAGAAGTAAACCATTTAACCTATTTCTATGTTCCAAACTTGAATTAGACCTGCATTCCTTTTATAGGGAAATGCAGGAAGTGATGGAATATTTTTTTTTCATTGCAGGCTCATACTAAGAACATAGAAATCAATAAGATACTTCATACCATCTTATTCCTGTTTTTAGAATCATTTCCACCTGTGTCACTTGACAACCAATTTTCAATCTCAATTATGCAAGTAGAACCAATATCATCTTGAAAATTCCTGACAGTTGCTTGTAGCCTTAATTTTTTTTTGTTTTTGCAATATAATGGGGAAGTAAAATATTTCAAAACTATGCTTCATGATATTCTTTGAAAACTAAAAACAATGATTTGTGTGAATGATATTTTAAAAGCATAATAAAAGAGTTCTTTTATTTTTAGTCAAGACCTGCTGTTATCACGATGATACTTTTACCATTGTTACAGTTTTTAAGATGCTTTTTTTTTTGTTTTCCTTTTTATGGATTAAATCTGTTTTGTTCTGTTAGATTGAAAAACTCTTTTGATTGAAGTTTTGCAGTAATTCTTCTGAATTTGTATAAGTTATGCGTTAAAACACCCACACAAACGTGTTTTAGATTTATTGATATGATCTTTATTACTTACTCTTGCTGCAAATGGTAGTAAATTGTTTTGCTTATTTGTTTTGATTAGATTTACTCCCCAAACAACTGGTGCCTCCAGAAATTGCTATGCAACAAACTGGAAAGAAAAACTCTTCAATGTAATTAGTGACGCCTTTAAAATGTATGTTCTTTGGTAGTAAACTGGGTTTAGTAAATATCAAGGTAGGCAAACCCTCCTCCCTACTAACTCCCATTTACCCTCCATTTGCTCATGTGACTGAGCTAAGCTTAGTAAATATTCAGACAGGCGTGCCTTTCCCACTTCCTCCTCGGCCGTTTCTCTACATTTTGAACGTTTACAGACCAAAAATATGGTAATGATTATATGTTAGGCTGAGTTGTTTGTTTTTGATTGGAATGGAGGAGGTTAAGGAGACTGGGATGTTGGTCAAAAAGAGAGAGTGCTCATTGCCTTTCTAATTGTTAAGTGCAAAACAAACGCTGTTTTCACCTAAGCAAATAAGTGGGGTGAGTTAAACTTTTGAAAAGTGGGAGATTCTTATTTTTAAAGTTTTCAGAGGTTAGGTCAGGTCTACGTGATTTTGTGAATCTCTTGGAGTATTTTGCTCTAGGATTAAATCAGACCAGGTCTCACGCATTCTTTTTGAGACGTATACATATTGATACTTTCTCATGCTCACACTCCTGAAACCTGTTTTAAATCAGTGGTTCTTAACCTTTTTCAAGCCTCGTATACCTTCAAGATTTTAGAATCTTTCCCGTATCCCTTAATCTTGAAGCTAAAAAATCAAATTGAAAGATGTCCAAATTGGCAAAGTAATTAAAGAGTGCAAATAACAAAATTCATCATATGTAAAAATCAAGTCGGGATCAAGATATCACTAATAAAACCATTCAGGATAGAGAAAAAACACGAGTTGTATGCATCGGCAATAAAATTACAAAAAAGATTTGTTTGCCGCTCTCTTCTCGCACGACTCAAAATTACCTTACACACCACTTGGAGAAGGGATTGGGCTGCATCCTTCATTAGGAACCACTGTTTTCAAATAAGCCTCTTGACACTCAATCTCAATTTCAGTGGCTTGTCCTGATAGACAATTTTAGCCAATCTTAGAGAGCTAGATTACCCCCGACCACTCCCGGTCAGAATATTAGGGTTGGGTGGATCACGTGGCTCTCACTTATTCTTAACATTGAAAATTGACAGGTCTGTTAAATTTTCATTTCACACACAAAAGGATTTTGCTTTAACAGACCTTTTTAATTGAATTCATGCATGCAGAAAACTAATTTGAATTATGCAATATTTCAAAATCAGTTTTGAAATGTTTTTGTTCATAATCTGTGTTCTTTATAAAAAGAATTAAAGCATCCTACCTCCAGCAACTTTTCTCTATAAAAGACATAGCACATTCGCTTTGAAAGATAAAAAGTGTGTTTTTTGCATTAAACCAAAAATATAATTCAAAAACCTATAGAATCATATGGAATTAGATACGAGGCAAGAAAATAACGGGAGAAAGGAATATAATTAGCACAATGGTGATATAAGCCCAACCAGTTTTCAATCTGATTGGATGGTTGGCAGCTCTGCTGTTCTGGGCATGCCCACAGATTACGTTCTGATTGGCTAAAATTGAAAGCATGTCACTTACATGCTAGACAAGCAGATTTAATTCAGAATGCATGCACTATTCCTATATATGTATATATGTGCACATATGAGAGTATCATTTTGTATTCACATATGGATCACATATGATTATATATGTATATGTATAATTTCTCCATTCAAAGTGGCTGGCACTTGTTCCACGAAACCATCTCCTCTGTGCTCTAAATCTTACTTGTAGATCCCCACTGCGGTGTCAGTAAAATTTGATACTCTTTTGCCTAACAGCTGAATTTTCTGAATAGGACCCTAAAAGCCCCTGAGTGTTAACTGCTACTGGGGTATGTAGCATGCTGGTAGAATAGGGCTGAGTATATTATGATACAAGAACAAGAGGTTGTCTGGGACCGAGGGTTCCCTTGCAAAGCCACTGAAGAATTATCGTGGTTATGGCAGGAAAAAGAGGGGCAGCATTTGAGTTTGGAAGAGTCAGGTAGCACTCCCCCACCCACCCAGTAAGACTACTGTTCCACTTTACATAACCGTGATTTCTGCCAATAAATTTCCGAACAAGTATTCTCGTGTGGCAAAACCTCTTGACTCTGCAAGATTCCTTTCAATATTGTTACATCATAGCTATTTCAAGAGATCATATATGACTATAGAAACTCTAAAAATGGCTCAGTGGACTTGGAAACTGGCTAGAAAAACTGACTTCATTCAGTCATACTAGACAAAAAATTACATTATTATTATTATTATGTTTTGAAATTTGATATATTAACCCCCCAGAAATGCTAGAGACCGCTGTTTTAGTGGCCTTTTTTCAAAGAGTTACTTTTTTCATTTTTTAAGCACTCCTATTCAATTTTGTAGAAAAACAGTTCTTCAAAAACAGGTTGGATTTAAATTTAGAACAGTAATATCATCATTAGAACTGGTGATAAGTAATGCTATCCAAGTTGTATTTGTCTTTTTGTTTTGATATAAGAATATACTTTTATATATCAAAAAAATATTTTTAAATATCAAAATTCAAGGATTATAGGTAGTATATAATGAATATTGATATCAAAGTATTGAAATTGTTATTCACATCAGTAAATAATGTTTAAGATATTGAATATCATGGAATGTAGTGTATGCTCAATATTAGAATTGATACTGAATATTTATATTAGTATCATTATATTGATAAATGAAGTAATATTAAAATCAAAAGAAACTGTTTTGTTATCATGAATAATGCTATCAAACGATCATTATTATCAAAATCAGTCAGTCCCAAACTTTTAAAATTAATTTAAAATTATTAAAAATATCTGGTTACCATACTCTGGTCAAATATTCTTATAATCTAAAATTGTTCATAACAAGGAATTTAAATAAATTAAAATTCAAAACAATGAACGTAAATTGTTCCAATATTTATATCCTTTGCTTAATGTTATCAGCCAGTTATTGTTATTTAAAAGACCTAATGTAATCATGATAAGCAGCTTCCTCTGTATTGGAAACTATTTCTAAATATAAAAATGTATGCTTTATATGCAGTATGAATAATATTAGATGAAATTGAAATGTCAAATTGTTCTGTAATTTTTTTCCCCACTTTTTCGCATCTTAATGATGAATCTAAATAGATGTCTGCTAGAATTATACTATAACTCAGATTCTTTTAAATAGGAATATTATTTAAAACCAATTTGATCAGGCTATGATTAAATGAAATGAGTTTGAGTTACAGTCAGTGAAGAATGTGTCATGACTTATATAGTATTATCATTGATTTTCTGATCACTTGAATCCAACAAGCCAGTGCTCAAACAACCAGTAAAGCATATTGCTTTATATATTTAATGCAATCACAACTTTTGGCTATTGGCCCTGTGTCAGTTTAAGCTCACTGTAGTGAAGGTCTGCAAGACTCACCCATTAAGCATTACTCTACAACAAAGTATCTGAAGTTTTTGCTAAGGTTAGCGTTGTCTGGTAGGTGGCTTCAAATGTAGGACATTTAATGGAGATTAGATTCACTACAGTAGTAATGGTTGGTGACAGGTTGATTGCATCCTGGACAAATGTGTCTTGGTCAAATGCTTCCTTGTTGTTGAAGTCCCTGGACATTACCTTTCCAGTATTTTTGCATTGGTGTCCCAGGGCATTTGCGTCCTGGTCATTTGTGTTCCACTTTTCACACAAGGGAGTTGCCCACAACATGCATACTTTTCAAGTTTGGATTTACAAGTTAGATTTTTCAATTCATAAAATGCATACTACAATATAAGGATAACTGCATCAAGACTTTGAAAAAAAAAAACTTTGTAGATTATAAAATAGAAACTTTAAACAATTTAATGGGATGCAAATGACTGGGACACAAAATACCAGAAACAAATGTCCAGGGACACCAATGACTGAGACACAGGATGCAACTGTCCTAGTACAGTAATGGTCGTTGAGACTAAATTACTGCTACTCAATGATGAAGTCTGCTAATTTACTAAATTTAGTCTAGTCTGGCGCATGGCCACAAGTGTAGAGCACTCATTGAGAATCAAACTCACTACTGTGAAAAACTGAGTATTTCATCATTTTCTTTCTTTGATATGATTTTGAATGATATACTTCAATTATTACAGGATCTCAATCAAAAACTTATCACTTGAAATGTCTCTTCTTGATATCAATCTGAAGTACTGAGTGATTAGTATAATAACTATAAAATTGTTTATGTATAGATCAGCATTTCTTCGAAGATTAGAGTATCTACGCTATCTGCCAAGGATCAAAGTGCCGCTCCAGGTATTTCTGCTTAGGATCAGAATGCAGTATCTGGACACAAATCAAAAGGTATTACACACACACACACATATATATATATATATATATATATATATATATATATATATATATATAGCATTTTTCATTTCTGGGTTTTTATGGTTTGAGTCCAGGTGCCTTGAACCATTGATGTAATTTCCTCAATATGATGTGGCTTTTATTGTTTCACTTGTTTTAAATAAAATCTGTTTCCTATTTAGATTTATTTCCTTTTAATAATCCATTCAACTTGAGTAGAAGTTGATAAACAAAATAATTCATTAAAAAATGGAGATAGTTCTTCCCTACTTGATAAATTTATTTTCCCAGCTGTTTATCTACGATACATTTCTTTTTCCATTCACATAAGGAAATATTGTTTTGTATTGTTACAACCCCTTTTCATTATTGTTATTATTACGAACTGGTTTTTAAATCTGATTGTTTCCAGTAATTAAACTCTTTGTATTATTTCTCTGAAAATAAATATAGAATAATGTCTGTTTTTATAAAAATCTGAAACATTGCATTAATTTCTTCTTATTGATTGAGCAACAAAAAACGACATTATGAAGAAAGTGCTTGGGACCAACTGATTTTGATTACAGTAACCGTTTGATAACATTATCCCTGGTTATGATAAATGACTCTGTATGTAATTTTCAGCATATTACCCTAGATAAAAAGAAAAGATTTTGATTTAAAACTTATCAATGGCTGTAATTGATAAAATTTATGTAAGTTATCTCATTACCTTTTAAATCATTGAGTTTTGAATTTGAAAAAGAATATATATATCTGTATACCTTGTATAAATGAATCACCATGGCCCGCTCTTGTAACAGACATAATTATCTGAAAAGCTTATCTGAAAAAATAGATCTTTATTATATATTGAAAAATACCATTACAAGATTAGTGCGTTGTGGTCCAAAATGACCATAGAGACTAAAAAAAAAAGGACTTTTTTAAATGGTGTCTAATGGTGTACTAATGCAAATTTTCAAGGTTGTAGCTCCAAAAATGTGACCGGGAGCATCTGGAGACACACACATTTGAGCAAAGAGAAAAGAATCTGTAGCTCTCAAAACCCCCTACTGCATTTGGTTTGGTTACCCCTTCCCCCAACATTTTCCCTCTTGTTACAACCCTTTAGAAGCATTATTTCAGTTTTGCTTTATTTATCTCAATTAGTTTGTGTAGTGTACTCATTATCTTACATTGGAACTTCATTTTATATCACCCATTATATCCATTATCAAGACAAAGTATAAATTTGCCTTGATTTTTTTTTCTCCTAATGATATAGACTATTAATATTAAAAAAATTTTGAATTGCCTGTCGTACTACTGATAGTCATGAAAAGGCTCTCCTTGAATTTTTCTGTGTTCAATTAATCCAAATTTCTTAGCATGTAAGAGATGATATCATGGATGAGTTATATCCTTAGACTGTGCATCTTTTTAATTGGACTTCCACAGAGAGGGACATTCTAGTATATGGCACGATCCCTCTCTATCATACCGGCTAGATTAACACTGAAAATGTCCTGGAAAAATCCGGGAAAATGATCTCTAAAAAAGAGCGGGACGTCTGATATATATTTCATAGTATATTTTCAATTTGCAAAAAAAAAACGAAATAGAAAACAAATTTTTTATTTGAAGTAGATGTTTGATCACAGTGCTTAATATTCAACACAGAAATATTGCTATTGATATGTATAAAAATAAATAAGTATTACAAGGATATACTCAGTGAATGTTAAAACATATTGCCAATCGTTGATGAGTGCATTAGGCACAAAATGCTAACATTCACTGGGTATATATCCTTGTAATTCTTATATATATATATAATATATATATATAAACCAATTTTTTAAGATGCGCATCCTTTTGACCAAAAAATCCTGTTACCACTAACACTACCCACAACTGGGTACTGGGTCCACCATAATTCTCACGTGAAGAACAAGTCTGTCACTCAATGGTAGCTTCGTAAGGACTAGGACTTTTCAGAACCACATATCTGGCGCTAACTTTGTTTTCTGTAGAAACCAAACCTTTTTTTACCCTTAAAAGGTACACACGTGCTACTGACGATAGGAGCTCTCCACAAAACATGCACAGCGAGTTAATTAATTGATAAGATTTACATATAATTTTTACATTTTATACGTTCATAGTCTAGAAAGCTTTACAACTTTGAATGCTAAGTATACAAAAGTAACTTTTCAAACAATATGTATACAGAGATAGATAGAGATGTAGCAAGCACAGGAACATTTATATCAAGTAAGTAGGTGCCAATATCTCTATTGTATATTTAGCATGAACAGGTATTATATATATATATATATATATATATATATATATATATAAATATAATTATAATTTCAGTGTAATCAACATTTTCAGTTTATATAATTCATTCAGTTATGTTCCTGGTAAAATGGCTTATGTATTGGCTTATAGATATTGCATCAAAGCGAGAAGATGGCATCTTCTTTTAGACCATTTTTCTGATAACCAATTATTTTTCTACAATAGAAACTTCCTGAACTTTTATAAAAAAATTTAAAAAATTTCTGCCAAACTATTTCTATGAATCTTTATTTCATTCATTTTAAATTTCTTTTTCATTCTTCAAAAATATATTTGCAGACAATATGTCTGGCTTCATAGGTTCTCTTCATTACAAGATATTTCAAGCTTGTAATTTCCCTAATTTCAGTGTGAAATGAATCATAGATATTAAGTAACAAGCTTTGTTGGACATTTGAAAAGTTATCTTACACAATTCACTTATTAATCAATGCTGCCCACAAAAGACCGGTTTAATCACTGTTGCTGGGTTTAGGTTATTCATGTGTTCTGACGTTTATACGTACATATCTATGTATCAATCCAGGTTTTGCGCAGCCCTAATCATTCATAGTAGAAGCTTGAAATTTTGTACATTCACTCAATGAGAAGGGTAAATGTTTTACTTCGTGATTTTTGAAAATTCCTCTCTAAATAGGTTTTTATTCAGGGGTTCGATTTACAACGAAAGTTTATGGCTGATTGGTCTTTTAATTTATGTCCAGCAGCATTCAGGCTTCTTTTTTGAAAATTTGTGCTTTTTAGTAATCACAGCCCAAAAAAGGCAAAAAAATAATTAATCGTTTTTTCCAAATTTTTTTTGAACTTATTAACTCTATTTTTTTGTTTGTTTAACCTATCTTTAATCATTAATTTATGATTCACACCATTCTCGTAATATTTTCATCAAGATAACTTAATTTACAAAATAAAAAGCAGCATATATTCTTTGTATTTTTATTTGCTTTTATCAGTCAAGCTTGAATTAAGTTTTAATCAAAGTATTTTTTTTTTATTTTACTGTATTTCCCAGAATTGAAGTCAATATTTTTTCCTCAGATGTTCACACTGTGTTTAATATGCTTGAGGTTATTTTTCTCATAGACCAATGCTAGACAATAATCTGAATTCTTGCATATGATTGGAAGTGTGTAAATTATCCTTAGTATAAAATGATAAATAAACAAAAGTATTATCAATGATTTTTAAAATACACATAATCACAAAAATTTGTTCTTTTACTGGCATACTATGGTAGATGAGCCAATAGACTAGTAATTATTTGTGTCTTCATATTGTAAGAGAAAAAGAAAGAAATGCAGATTCCAAGTCTTCAAGAGGATCTTCAAGTCACTAAGCCACCTAAGAAAACATTTTGGTGAAATGAATGAAAATGTTGAGACCATAATTTCAATTACATTCTTTTTTTATCAAAATTTTGCAAATAAAAATAGGAATGTATCCTTGGGGCCAGAGCATCCTCAACATCAGGAAATACAGTGCTTTAAAATGATGAAAAAAAAAATCCATGTTTGAATATGTACTTAGCTTGATAACTTCTACAATAATACAATAATTTGATTAACAGAAATATTGTCTCAGAAACAAAATGACTGAATGTCACTTCAGAATTGAAAGTATTCATATGGTTTATAACTGTTGTTATAATTGTTTATTTCCTGTTACATTGTATCAATCTCATTTGCCAAATTTCTATACAAGATTCAGTGAGGCCTTTGTGATATATTCATGCGGTTTTGTTACTACACCTTTAGACAGATTAAATATCATTTGTAAACAATAGGCAGCTTACAAGGTTATAGATGACTGAAAATACACCTGGTAAATAAAAGATAATATTCTTGGCTAGGTTTATAAAAATAGTTACAGACTGGCTATGTGACTGTATCAGTTACAGTGTTACATATGAAATGTTTCTTGGAAAAGCAACATGATGGATTATATAAATAACAAAAAACTGGATATTTAATCAAAATATGATACATTTGAAACGATAACCGTTTACCAATGATACCAATGATAATATTATCTAATGATAATATGTCAAGTCTATAAAATTCTTCTGGTTTAGTAGTCATGAATTTAATGAAAGCACAAATTATGGCTTCTCTATTATCTAACCTTTCATTACGGATATGAAGTTGAAATTGCTTGAAGATGATGTGAAGAAATGTCAGGTAAATCCGGAAAATGCTGCAAGACTTCACTTTCCAATTTTCTTAGCTTTGGCATAATCCACTGAGAGGTTTTAGGGGTCCAGTTTTGTCTTGGAGCTTTTCATTCAGTTGATATGAAACCCTTTTTTTTATTTATTTTATTTTTCCTAGCTGATGCTGATTATTATATATATATATATATATATATATATATATATATATATATATATATATATATATATATATATATATATATACTTTTATCTTTTGGACACATCACCCTAAAATATTTCTATTGATATTCGGACCATCCTCATCTTGGTTGTTTTTCATACAATGTTTCGGCCGTTGCACTCTACGGCCTTCATCAGGTATCATCTGGTAGATTTTGGGGAAGTAACGAACCGAACCCTTTATTTATCCAACGGGGGTATATTGACCATACTCCCCTCTTAGTATTGTTATATTGTCTCACACTAGGATCGAACCTAGAACCATCAGATTACTTTACAGTAATTTGTCTGATGCTGTAACCACTGCGCTATGTGTCCATATCAATAGAAATAATAATAATACCTCATCTCAAAAATTCCGAGATATACCCTAAAATGTGTTTGAATGAAAGAGTTTGAGAAAAAATTTCATACTTGAAGCAGGTTTTTCTTTTTTGGTTTGTTTGTTTCCTGTTTTTGAAATCTCTGTACCTGAAGTGGGAGGATCTGTTTTCTATTATTAATTAATAATAAGATGATTTGTCCTTGATTGATACATTTTAGTGTAGTATGGCCATGAGGAGAAGGATTTGGTTGGTATTTTGTTGTGAACTGACTTTCCCACCCCTGCGAATAATACATCTCTCTCTATTGCTGCAAGTAACTGGGAAGCACTCAGAGAACGCATACCTCTGCCAACACCATTGTCAGAGGAAGTGATTGTGTATGGATATACCCCCAAGTTATATCACTTCCATGGCCCATTGCCCGTCCCTCCACCCTTTCATGAAAGGTCATTAATATTCATTGAGATCTTTTGGAGGTATCATGTGGACAGACATGAATATTTGGTGATATCATGTAGTATGGATGTGTGTATATATCCCAATGTAGGGGATTGTACAGGGATCCGCTCCAAAATATTATCACTTCTTCTGTAGCCTATTGCCCATTCCACCACAAAATTACATTGAAATTCTTTGAACTTTCAGAGATATTATATGGATATACATAAGCATTTGTGCATAAGCATGAATATATTATATTATCAAGAAATGGATGTAAATCAGACAGAATAATTATGAATGCATTATATTATAAAGAACTCTATTTACATTAGCCTATTATCCATCCTTCCGCAAAATTTGATTGAAAATCATTCAAACCTTCTAGAGATAATTTGTGAAATGAGACATGAAATTTTTGCAATATTATGTGGTATAAACATATAACTACGATGTGGGGAAGTAATTGTGCATTCTGCCACCCCCAATTTTAACCACTTCTTTTGTAGCCTACTGCCTGTCCATCCCCACAATTTTATTGAGAATTAACTAATAAACTGACCCTTTCAATAACTAATGAATTATTCATATACATGCGCCTGTGTGTATGTCAGTACAACGCTCTAAAAATGTTTAAGTAGCTTTTATCTAATTAGGGTTTGATGAAAATCAGTCAATTCAATAATTATTCAACTAGATTTTGAAAAAGGTTTTTCTTTTTACTAAGAATATGAAAAAATACATTTGCTGTGTATTTGTTATCTGTAAAATCAGTTCAATAGTAAAGTGGATGTTGAGACATTTTCCCTTACCTATGAGTGGTGAAAGCCTGCTTCAATTCATGAGCTTTTATGGGTTAGCTAAACGTGGATGATCAGTAAAGAGAAAACTTGATAGAATCCAAAATGTTTAAAATAAATATAATGAACACTGCCTTTTCTTTTTGTTTCCTTATCCTCAACAATGGATCCTTCCTCTTAATGATCATGCTGAAAAATACCTCCAACACACCATTTGGAACAATGGACTTTTCCTCTGAAACAAGTTCAGTAGTTTCCTTTCTAGGGGGTGTCATCTTCTAGAATCTCAATTATATCTAAATTCTTCCATGGAAATTAACATATATATATATATATATATATAATAGGTTTTGTACTTATGCTGTTGACTACAATGAAGTATCCATTCCTGTGTTCAAACCTAATTGGTTGGGTCTTCAATAACTCTGTCCTTATTTGCATAGTAATAATATTATGCACAGCACTGTATTGTGGCTAATCTGAAAGATACACCAGTCTTTCATCCTTTATAATTAACCTTGTTAAATGTTTAGTGCTATCACAGTATGAATTTTTATAATGGAAAACTCTATGTTCATGTGCCTTCAAAAGCAAAGCATTGCATAATAAAGACTGTTGTGCACTATCTGCAAAATAACTACAAAATGCTGTGTCTCTAATAGCTATCCTGACATGATTTCAGTGTTTTTTAAGCTGTTATTGCTATCAAGATGTTATTGTATGCTTTTCTTGCTATAGTAATTGTCTTATTCTGGGTGTAATGATAGAGAACAGGGAGTGTAAATACAAATGAATATCATCATTACAAATGTTATTACAATGTGGGATTACAATGGTACTTTTTTCTTTTTTTTTTAATGTATTATCAGATAAAATCCTTTGAGCTAGAGAATTATTAAGGATTCTTCTCTGGTTTGTAAACACTGATGGCTGTTCATAATGTGGTGTTGTACTACTTTTTATTATCTGATGACACTTCAAGTCTTTGAATGTTTTTTTATATGTTAACATAAAACCAGTACAGTTCCCAATTGCTCTTTCTGAGTGTGCAATTGTTTCTTTCTAAGGAGCCTTCTTTATTGAGATTCACACTTACTTGAACCTTGAACTTGCATTTTTCATTTTATTATTAGGTTCCTATGTATGAAATGTAATTATTTGAAAAGAAAAAAAAACAATAAATATTTTATCAAGATATGACCCATCTTAAGCTATAATCTTTTCCCAGTAATTCTCAAACAATATACCATATCTATAAAATTATTTACGCTTCATCATCATCAGCCTCCGTTGTTGAACATGGACCTTCCTGAAGATTTACCAGACCTTTCTATCATCATTTAGTACTTTCTAAACTTTTTTAGTTTATGTATCTTATTTTCTGCCAGACACAGTTTCGTATATGATCTCTTGGGATCCATATTGTGTGTCATGATGTCTAGTGGTTGTCCGATATTCTTGCAACATGACCATCCCATTGCCATTTGAGTTTTCTAATGGATTCTATGATGTCTCTGACTCCTATAATATATCTGGCGAATGCACTGGTTGTACACATTGTGTTGACATATAGCTGCTATGCTGAGGATTGGATGATTATAGCAGTAAAAAAAATTCCTGGATCCGTCCCAAAATTCTATCAATTCTCTTTTAGCATATTTATACCTCTCCTATCTTTGTTGGCTCTTTTCTCTCTCTCCTTCTCATTCTCTCCTCCCCCTTTTTAAGTAAAGGCAGTGGTGGCGTGAGCATTATGCTAGCCTGGGCAAGGTTCGGCCAAAAAACTATGAGAACGGGCAAAGTTTTTGTATAAGTAATTATGAGTTAAGATAAAATTTTGTGTGCTTGGGCAGCCTGAGCTTGCCCTGGCTTGGTCCCGCCAGTGAGTAGAAGGTTTGTTTGAGTACAAGTCCATAAGTGTATATCTGAATTGTGAATAGTTATTTTGGTACTTTTTTAAAAATCTGTAGGCCTGGCATATTCATGATCTGTTATCAGTAATTGCGCACGTGCATGCTCACCAAAATCTCAGTAATTCAAATTCACTCTTATCAGTTGTTTATGCGGATGAAGTGAGTGAAGACAAAGTTCAAAATTTCTTCTGCCATTTTCCCCATAAAGATATTGGACTTACCTCGGATGGAGGAAGAGACTGCTCCTTTTCTGCAGTTGAACTATATGCAGACATACATCATTTCTCTCTTGATCAACGCTTTTGCGTATTCATAAAATCGATTCCTTTGTATACTCATAAAATCTATGTGGTCATCAAGGGATGTAAATAACTCTAACAAACATAACCAATGTTTGATTAACCAACAAGAGTCATGGGTATTTGCTAACTAGAAGCATGTTTCATCCGTTATAGATACACATCTTGAGAGGCGGGTGGGTATTTTATTTAAATAAGTTGTTAATTACTCTTGAAGGTTGTTGGTCTGCCCTCAAAGCATCACCTTGACTTGAGGTTAGAAAGCACTTCAGTACAGTTAACTTATCAACGGGCATCAAGTGCCAAAAACTCTAGCAAATGTACTTGAAGAACCCATGAAAAATGTGACCAACTTATTTGAATAAAATACAAATCCTGGCATGAGTTACTGTATCTTTTAAAGACATTTATAATTACATGAATATTGTTTCAACTCAATCATTTTTCTGAAATTAAACGTGTTTTGTAAAACTGTTGAAGTATATTTATTATATATACCTTTTATCATGTTAACTCTCATAATACCTGTCAAAAATGATGGGATCATTTACATTTCTTCCAAGGCTCAAAATGTTGCTTCCTGGTCGTCTGTTTAAGATCAGTGTAGTATCTGTGTTCTCTGACTAGAATCAAATTGTTGTTCCATTGGATCTCTGCTTATGATCAGAGTGCAGTATCTATGCACTCACTGAAAAGTATAATGTACAAAAAATGTGTATAAAAACATTGTTATATATATATATATATATATATATATATATATATATGATCAAACCTTTCTCCCATTATTAGATATAAATAATTAATTGATGTATTAATATGTTTATCACCCAAATGTCTGTGATTTTTCTACTGAGAAAAATGGAAAAATGAATAATGAAGATAATTTCAGTTGGACTTTATGTATGAACTCCTTTGAAACTTTTAGAATTATGTTTTTATTTATGGAATGTTATTTATTCAATTTATTTTTCATTTTTCAATCTAAATTGGAGTCTTGTGTATAAAACAAAGCCTTTATCTAAATACTTCATATGAGTATGCTTCTCCTTTCACTTCGAATACCTATTGCAAAAAGATGTTACATTCTAATCATTAGTAACTAAACCCTTCCCCCCAACAATTTAGTTGTGGTTCGAGATACAACTCAAATCTATGTCATTTGTTCATCTTTCCTTTTATCAATTGTACTCATTAATTTCTAACTCCAATTGTGTCTGGTGGCTTTCACTGGAGATAGTGACAGCAAGTCTCCTTAATACTGTAGGACTGCCCTATAGAGCTAAAGGACTCTATCTGCCCTGCTATTTTACTTATGGCTGGAAGTTAACACAAACTCTAGGTTGACATGCTCTTGGTAGAGCTCAGCTTTTAATAAAAAGAAGGGTGTACAAACAATACATCCTTCCAGTAGTCATTTACGGAGCAGAAACATGGAACAATGACAAACTGAGGACCATGCAATGTGCACAGGTGAGAAACATGCTTGATATCACATAGAGAGATCAAAGACAGCACAGTATATTAGAGGAAAGTCAGCTTTACTCATACAATATATGGTAAGGGTAATAATGTATAGATAGACAGACAAGAAGAGAATATAGAAAGAAATGCAATGAATCAACATGCATTTTGCCTACGTGTACAGCTCATAGGACAGCAAGTCTCCATAAAATCCTGAAGAGAAGAAGAAATCAAGCAAAGAATCATACTAGGTTGGCAAACTTTAGGTAGAGCAAGCTCAACTTTTGGGAACACATAAATCCTATTGGTCCTAAGAACAAGGGTATACAACCAATGTATTCTACTACCGATAATCACTTCTGTAGCTGAAGCATGGAACTTAACCAGGAGACAGACTCACAAATTGAGAACCATGCAACGTGCACATGAAAGAATTATGCTCAACCTCACATGGACAGACCAAGACAGCACAATACATCCAGGAGATGATGGGAGTCAGAGACATCATAGAATCCATTAAAAATTCAAATGGCAATGGGCTGGCCATGTCGCAAGAATGTCAGACAACCGGCATGGATACCCAGAGACCATATGCGTAACTAAGGTTGGCAGAGTACTAGAAAGAGATACAAACTAAACAAATAAAAAAAAAATACTGGCTCTGCAACACACATGATATAGAAATGTGACGAATCCTCGGTAAGTCCTGTGTCGAACAACAGACATTAAGAAACTGATGATGATGATTATTCTATCCCATGCTTAACCTATGACAGAAGTCCAATAGTGGGGAATTAAAGAATATATCCATTTTTTTGTTATTATTAAGAATCCTGTATTCTTTCTATTTCACTTTGCAGAATGGAAAATTGGTTTCTGAATCTGAAAATTGTGGACATAATCTTATTGTGACCACTTTTTAATGCATGCTGAATTAATAATGGGGAAAAAATTTTCTCCGAAACTGTTTCCTTAAAATGTAATGAAATAAAAATAAGAAATTGTTAAATTTGCTTTGCATTGTTTCAAATGAGTTGAATGCATCAATATTATGTGAAAAAAATGTAAGTGATTCAAATAATTACAAACATTGAGGAAAAGAAAAAAATTTACTCTCGTATCTCAAAATTAATTTGTTTCACTCTATATCAAACATCAGAATGGTGGTGGTAGGGATATGTCTCAAGCTTGTCTATATCTGGATTGAATGTTCAAGTCAAGACTGAGTTTCTTTAATAATTCTATACATCTACCTTGTATGTATGTCTTACACATGCACACACATATATATAGAGAGAGAGAACTTTATATATAAGGATTCAAAAAATGCCAAGAGCATCATAGTTACCAATGTCTATTTATAGTAAGTATCTATTTTTGAAATCAATTCACCAAGACATTAGACTTTCTTAATTGGTCACTTACATATTTCTTGGTGAATTAAAAAACTGAATGTCTGTAGTTGAGATCTTTTTATGAATTTTCATTTCTTTTTGACTATTTATTATTATACTCCAAGATTATGTTTATTTGTTTAAACAGTGATTGATCAAGTTGAAACTTGTTGTAATTCTCTTTTTTAATTTTTTTGACAGCTCGGGATAAAGGGCAAATTAGCAGAATCAAAAAGCTGAAAAGAAGAATTTCAGCCAGTTTTGGTCGTTTGAGTAAGTAGAACATTTTTACCAATTATTACTTCTTTTTTTTTTCCTCCTCTGTCTGTTTATTTCAGTGAACTTCTTGTATAGCAGATTGCCCAACCACACCACTCCAGCAGATTCTGTTCGAGGCAACTCCCTGCAGCAGGGCCCATGTCAGTCCAGCCGCCAACTCTCCTCTTCCCATGAGGTTTCTAGCCTCCACTTGAGCTGATTTCCTTCCCTGAAACAGGGTTCTGATGTTTCAGGTGCCTATCTGGGTTTTTTGCCTTTGTCATCAGAAGATTGTTTTGCTGACTGGCTAGACATTTACCATCATGCTTCGTAGGCCAGTCTAGAAAGGATTCTTCATGACAAGTGATCCTGCTGCGGTTTCAGTAGCAAGTAGGCTTTATCAGTTGGGGTGGCTAGCCCCCCCCCCCCCCCGCACACAACCGTCCCCCTAGGGACTGGCAAGATGATCCAAAATGATCGTCTTGGCAGAATTTTCTTCTCCTATATTTTAAGGATTATTATATTTTCTCTTCCACATTTTTCCCCAGACACTTATACGTTTATAATGAATTTGCCATTATAATAGGTGGATTTTATACAAAGTGTATTAATGATGACAAACCATAAAAGTACAGACATGAAAGCTTGGCATTATTCTAAGGGTTTGATAATTTTAGTTTTTGAAATAATGCATTGAAATCTCGATATGCTGTTGCTGAAAACTAATCTCCTACAATAGTCATGTGACTATGTGAAAATGAATGTGGCATTGAAACATAAGTTCATTGTATATATAAGACTATCTCAATAATCTTTGTAGACTGACCTTTTGATATTGTCCATAAAACGATTAATTTATGCCCCATCTTGTGCAGAGGGTACGCTCAGTTTTTGTGGCTACAGAGACGAAAAATTATATTTACAAAACATTTTATGCCATATGAATAATATTGGCAGAAATCCACTAAAGATTTCCCTGCCTCCTATAAACTGAGGGTCAGAGAATCTGAAGCAACAACTACCAAAAACAAAATCTTTACCATTTATAGCCCATTAATCTTAAATGTAGGAACTTTGACCTAGAATATTGTATATTTTCATTCAACTGTTCTGTCAAATCAATTAGGATAGAATAATAATTCAATACAACAGGTTTTTATTTGTAACTATGGAATATTTTTCATGTATTAAGCTCAAAGTTGCTTTTAACCTTTCCCATTGTGTATAGATTTCAACTTGATGAAACAATTACCAGGGGATAGGGCAATCCTGAAATTTAAAAAAATTACTATTATTAGTTCTGTTGACTATGAAACTTGTTTTTGTGGAGCATAGGGCTACAACCACATGTGCTTCAAATCCAGTAGCAAGTGGGTTTTCAAAGGGTGAAATGGCTAGCCCTAAGCGGAACCCAACCCCTTCACCTGAACTCAAGCTTGGTCTGCCAATTCTGTTTTCCTTGCTAATAACTCTGGACTTCCTGCTATTACTTGGTAGTACACTAATTTTTTAAAAAAAAAAAAATCTTGTGGAAAATGTCAGAAAAAATTGATCAAAAAACCTTCAAAACTTTTGGTAATATTGATAGTTGTTTGATCAAAAACTGCTCCTGTAATTAAGAAAAACCAATAAGTCAAAATTTGACCCAAAATCTGTTAGACCTGTATTTAGGCTCACAGGCTGTACCCCTTTTCCTCTCCTTTTTTTTCTTCTTTTTTTTTCATATTAAAGTATAAAAAAATTCTTCCATGTTGAGAGATTGTGCTCCTGAAAAACCTGTTAAGTTTGTTATTCCCAAGTTTGTATTCACTGTTTCACTTGTTTTCTCAAAATTGACCCCAACACTTACTAGTTTTTCTCCAGCTTACAGGAGACTGGACTTAATGTCCTATTCATCTTGGGATATCCCCAACCTTCATCTGATTTCTAAGTAGTGTGTTGCTTCAAATACTCAATAACTTCTTCTCTGCCTTTAATCTAATGCTTTTTTGACAACTACTATTCTTCAAGCACGAATTTTTGTTATTATGAGCTTATATTATACTATACCAGCATAATCCTGGTTTGCCGATTTATTGTATAGTTTTGTGTCCTTGGTTGATTTAAGTCCTAATAAGAAGAGTTTAAATCTTTTATACTCTCTATTGACCATACTTGCGTAAGTGATGAGGTCATCATTCACTACAAGGACGCAAATATATACAACTAGGTCAACTAAGATTATGTTGATGTAATATAAACATCAAGGAAAGCAGTACGTATAACAAAGCTGCTTTAAGTTTAGTTTTCTTTACATAGAGGATTTTAAGAGAAATTGTGCTGTGATCAATTATGTGATTACGAGTTCAAAATTGAAGAAAAGAACTCAAAATTTTCCCCACTTTTTTCTGTACTGATATCTTTATATTTCATTTTTCCTTTTCATCTGATATATTCTTCGGACCTTCAAATTAAATTTCAAGACTTTGAAACAAAGAAATAGCTTCGGAGGAGACTTGAACTCTTTTTCAAAATGCCAGAGTTTAAAGGATAGATGTGTGGAATGAAGAAAATATGTCTTTTTTGTTAGTCTCCACAAAGAGCTAACATCCTTATGTACGGAAACTTAAGACGAAAAAGAAAAAAATAAATGCATTTTCATTTTCTTCTTTTCCTTACCATGAAAACAAAAATCCTATCCCCCTAACCGCAGGAGGGATTTTAAAAAAATAAACTAGAGATATCAATTCCCACTCTGGTTATGAAAATTTTGGTCTAGTGGGGACTAATGAAAAATCCCCTTCAAATTTATGTGCCCTACATCATTAATTTTTTTCTTATTTCAAACTTAGCATTAGCCTCTGGGGGCAAACCAGCTATGGCAACTGTCAAGCTGTAGATTATTGCCGTCGGAGTAACCTTCTCTTGGATGAACTACCTGACAGGGCTAAAGGGCTCCAACTACCCTGCTATGAACCTATAGCTGGAGAAGAGGTGGATTAATCCACAGGGGAATTAGTGAATATAAACAGCCTCAGGTGGAACTCAAACTTGATCAACTAAACCATGTTTTCCATGCCTGTAACTGTTATGCCACTCTTCACATCAGCTTAACCCAATTAGGCTGGAAGCTACACATAGGTGCACTTTGAATTTTGCAGCCATTTTGAACATGGTGGCTAATTTGAATACATAATAAGGTCACATGAGTATTAGTATAATTTTGCCATAAAAGAAATCCATATCTTATAACCTTCAAAATGATGTATGACTTCTCAGTGGTTTCTTAGGAAATGAGGAAACTTGAATTCATCCATTATGTCTTTGTTTTATAACCCTTAAAAAAAAACAAGCCTGAATGAATGAAATTCCTGAAATGGTTCACTTGAAGATAGATGAAAATTTAGTAAAACAAGAGATGATTATACAGTGACATTTCATATCAAGTAACAAAAGATAGTAGCATTAAGAGATCAGTGTTGGAGCAAGCAACTTGCCATAGTTGTTGAGTAAAATACTTTTCCTTCCATCTTACGAAACTACGGCTTCGAAGTATTTTGATTACTGCTCCTCTATGTTGCCTATCAAAGTTTAAATAATCTGCTATATCTTTTATTCGTTTTTTATTAAACTTCTTGAGAATTGCACTGCTTTGTGTGCTGACTAATATATCTGGCAAATGTCAACTTTGTACAATGGCCAGTTGTCAAGTAATTACTGTGTGTACATACACAGACAGACAGATTTCTTCAATTGTATTAGTGCTAATGGCAATGTGCTGTGGCTTGCTTTTTCTTTTTTTTCCACTTCTTTTTGCTTCTTGATTTTTCATTTAATTTTTTTTTCCCTTTAATGCTACTTTGTCATCCTTTTACTTCGGTATTTATTGCTTCCATTTTCATATTGTTTGGAAGTAGCTGGATCCAAGTTTTCTTGTAAGCTATTTCTGAAATCTATTGACTGTAATAAGAGAATCGCTTCAAAGTCTCCATGCTTGAAGAAAGATAATCAGCTTCAAAAAATAAATGCGGACATGAAATCTAATTCCTCTTCTTGTTAAATTCTAATTGGTTTTACTGGCAGGTGATACAAGTTCTGTTTGCTCAATTTAAATTTGCATTTTTATGTTTAGTCATGTCAATTTAACCAGAATCTGTTCAGACCCTTGGCTTGTATTGAAGTAAAAATAAAGGCTAACAAGACTGACTGCTTCAGGGTCTAAATCAAAATTCTCTACTCGTTGAGTGTGTGTGTGTGTGTGTGTGTGTGCAAAATTTCAATTTTCTGCTATGGACAGTTAGGGCTGAGAAGAGAAGAGAGAAAAACAATTATAGTGAAAATAAAGAAAAAGTAGTATATTTCAATTAAAAGAATCTGTCTAGTGACACCAGATAATTAGCGTGCATAGCTTTCCATTTCTCTCTCTCTCTCTCTCTCTCTCTCTCTCTCTCTCTCTCTCTCTCTCTCTCTCCCCTCTCTCTCTCCTTCTCTCCCCCTCTCTCTCTCCTTCTCTCCCCCTCTCTCTCTCCTTCTCTCCCCCTCTCTCTTTCCTTATCTCCCCCTCTCTCTTTCCTTCTCTCCCCCTCTCTCTTTCCTTCTCTCCCCCTCTCTCTTTCCTTCTCTCCCCCTCTCTCTTTCCTTCTCTCCCCCTCTCTTTCCTTCTCTCCCCTCTCTCTTTCATTCTCTCCCCCTCTCTCTTTCATTCTCTCCCCCTCTCTCTTTCCTTCTCTCCCCCTCTCTCTTTCCTTCTCTCCCCCTCTCTCTTTCCTTCTCTCCCCCTCTCTCTTTCCTTCTCTCCCCTCTCTCTTTCCTTCTCTCCCCTCTCTCTTTCCTTCTCTCCCCTCTCTCTTTCCTTCTCTCTCCCTCTCTCTTTCTCTCTCCCTCTCTCTCCTTCTCTCCCCCTCTCTCTCCTTCTATCCCCCTCATTCTCTCTTTCCTTCTATCCCCCTCATTCTATCTCTCCTTCTATCCCCCTCATTCTCTCTTTCCTTCTATCCCCCTCATTCTCTCTTTCCTTCTATCCCCCTCATTCTCTCTTTCCTTCTATCCCCCTCATTCTCTCTTTCCTTCCATCCCCCTCATTCTCTCTCTCCTTCTCTCCCCCTCTCTCTCCTTCTATCCCCCTCATTCTCTCTTTCCTTCTATCCCCCTCATTCTCTCTTTCCTTCCATCCCCCTCATTCTCTCTCTCCTTCTCTCCCCCTCTCTCTCCTTCTATCCCCCTCATTCTCTCTTTCCTTCTCTCCCCCTCATTCTCTCTTTCCTTCTCTCCCCCTCATTCTCTCTTCCCTTCTCTCTCCCTTATTCTCTCTTTCCTTCTCTCTCCCTTATTCTCTCTTTCCTTCTCTCTCCCTTATTCTCTCTTTCCTTCTCTCTCCCTTATTCTCTCTTTCCTTCTCTCTCCCTTATTCTCTCTTTCCTTCTCTCCCTTATTCTCTCTTTCCTTCTCTCCCCTATTCTCTCTCTCTCTCTCTCCTCCTCTCCCTTTTTCTTGATTGATGACATAGGATTAGAATCTCTCTTTTTCTTTTTCTTTTTTCTATCCATTATTTCAAACTTTTCACTTTTAATCAGAAGTCTGAACTTGTCATTGTTGTTGGGTTAGTAAGATAAAGTCAACTCTGTAGGATTTTGACAATAATAATTTCTATTAGTTTTGTAATTTGATATGATATTGAATAAGAAATTTTTTTAGAAACCACCAGCGAAAACTGTCACCAAAACTGTCAACATTGGTTTTTTTCAGTTTTCAAGTTGGTCTGGCTAGCTATGTATGTATGTATGTATGTATGTATGTATGCATGTAGGCTTCATGTATTCTGGCCACTCTAATGGAGCTATAAGGTTGAAAATTTGAACATTTATTCTTTATCATGTCTAGAAAAAACAGTTTTGTTTTTTGAACTGCTACCCCCCAATAGGTATTTAGTGGGGACTCAAAACAATGTAAATTTTTGCTAAATTGGCTCTTTAGTTAGTGTCTTGCAGCATTCACCCTTGTTTTTTAGAAATTCAAACTTTTCTCGCTGTGCTCACAGCCCAACAAAAGGCAAAAGAAGTAATTCATTGATCAACACTTTTTCTGATTTTTTAATTGATCACCCCCGAGACGGCATGCTGCCCCAAAACATTGGTCACGTGGAGGATTCTGTTGAGGGACCAACCAGACCTATTTCTATTAGTTTTGCTACATGAAATGATGTTAGATAAACCAATTATTGGTCTCTTTTTAGTTCTGGAAAAGGATTGTGGGAAATGAAGCTGTCTCCACGAAAAAAATTGTTTGCCTGCATAGCAAGTGGAAGGAGAATATTTTAAATAATAATGGTATTTGTCTGAGAGAGATAATTCTATGACAATTTATTGAATTTTAACAAAAAATTCAGTTGATAAGTTCATGATGGCTGTCTAGATGTGTTCAGATTATTGGATCTGTTACTGTCTTACTTTTAATGAGGAGAGTTCTCATTTGCGCAGAATAAAATCAAATTTTACTTTCCTCAAGAGATTGTAAATAATGAGGAGCTGACAAATTTGAAGCCTCTTATTCAATCCTTTTTATGCTTTGATTTAAAAAATTTCAACCCTTAAGAATTCTTTTTATCCAATCCTCTTTACTTGTTGAATCAGGTTTGTCAACATCATATTACACAGAGAGTGAACCTTTGTGAACTTTTTATTGTTTTATTACAAATAATAGTTTAGTTCATCATCATCATCATCATCATCAGTCTTTTATCGTCCATTGTTGGACATAGACCTTCCTAAGGATTCGTTACACCTCCCTATTGTAGGCGTCGCAGAGCCAATATTGCCATCTCGCTCTCTCATATTCTGCCAGCCTCGGTTCTACATTTGATCTCTGGGGATCCATGTTGTTAGTCATGATGTCCATCTGTTGTCTGCCTTTCTGGCAACATGACCAGCCCATTGTTATTCGTGTTTCCTGATTGTTTCTATGCTTGTTCGGACTCCTATTTTTTCTCTAATATACTGTGCTATCTTGCAACATGGCCAGTCCATAGCCATTTGAGTTCTTAATTGGATACTATGATGTCCCTGACTCCTGTCTTCTCCTGGGTGTATTGTGCTATCTTGTGGTCTCTCTATGTAATATTGAGCATAATTTTCTTATGTGCGCATTACATGGTTCTCATTTGCGAGTTAGCTTCTTGGTGTGATTCCATGTTTCAGCTCCATAAGTGACAATCGGAAGGATGCATTGGTTGTATACTCATCTTTTCAAGACTATTGGGATTTTCTTGTTCTTGAAGGTTGAGCTTGCTACCAAAGACTTGCCATCCTAGAGTGATTCTTTGCTTGATTTCTTCTTCTAAGGTTTACAATAAGATTCGTTGTCCTTGGTAGATGTAGTGGTCTACTTTGCACAGTTTTGCATTTTCTATTTTGATTGCTGTGTGTTTCTGTCAAAAAATTATGGCAGTTTTTTAAATGATTTTGCAATTGCACTGTACTTGGGGGAAAAATATCAAAAAACGTTCTGTTGCTCGGCAATTTCCTGTTTATGTTCAGCCATGATAAAGAAGATGATCCCGTTATAATCAGCATTTGATAGTAATTTTAGATCTATTTCAATCCAAAGGTACGGTATTCCTATAAAAACCTTTCGTAAAGCAAAACCACCTGAAGTAAAAAAGCAATCTCTATTATTATATATAGGAAAAATTTTTTAACATCCAAGGACCTCCACAATGGAGATAGTTAGTTGGTTAGTTGAGTTGTTCAAGGTTGAGGTGGCGTGGGTGTAAAAGAGAACCAATAAGGGTGAGCATTGCCTTTATAACAGCTCTCTATGAAACAAATGCTATTTTTGCTTTTTTAGTCAAAGTAAAAAAAGTGGTGTGAGTTGAACTTTTGTAAAGTGAGTATACCTGTACCGTTTCATTCAGACTTGCCGTCTTGAGGTCAGGGTGTGTGTCATTTCTTAATATAGTTTTGTGATTAATGCTGTGTCACATGCTTTCTTTGATTCATCTCTGATTAAATCAATATTAGGGCAAGGGTGAACTTGAATGAATCATAGTAAAAATGTAACTGGGCCCTGTTCGGGAAGGTGTTCATTACGTGACGGTAGTTGCCTATGAGGGATGGTCAACTTGCACTGTTAGCTTTTGTCTGACGATACAGTTAATACAAGTAACATTCAATTGGAAAATCATTTCTTCTCTTTTGATAAAGTTCAAGAATACACAAATGAAAACTGTAGAGGAAGTTGCTTATTGTGATCACATAGCAGTAAGCATAGTATATATGTGTGTGTGTGTGTTTAGATAGGGAGAGAAAGACGGAATGCTACTTATTATGATCACTTTGATTGTTTGAGGCCAAATGATTTAATAATAACTGCTAGATAACATTGTCAGTGATCATAATAAATGGCTTTCTCTATTTCATACCATTTTTTTTTTTTTTCACATCAGTGTTGAAGAGAGACTGCATTTCTAACAAAGAAAGAAAGTCTGTTATCTAAATAAGAGGGGGGATAATAAGAGAGAGAAAGTGTTGAGAAAGATACAATAGAGAGAGTGGGCGGAGAAAGGGGAATTTTTTTTTTTTAATGTTATGCTACATCATATTCCTTTTTTTTTATATTGATTCCGAAGATGAAAAAATTAGAAAGTACAAGAAAGAAAGAAAACATACTTTACAGTGTTTATAACCAATGTATACATCCATTTATATGTTTATAACTTTTTCATTTTACAAATAAAAATCTCGGTTGTGAATCATCATCTATCTTGAATGATTTAATTTTTTAATGCTTCATTCATACAGAAAAATTATTCATTTAATTGCCCAACTCTGCCAGTAATGCTTGCATTAATTCCTGACTACTGACAATCCCTTTCTTCTTTATTTTCAATGTATTTCTATAATAAAATCATTAGCCATGCATTTAGATTATACATTTAAATAAATGTATTCTGTTAATTATACTTGTAATAATTTCCTTTTGAGTGCAGGAACTTGTTCAGCTCAAATGATTTTTTGGTCAAGAATTGTAAAATTTGTTTCATTAATTTTATGGATAAAATTATTTAGTTTGTGCTGAAAATGGCAAAGATTCCATGGGCAAGTTGTTGTAAAGACAGTAGCCAGTGATAAGAGCCCAAACCTTGCCTATGTATTCAAGTGCGGTCAGAACTAGAATACAACCTTGGATGTTTCAATTTTCTAACTTGCATCAGTAAAGATAGAATCATTAGAATGAAAGTTTTGATGTATTTTTTCAATAAAGATGTGACAGTTTGTAATCACATAAAAAGCATAGATAACTGAGTAACCCAATTTTGCATTTGTTGACCAGTCATACAACTCAAATTGGTGGGGGCTGTCATATTATCATGTTAATTTCAGGCTAGTTAGCCCTTTATCTAAACACGCACGTCTTCTACACATTATAACTAAACAACATGGATTGGAAATCTGAAGAGGAAGAATGTAGTTCAATGACTGAATATGAATGATATCTGTTTGTTAGCTTCCATAGCCTAATAGGTGAAGTGCCGTCCATGTCGTACAGGCTTCCAAGGATAAGGGATGCTAGTTCAAATCTTGTAGGAACCTAATTCTTTATTTCCTATCCATGCTGCTTACTTAGAATGTAAAAAATGATTCGAGTATTTGAAAAAAAAAAAAATGAAAGAAAAGCTAGTCACACAGACCTGGGGACTGCAGGTTTAAACTCACTCCTACTTTTATTCCAATGTTTTGGTAGATTTTATCATATCTAACTTTTACTCCTTGGCATATGAATAAACATCAAGTAATTATACAGATGTCATATGAATTATATGGTAAAGAAAATTTATCACGCAATAAACAAGCCTTTTAGCTGAAACTATTCCTATCTGTAGATTTTTTTTCAAAACTGAAGTACCAACATACCAACCATCTGCTAATATGAATACAATCTCGTAAATCAAAAAAATTGGCATGTCGGTAACTTGATCTTTTTTTTTAACCAAAAACTGACTCCCAGCAAGGGGGGGGGGGCATTTAAAAAAAAAATTTTTTTTATTAGAAATTCTATTTATAAGAATTTTTGTTTTGGAATCACATTGACATAGTAGCAATTTGATAATAATTGAATAATTGGCTGACAATTGATAGCTATCAATGGGGAATTGGGCTGAACACATTTATATGTAATTAATAAGTGGTTATGTAGATGTAACAAAATAATTGATTTATAGGCTTTACTATTCAAGTATCGGTGTATAAACCTACTCATAAACGAGTAAAAATGCATTTAATTATTGATCTATTTTGTCTCTACTGAAATTAGCGAAATATGAAATTAACATCTAATATCTCGACATTTTAGATAGTGATTATTTTATTTTATTGATTTTTTTATAATTTGCTGTCTGTTATTTGGCTATTTTAATAGTTTCTTTGTCAGTGCTCATTTCTTTTGTCATTTTGTCTCTGAAGAAATGCCAATGTGAAAGGTTACAATAAGCATTAACTCTTGAATTCATACTAAGCAAAAAGAATTTCAATTTCAAAGGAAGTAAATTCTGATTGGAATTATTTACCCAACCATTTGGCAAATTTTGAAAAAAAATTTTATTCAATCCAGAGAAGGTTTCTCTTATTTTTCATGCCATTCACTGTCAATTATGAGCATTTTTGAGCAGTTTATGAATTTAAAAGTTGAACATTATCTCAAATAATGACAATTATAGTAATGTTTCAGATATATTTGGGGAAGAAAAATGGTAAAAATGTGAAAAAATCTAAGGAAATATTTTCAAAAGAGAGATGGCCTCCAATTTATTTATATTTTAAGCACTAAAGCAAATTGATGATTTTAGTCAGTTTTTTTTTTCTTTCAAGTCTTTATTATTATTGAAATCTGAAAAATTAATTGCAATTTAACTATATGATATATGGAAAAGTAGATTTGTCTGAATGTAGATAAGATTGTTTAAAAGTTTAGTAAATACTTGTTTGTGATCAATGGAGCATAAAATCATAGAATTCATAAATTTTATCTAAAAAATAAGTGAGCAAAAGAATCGAAATTCTGATATTTAGATATATATATATATATATATAAGACAACAATAATAAAATATACGACAAGCGTATGTATTTGTATTAAGTAGATCTTAGTTCAAAAAAGTGCTCAATACCATCAGTAGAGTGGTTATGAAATGAGTAAAGGTTTTTTCCAATGGTTCATTACAGATTGTACATTCTGTTTCTCTTGAAAAAGATTTTCAAATGAACTTTTCTTTGAAAATCTTTTTTTAGTGAAACAGAATGTACAATCTGTAATGAATCATTTAATTTTCTTTTAATATAATTATATATATATATTGTGTGTGTGTGTGTGTGTGTGTAACACTTTTCAATGAATGCTTAGATACTATGCTCTGATCCTAACCACAGGGGCCGGGGAGTGACACGTGAGCATAAGTGCTGGTCCATACAGAAATAATCCCTTCATTTTTTAACAGGTACATCATAATTTTTCAGCAAAAATAAAAGGTTTTAGAACTTTTTACACAGTTTTGGAGATCATTATACAAGAACAATAGAGACGGCTTTGTGAGTGACAACCATCACAGAGACAGCAAATGAACTATGAAATTGCTTTTAGGGTCTTGGAATTGAGTTTCTGTAAAATCATTCTCCATAACCTGAATAATCTCAGCTGACACATTGATGGAATGAGATGGAAATTTTTTTATTTTTTTTTAAATGAAGGAAAAAAATCAACTCATTTTCTGATGTGTCATTCTTTGACATGTTACCCTTCCTCAAATTTTGTATATTTCAATTTCATTATTGTGTCCTTAGGCATGGGTAAACAGCTGTTAATCTGTATCAAAAAATGAAACAGTCATACTTGAGATCGAAAAATTGATTTTTTTTTTTTTTTTTTTTTTTTCTTCTTCTTTCTTCCTCCCTCTTGAGTGTAACTTTAGATGATATCGTGAGGTGCTATAGAATTAGGGTACAAAGAAACGATAATTCATTTAGCAAAATTTTAAGCGAAAAGGATTCATTGGTATTTGTTTAATGTGAGGTTGTATGTGTCGAATGTTCATTTTAAAATTCTTTTATCTTAATGGAAATTCCAGTTCAACAAATCATTTCATGATTTATCATCATGATGATATTGATGATGAACAGAGCTAAAAATTGGGTTTGTTGGATTATAAGAACAAAAATCTCATTTTGGCTAATGAGTAATAACCACTGAGAATTGATCTAATCAAACCAATTATAAATGACACTGAATGAAAGAAATAACTGAATATCAAAAGGATTGAGGAGATAATATTATTGGTGCAGGTTGAGCGTCTCAAACTCTGGTTTCTGAATCACAGTAACGTCTAAAACCAGGCTATTTTCAAGTATTAGATGAATATTGATTATTGTTAATAGTTATCTATAATGATTTATTTATATTTATATTATTTATAAACATGTTTAAACACCTTTCAAAGTTCTGGGCCAGTACATTGTGAGAGTTTACCGCACTCTAGTATGAGACAACACAACATCCAGCCTGACCCAATGATTATAATTATTATTACTACTACTACTACAACATCACTATCATCGACAACAACAACATTATTATTATTAATTATTATTATTAACAGGTGTAGTCTACATGATTTGTATTTTGTTAATATCAGTGCGCTCTTAATTTCTGGGCTATTCACGTAACTTTGTGGTGTTGATGACCTGTAAGTCTGAAATCATGCCTCACCTATGCTACACCTGAAACTCATGACCTACAAATTTGTGACCTACTCAACTCAGTTCCTAAGGTGATAAATTTGAGACATCAACCTGTACTTGCTCATTATATTATCTGTGATATCAAGGAAGTGATTTAACAAACAAATATGTCAAAACTTTCATTCACTCTAAGTAAGCCGTATTCACAGTCTGCCGTTCTTTCCGAAACAATATCCAGTCGCTTGATATTAACATCAAAAAATAGCCCACAAGGTCAGTGACACCTTAGTTCTCTTGGGAGTACTCCTCTTGAAAGCTCATGTACTTATCCTTTTCACTTTTCATAAAAGTCCCTGTTGGGATCGCCATCTAGAGACTCGTTGCTTTCTCCTTAATGTCATCTACAGTCTGCAATCTCTTTGAGAAAAGTCAGGGAGTGTTACCAAATCTGGACTGTAGCTGGGGGACTTGATGTGATTTCATTGATTTACTCACTCGGTCATTATGTATGACTGGCGAGTCATACACTGAACAACCTCACTCAATGACATCTCACTGTCTTTTTATGTCTGTGCAGTAAGGTCCCCTCTGGTTAGTTGCCAAGTTACATCGATTCTTGAGATAATTGAAATGGCTGGATACTTTCAAGACAATCCTTGTATATAAACTGTGATATCAGTGCTGGAATTCATTATATAACTACATAAAAAAAAATTCACTAAAATGAAATGAATTTGACAAAAACATTTCAGTATTCAATGAATAAAATTGTTTGACTAATTTTTTCCTTCCTTTCTACTGTAGTAGCTTAGATACAGAATGTCTGAGGAAGCAGATGAAAGGGTCAAGTCAATGATGTAAATATGTAAATAAAAAATCACCAAATTTTGTGGTGATTTCTCAACAAAAAAAAAAAATGACAAGATTGGCTTCTCCCAAAAATATATTAAGAATTCTATAACAGAAAGTTTGGTACTTTACAAAAATGTTTCAAACCAAAGAGAATATTAGAAAGAGCTCCAAAACTCGGCAAGATGGACCTACCATATAATTCAAAGCAAGACAGTTCTATATAAGAACAATAAAATAAATAAGTGAGCATTGCCAAATAATAAATTACATTGTTCTTGATAATACTTGAAAACTTGGGGAAAAAAACTGTATGAAAAGCAAAAATACCAAAACATTACCATAGTTTATTAGGGTCAGATTTCCCTGTTGCCCCCCCCCAACTATAATGTCTAGTTCCAGGGGACCCATTACCCCATGCTGACATCGCTCCATTGTACTCAGAGAGGGTAGGGTCATTATCATACCCCTGATGCAGGTGGCATGCCAACAGGCCAGGCTGAGGAGAATGGACAATTTTTATCTTGACCTAAGTGTGGGATCCCAACATTTAATTTGACCTTGCATTACATTTCACCTTCGTGGGGAGGCAAATAAATCTTTATTCATGCCAGTTGTCAACAGGTGGATCATCAGAATGACAGTAATATGTATCCACTTCAAAATATTGTATTCAATCTTGTATATCATAATCTGATATCAATATGCCATAATCTTCCATAAAATTTTTGGATTTGAAGCAGAAAATGACAATCAAACAGGACAAAATACACTAATGAAACCAATAAAACCATGATTATTACTGGAGAAAAGAACCATAATATCCATACTGATTTGGTACTTCATTCCTAGCAAATAGAATCTCTTGAACATCTTCAATCCATTCCGAAGGCTATCATCTGAAACCCACCCATGTTCTGTCTAGTTAGTCTCTCTCAAATGTAACATAAAACTAATACCTTTATTTACTCTGAGCTTCTCGTGAAAATAAATGATAGCATATGTAAGAATCTAAGAACAAAAGTCATAGAAAAGTGAAGTTAATTATGAATATACTTTCCCAACAAATAGGAAAAGATTTTATAAATTTAATATGAGCTGTACCATAGTCATTCCTTCTGTTGATACATTGTTATGTTAAAGTTCCCAATTCAACATTTCAAAGCGCTATCAATAATGCAATATAGAATGTTGTCTGGGGAGAATTTTTGAATCAAACTTGATTCTGAGTATCAAACATACAGCAATTAAATAAATAAAAGGTTACCTCTTCGTTAACTCTACATAACTCATTGTGCCTTATCCCTACATTTTTCCAATTCCCCCCATCCAATCCAACTTTTGTGAGATAATTCCCCAAGCTACTATCTGTTATCAAAATGTAGAAACAGTGCCATTAAGAAGTATTTTGCTGAAGGATTCACCATCTGTTAGAAGGGTTTACTTCACTGAGGAATTGAATGTGGCAGATTTTCATCGCTTTATGGTAAACCATTTATATGATTTCATCAACCCTGTAATGGGAGTCAAAACACAAAATGCAGAATGGATGTGACAGTTGGCAAAATGGAGGGACAAGGCACAATAAGTGGCATACAGGTAACAAAGAAGTACCAATGAAAGTTTTAGTGGCTAAATATTTAATTATAAAAAAAATTATTAAAAACATTTTGAGTGAGATTTACTTAAAGCAAATCTCACCAAAAAGTTATGTCAATTGAGTATAGGTTATTTTGACCCTTTTTCAGAAGTTTTTATTATTTGAATTTAGTTTACATTAAATTGTAGGACATTGATGGGTGTGTGGAGTATGGTTATTCAGATCTCTCCCGCTTCTTGCTCCCAAATTATCACTGAGCCAAATTTGCGTATCTCAGAAAAATGATCTAAAAATCCTGTTTTGTCATTAATTTATCGACTGCCATAAGGAGTGACAGAATTTGTTCAAATTTTGTGTCAAAAATTGCAAATTCTAACTTTTGTTCTAACAATTGAATCATTTCTTCTCATTTCTGATGTTTTCAACACAACATTTTGGTGGATCTATTCTTCAGCCCTCATCAGGTGTATAATTCAGTAAAAGGGGAAGTTTTTTTTTCCCTTATATGAAGAAACTTGGCAAATGCTTTTGTTTTTCTTTTGATCAGAACAATCTTTCTTTTTTTTTTCTCTACCATCGTTAGGTACAACAATGTAATATTACCGCCAACCAAGCACTCAGGCAAATCCATAATTATACACGGGTCTGTTTCCTAACACTTACTTTGCTAAGCAGGGAAAGCCACATGGTGTCAAAATCCGTACTAAGAGGACATATAATTGGCTGATGAAATAATATATGCAGATTCAACTTTTTTACTCCCCTACAATGCTCATTGTCAATTGTCTGGATTTATCTCTATCACTCCAAATATGGTCTGTCATCCCAGATTTTTCCATCTCCCTTTTGGTTATGGTTTTCTCAAGTTCCTTGAGTCTGACAACAGGTTTCCCCTTTATAATGACAATAGAATTTTCAAATTTCAGCTGTTGATTATCAGTTTTTTTTTCCTCGTATCACCATGAACATTTAGTTCGTTATTGCAGAAGTGACTAAAGCTGAAGGGCAGAGTAGTGGTAAAGACCACAGGCAGTAAAACAAAAGGCCAAAAACTTGCCTTCTCCAAATGCCGTCAGTGCTAAAACAACTGTAATTATTTGGTGTTCATCTACAACCAGAATTTTCTGTATCACTATATATATATAATCATAAAAGGGAATGAAAGTTTTAATGCATTTATTTAATAAGTCCTACCCATGATATCATTGATAGCATGAACAGCCAACTCATATATAATAAGTCCAGTGAATATTCTGAAGGTAAATCATGTTGCAGATATTACTTATGTATTTTACTTTGATAGATTTCATTTGGATGGAATTATATTGATTCGAGCTTCAATTTTACTTATGGGCAATAGAAAAAACACTTTGTTTCACTTGGGTTTTTTCTTTTTATGTATGTCGAAGCCTTGAAGAGAAATGATTGTAGCATAACCTACCTTAGCTGATTCATGTCTGTTGAATTAAGATCATTTTAAATTTCTGTGCACTGTAGGAATTTAATGCAAGTTATTTTTTGATGATTCTGCAAAATAATTATTCCCAACTGAAGCTCCAGATTTTGAATAGTTGCAAAAGATTTTTTTTTTAAATTTCTTTCTCATAATCCCAACAAAAATCCTCTTCCAAAATACCGAACTTTCCATTATTCATTATTTTTATGCTAAGTAGTTGCAGCAGACATACTGGATTGATTCAGTCAGGAGTTTTTTCAAAATAATCTGAATCAAAGGGCTAAAATGCTATGAATAAAAATGTTTTAAAAAGATAGAGCTGAATAAAAATCATTTGTATTCTTCTAAGATATCTGAAGTAAACATCTAAATACATTCTTTCTGATCGTAACCCATCAAAAAATTCCTTTCAAATTAAAACAATCATGCTCTCCTAATGTTTCATAAAATTATATAAGTGTGTAGTGGGGTAGACAATATATTGTCAAGAAAGCTTTTTTATATATATATATATATATATATATATATATATATATATATATATATATATATATATATATATATTCCTTTGGTTGTTTGTGTCCCCCATAATGCTTAAATGTCAACTTCGTATGTTGGCTGTACAATACAATACAACACAATTACAAGTCTACCTTTTAGGTTAAGTTGCCATGTGTATGGTCAAAGTGCCATTTATGCTCATATCAATGAACATAGACTTCTTGGAAATAATATTTTCACACTATATGCCAAAAACTTGTAAACAATGCCCATATACTATGTTAATTTTTTTTTCTTTTAAAGCATCCGATTCTTGAAACCATTACCTTAACTTCAGAAACCCTAAACTGAATAAGTTTTTTTCAGTTCTGGTGCTGGGATTCCAAATGTATTTAACAACTGATAGATACTTTTAGCCGAGTGAAGAATTTCACTTGTACGTTGCTTTGTTTTACATCATCATAATGCAATCATGCAATAATGTTGTATTTAGAAGTATTCATAAATTAAACAGAATTACATCTACAGTTTTGACCTTAACCTTGATAATGGCCTGAAGTATGCTCAAAAGCTCTAGATTTGTGTATAGGGAGAACTTGAACCAAGGCTGAACACAGAATAGATCAGTTTGGGATTTTCCAAAAAGGTCAAATCTTTTTCAAATCTAAGATAGACGGCTGCATTCTGCAGGCTGCAAACTTGCATGCATGGTCAAGATGACCTCAGAATGAAGATAGGATAGGTGGCACTGACTTCTGGTGACCTCTAAAGGTTAATAAAAGGGCGAACCAATTGTGGCGTATTCAAAAAAGATCAATGTTGGCATTTTTAACTGAAGGGTTGCAATTCCTACCTAGAGAAGCTCTGTTGGAATTGACTACATGACTTTTTCCACCGGGTTCCCCAGCTAGAATTCTTATTCATTAGATCTGTCTGGAAAATATCCAGCCATTTTGCACTTGTTGTGCAGTCCAAATTAGTAAAGAATCAGATGGGAATCTTACTGTGCATTCTCCCATGGGGTTATTCAGTCAGTAGTTAGATGCCATTGAGTGAGCTTGTGTACTGTGTGGCCATTGTATTCACAAAATGACCGTATGAATCATTCTTTATGACATGAGGTGGGAGAGAAATTGCGTCATCAGGTCTGTCAGACTTCTTAAAGTTCAGATAAGGCTCTCTTTAAATTCTGGTTTTTCCCAAAGAGATTTCAGGTAGTGAGCTAGCTGATGGCGATCCCAAAAAAAGACTTTGTAGAATGTTGTAAATAGTAGACCGAATGCTTGGATTTGTGTCACAGGTCTCAAAGGGGACTACTTTGAAGAGGATTAAGAAACCATTGCCTTTGGTAGACTATTTTTTTTTGTTAATATTTAAAGGCTGGATCTTTCTTTAAGTCCTCCTATGTGTGTTACAATGTGCACAGAATGGGTTATATTTTGAATAAATATTTTAAAAATTCTGTATATTGATTGCATTTTAGCTGAAAGTTGTAAATCTAAAAAAAATAGTCATAAGAAAATGTGTAATGTGTAAAGTTATCCGGTTTTTATATTTAATCTTGCGTGCAATATCTTTTACCCCCAAAATGATATTCAAGAGGCTACTTGATACACATAGGTGTTCCCTAATGTTTCAGTCAGATACTGTAATATACATAAAGGGTTCCTATCTACCCCTTAGATAAGCAACAATCCACCTCCCCACTGCTCATATGTTTCTCATCCATTGTAAGGTTGGATTCTTCATCTATTGAGAACCCTTCACAGCTGACATCCTATCTCAGGAATATCTTATCAACTAACTAGTTCTCAATGGTTACACATAATTAACTTTGGGTGGGTGTGTTTGCGTGTTTTTTTTGTATGATATATATATATATATATATATATATATATATGTAGACACACATACAAACAAGAGGAGCAGAAAAAGAGCTACCCACAGAAATAGAAAACTCCCTACCTATATATATTCTACGTATATAATGAATAGTGTAGCTTTTCCTGTTTGTTTCACTGTTGGTATCAATGGACGCCTCCACTTGAAGGTATAAATTTTGCTAATATATATCTTGAAACAATGGGGTCTTCTATTTGAACTAATTCAGTCACTTTTTAAAAAAACAAACATCTGTTGAAATTTATTTTTACCCTAGTGCTAGCTTTGAATTAGTGAATTACGAAGTCTTAAAGTAAAAGAATGTGCAAAAAAACAAAAGCTCCATAGAATTGTGGATAGATATTTTTACCAAATACTTTACAGACTCATATGTATGTATATATATATATATGTATATATTTAATGTTCCAAAAAATAGATGTTTGGTTGGGCATTTCATTGCTTGAAAAGATATGATGCCATCAAAACAATTCAGATTGTAATGAGTCTAATAATAGATACACAGAAAATACATACATATATATATATGTGTGTGTGTGTGTGTGTGTGTGTGTGTGTGTGTGTGTGTTAGGCCAAGCAAGTGTGTCTTATTTCTTTCAGTGTTTCAGGCTTTTAAGTATATGTATTCTCTGTCAACTACCATTATTTTACTGGTCATTTAATTAAAAAGTCTCCTGGCTTCATTCCTTCCTGTTATCTTGTCACTTCCATTATCCCTGTAATTAAGTAATTTGCCTCCTGTAACCAATTCTCCATCTTTGGTCTGGTTCAATTTACAAGAAGAAAAAAATGACTCATCAGGATAAAAAATATTTTGAATCATCTAAAACATATGCAAGTGTGTTGTTCTTATTTTACTATTTTATTCATGAAATTCTATTTTTTGCTACATTTTCAAATTGTGAATTTCTCTTTTTACAACGTTGTCAGAACATGAAATTCTATTATTACTACGTTGTATGAATTGGAAGTTCTGATTTTACTTTAACATCAGAACATGAAATTCTATTTTTACTATATCATCATGTGTTGACATAAAAAGTGTAACGGAATGCAAATAAATACACATTGCTTTTTATTATATGTGGAGATTTTTCAGTAATTTATCTTTCATTTTGTCCATATTATCCCAAATTTCAGGTTGACGGAGACTATTACTTCATTTATGATCCATGCTACTTACTTAACTGTCATTGAATTTGAAATGACCTAAGCATTGTGATAAAAGCAACAAAAATAAGATGAAAAATAAACTAGTAAAAAATTAATAGAGTATGTATGATAGATATTGTGCCTTTATGATTGACAAGATTTACCCTAAATATTAACCTATCCTCTAATCATATCCTGGGATTAGTTGTTATTCACAGACTTTTGTTTCTTTGTTTACAGAATAATATTTTGATCTGTTGTGATATTATTATTTCAAATTTTTGATGATGTAAAAGCAAAGAAATAATTATTTCATAGCGATTTGAATCATTCTTTTACAGTCCAGTAGAATTAGTCAGAATTCATACGTGACCCTTGAATAAATTCATGTCAAGATGAAATTCGATTTAGTTAGAGGACATGGTATAAAAGAACTTATCAAAAGTCCACCAAATTCTGATTATAGGTTTTCGAGAAAAACATGTGGATGGAAAAATACATCAAGATTGGAAGACAGTCCATGAACTATCTTACCTGAAACCTATCGTGAACAGGGTAACAGATCTTATTAGGATGCAACAACCGAATGAGTTGAAAATTAAGGCTGTGGAGAAATCATACGAGATGTGTAATGGAAAATATTGGCTTCATCAATATCTGAAAGTTAAACGAAATAGAATTCATTTCTCCATACAATATTACTCCAAAACTATGTATCCCATTTCAACTCCTTTATTAGTTGATCCTGTAAATGGGATTTGCAAACTGAGTTAAAATTTAGAAGTGGGGGTGAATTCATCATCTGTTATTGCGTACGTTATTATGTCATTATTATTCATGCTTGACATAACTGGTTTTTGGTCTGGTCATTGTCATCTGTCATTGTTGTCATATACAAAAATAATGTCAAAACTTAATTGGAGGAGTTTGACAATAATTTGAGAGATATTTCAATGTTTCATTCTCCTAATTAGTCCACCTTTGCCATCAAGAAATGACAGCTGTATAAAAACAATTTTGCAATCACATTCTACTTGGAGAAAACATTTCCAAAACATTGTTGTTCTGCATTTTCTTGTTCAAGTTCAACCAGAATAAACGTGGATTTTTTTCATGCGTTTGCCGAAAAAAAATTTTAAAAAATCAAAAAATAAAGGTAAGGGAAATGCCTCTATCATTAGCATTTGATAGTTATAATCTCCAACAGATGTTACAGACAAAAAATGTAGACACACGTGGCGTATCATATAAGTAGATCATCAGTAGCAATTCATTGATCAGAACAATCAGCCTCCTGTTGATGATCCTTGAATTACATGATTTGAAAGATCAAATGGGGGGGGGTCAATTCATTTAGTAAACACAGCACACCTTGACCTGACATTGAAAAAAAAAAAACCCAAAGCAGTCTGGCATTGAAAAACTGAATAATAAGAACGATTTCTTTTGCCCAGCTGCTTAACTGATATAATGCAGTGTAGGTGCGTGTGTGTGTGTCTATCTATATGTATGTATTGCGTCAGATGTCAAGTAGGATTAAATTTCCTCACTCTTTCCAGTCTCTTAATCAGTAGTTTCAAATGATCTGCTACTGGTTCATCTCACTTTCCTCTTGTTTCCTCCCTCTACCCCTGCCCCCCCCCCCCAACGGTTTAGAGACATTGCCGGCTTCCGTATCTTTTTTTTTTTTTTTTTTTCCCCCCATTAGAGTCTGGGATGCCTGATTTCTCCACTGAATCAGCGTTTCTGTTCTCTCTCGTCTTCCCTCTGCACATCTGGGGGTTAAGTTCACCAGTAAATCAGCAAGGCAGCGAAATCGTTTCTTGGTATTATAACCATAAACATGTTCCTCTACAGCTGTCACCAGGCAGCTACTCTTGGTGTTAATGATACTTGGAAGGTAACGTCAGGCTCTTCAGGTAAGATGTATTCCATATCAGGTGTTAGTTTTAGACTTTCGTTTGTTTAGGCTCTGGTCTGTCTCTCTCGGCATTTTTGATTTTCCATGGACTTGTGGAACCGCAAGGGAAGCCGCTTATTGTGGACGGAGTCTTTTAAATGATAATAACCGGCTGGAAGTATTAAGAAAAAGCTTATTAAAATTGGAACAATTTTTATTTACAGTTGTGAATTCATTGTTATCTTATCAAATCCAATGTTATAAATTGTTTAGGACCAACTGATTTTGATAACATTGTCTGTGGTTTATAATAAACGGCTTCATCTGTATTATTCTGATCTTTCCTCTGTTTTCATAACATTCACTTTTGTCAACGTTTCTCTTTTGATGATCGGAGAGTCATATAATCTATATCAAATTTTCGTGACTAGTTATCTGATGATGAATAAGTAGTTTCTAAAATAAAACGATTCAAGAACAAAGGCAGAACTGAACTGGATAATTTTTTTTTTTTTTTTCAATTGAATTTTGGTTAGTATTTATTTTCCTTGTTTAAAAAAATATGTTTGTCTTTGGAATAATTATTCCTTAATACTTAAGAGGTAGAAATCAAGAAATTTACCAGAAGCTGCTGGTTTAAGAATCAACTTTGGAACTGAAACAATTATCTCAGTTCTTGAATTTCTGCTATTATGAGAAATCATCATTGTTCCTTATATTCAATACAAATTAGTATAAGTTAATACTAATGTTTTTGTCTGTCTGAATTTCTGTGATTAGTTATTATCATCATTATACACTGATTTACTTGAACTAGTGTCCTCATCTTGGTTGTTATAATCACAATGTTTTGGCTGTTGTTCTCTCTGGCCTTCTTCAAATATCTATCATGGTTGGTAACCTTCTTGGAATTGAACCCTTTATCCAATTTATTTGGGTAGATTGTCCTCATTCAACTGCCTTTGCGAGAGGATATTTTGTATCAGTGGATACTTCCTAATCCAATGAGAACAATCTACCCCCGTGGATTGAATCAGGGGTTTGTTTCTCTATTCCCAAAATGTTACTAACTTCAACACCTGAAAGAGGCTTGGAGGGCACAATGGTAGAAACATTTTGACTATAACAACCAAGGTAAGAACAGTAGTGTGTATAAATTGGTGTATAATATTAATGTTGTCTGAATTCTTTAGATGAAGCACCTTTTTTACCAATTCTTCACTAGTTTTTATTTTTATTTTTGTTGCTTTCTTTATCACGATGTTTGGCTCATTTTAATTTTCTTCATTTATATTATTTTGACAGAAAAATGAAGTAGCCTCCAATGAAAACCAAAAAATAAAAAATAAAACAAAGAGAGAAATTAGTCAGTTGTAATAATATCAATTTTGTTACTGAATTGAATAAATTTCTACATATTTTAGTTGGTTACATTTTTTGTACATTTTGTATCAAATTTTTACAGGAATATTGATTTTTTTCAAATTAGGTTTCCTAATCATCTGATGACCAAGTTGTCTCAAATGATAAAATTATGGATATTACAAATATTCATTGCAAAACAGATGCAAAGTCATGTCTGAAAAATGTTCTCTAAGAATGGTCACTTGATTTCTATTCAAGTGATGATGTATGATTCTATCTTTTATTGATAATAAATCAATTATTTCGTTTATAACTATAAATACTGAGATGATATAGAATCCTTTTCATATAAATAGTGAAACATCATGGCAAACATATATATATTAGAAATTGCTAATATAATTGTTTCCGCACCCCTTGAAAAGATGTACCTCATTAACTTGATTATAAGTAAAGAATGTTTTAACATATATTGCAGAATTATACTAACAATCTGCTTGCTTGCGTGTACAGCCGTAAGAGTTACTTTTTCTGATTATTATTCATTCTCCTCAAATCTGTTATCCTTTTTCTTCTCCCTAGCTCCACATTACAATGTAATGAACAAAGGTGTGAATGGAAGAAGGTGCTTGAATGGGAGGAAACAAGGACTCAATGTTCCCTATGTCATTCATTTATTACTCCTCCTTCAATAGTTTGAAGCCTAAAAATTGATTTATAGTAGCGACTGCAGGAATATAGACGAATAGATAATAGATATATTATTTTCGTTTGTTTTTTTTATTAATATAGTTAACATAGATCCATTCCATAGGTGATGAATTACTTCAACAAAATTATATACTTTAATTACAGAAATATTTATGTAATAGTAATGATGATATCTTAGTTGTCAACACCCGTGGAATATCCATGGGTCCTGCTGGTATCAATGAATAAAACATTGAGAATTTGAGTGGTAAAATCATTATCTTTTAAGGATATCTTGGGGCTATCATTCTTTCCAGTAATATCAAATAAGGAGACTTCTCCTCAATTGTCTTTGTGTATTTTTCTTTCTAAAAAACAAATGGTAACAAAACTATAACAGTGGCCTCTGGGAAAGAAACAAAAAATTGTCTTAATATGATGATGATCAGGTTACTTCATGAAAATAGAAAAACTAGAAATAAATTGAGAAGACTCATTTAAATAGGAAATTTTAATGATGCAAACAAATGTGGGGAAAAATTAAAATTGATTGATTAATTCTACAAATTAATCATTAATTACAGTTGCCTTCTTATATGGAGGCTATATTTAAAATCCTAATATATGAGGGTAAGACAAAAATATTGCTACAAAATTTGAGAAACTTCTATCAAAAAAAATATCAACAGGTCAGATTAGTTACTCAATACAAACCGTCATATGACCCACATCTATTGGCCAAATGCTGTTGGGGGTGATCAACTAAAAAATTGAAAAAAGGCTGAACAGGAATAAGTTACTTCTCGCACATTTTGTTCGGTAGATGATCAGTAAAACTCAAAATTTTCCCCCAAAAAGACAAACTCAAACACTGCCAGACAGAACGTAATAGATCAGTTTAGCGTAAACGTACATTGTGAATACCCTCCCCCCCTCAAAAACAACTCATTTTGGGAGCGATTTTCAAGAACAAAAAAAAAAATTTCTGGACATAAAAAGGAATAAATGTTCAAACTTTCAGCCATTTAGCTCCGTTGGTGCAGTGTATACATCTGACATATACATGTATAGATAGCCTGCCAAGCAGAATCACTTAAAAAACTGAAGAAACCTATGTTGACTAATATTTTTATAATACCTGAAGCTATTGCTTCTCGACATATCCTCCAAGTTGGATTTTGATTTTGTGTAGGTATACCGTTTCATATATTGAAGGATTGAAAAATAACATTGGATATGAAACAAGAATCCCAGTCTGCTATGTAATGTCTAATCCCCAATCTGCCAGTGAATGCTGGACTATTTTGTCATAAATGAAGAAAAGACTCGAGGCAACCAAGATGTGACTTTACTGACAAATGTTAAGAATATCACGGAGAGAGCCAGTGACAAACAAGGAAATTTCGGGGTGAGGATAAACTACAAGTAAACTGTTGCTAATGATCAGAAAGAGACAGCTGGAATTTTTCGGACGTATGAAAGGCTCTAATACACTGACAGGGTGCAGTGAAGGCAAGAGAAGCAATAGAAGGCAGCAGGTAACCTACTTAACAAGTTTGAGAAAATGAATGGCAGAACGAGTACCAGAGAGACGAAGAGGAGTCGTAAAAGAGCTAGAATTGCTGAAAGCGATTAAAGAAAGGAAACTGAGGAGAGCCATGATTTTGTTCATCTTAAAGGGTCATGGCACAGAAAGAAGATCTCATTCCCATCCTCTTGCTCTCTTGAAATAAAAACATTGATAACTTTTTTTTCCGAATTATCTTGCTAGATTAATCCAGGAATATTTTAAAATACTATTTTGTAGATGACTGAATCAATGATTGTTGGTTGAATTAGTTTTACACCTGACTTGAAAGAAAGCTTCATATTTTTAGTTGTTAACTGATTCACCAATAAGCAGGTATGGTTAGTTAATCAATGGAAGCCATCATGACCAACCTCCTTTTATTTCAAGCCATGTTGGGGATGATCAGTTTAGAAAAGTGAGTGTCCTCTGTCATTTTATTGAGGGGTGATCTCTCTAAAGTCTGTATTTTTGAAAAATCAGTATGAGCATGCTGGAAACAAACTCGGACCAATTTAGCATAGATTTACACTGGAAAATACCCCCACCACTAAAAATCTACTTTGAAGAAATTGAAAAAAGTTTTGTCTAGATATAATAAAGACTATATATTTGAATTTTTAGCCTTTCAGGTCCATATACATTCTATACATACATAGCCAGCCTGCAAAACCAACTTAAAAACTGAAGAAACCTTTGTTGAATATGTTGATTTTGAGATTTTTGGTTGACAGAATCTAAAGTATACCTATTTACTAAGCTTAGTTTAGCATAAGGCCACAGGTGTGTGAGCTCCTAATGAAGGTTAAACTCACTACAGTAGTTGTAATCTATTGGACTAGCTTGCTAACCTACACCCCACAATAGCGTACCCAAAATACAGGTATCCCTCACACTTTGAAAGTTTTACATAACCATTTGGATAAAAAGGCAGAAAGCAAAAATCATGTTGAGCATTTGTTTCTCAGTGAGTTGTTATAGAGGTAGCATGAACCCATTTTTTCCTCTCTGCTATACCCCTATTTCCTTCAACTCCAACCATCCTACCCTCCAACAAATCTAACATACAATCAATTCTTTTTATCAAAAAGCTCTACTTTTGAATTGCAAGCATACCTGTGTGCACCTTATAGATTGAATAGATAATTTTTGTGAAATGAGTATGGCTAAATAAATGAGTGGCTTTATTCTATGATGATAGATTCCCTCAATTAATCTCTGATTAGTAAAGCAGTTGTTTAATGGTTGAAAGTGTTGTACAGTTTGTATTGTGTCATTAATACACATGTTTCATGTTTGCATTTAAGTGGCTTATTTGCTTGTCCTTAAAACTACAGATTTACATAGGTGGAGAGAGAAATTAATCATTCTTAGTCTCAACAAAACAGATTGATTGTTTACCACGTGTGATAGTCAAAATAATTCTTGTCATTGTCAGACACTAGTCCAAGTCTGGGTTTGACTCAGTTTCTCTATAAGAACAAGAAGAATTCTCACCAAATTTAGGGGAATAAACTCTTCACTGTTAGTCTGTGCCATTACAGACAAAAAATACGATATGTAAAATTAACTAAAATTAAAATTCATGACAATGATTTGAAATTACCACCAGCAAATTGGTGGGCAGCTCTCTTACCTACGGAGTTAAATTGAGAGATCTTACATATCTACAAAAAGCATCTAATAGAAATACACAGGGGTTTATTTCATTCTAATAAATGAATACATTTATGAAACTAACATTTTCCTACCATGAAGTCATGACCAAGTGATTGGTATCTGGCTCTCTTACCAATTTAGTCAAACTAACTAGTCTAACAAATCTACTGATTCATTTATTGTATGTAAACTAATAGTTGCAATAATCATCAGTTGGTAGAATATGAGGAGTGGAGTTCAACCCTGCTGCGGCCAGCCTTATTATATACTGACACTTGGAATAGAGCGTTGCTCTTGCCATTGAGCTAATCAGCCTCTGGTAATGCAAAGGCCCAAATCAAAGAAATGTAACGCATTTTATGATATATATATGATCAATGTATCAGTGTGGATTAGGTGGAAATGACAATGTAAGAGTTTTTTGATGAAGCCAGCTTTGGTGAAATGTCAAATTAAAATATTGGAATTCATTTTTATGAACATAGTCTTCTGATATTATCATTTCACTCTCTCATATATGAATTGAAATCAGAGATCCATTCATTTGTTTTCATCTTTTCCTATCAAAAAAATCATCTCCTAGATTTTCAAAAGTATCTCTAGATTTTATATATATTTATATCTCTATCCATCTACCTACCTACCTATCTACCTACCTACCTACCTACCTATCTACCTACCTACCTACCTACCTATCTACCTACCTACCTATCTACCTACCTACCTATCTACCTACCTACCTACCTACCTACCTACCTATCTACCTACCTACCTATCTACCTACCTACCTATCTACCTACCTACCTATCTACCTATCTACCTACCTACCTATCTACCTACCTACCTATCTACCTATCTACCTACCTACCTATCTATCTACCTACCTACCTATCTACTTACCTACCTACCTACCTACCTACCTACCTACCTACCTACCTACCTACCTATCTACTTACCTACCTACCTACCTATCTACCTACCTATCTATGTACCTATCTACCCCTCTCTCTCTCTCTCTCTCTCTCTCTATATATATATATATATATATATATATATATATATATATATATATATATATTGTCTTCTTCTCTTGAAAGATCATCTCCTAAATGTTTAAATATATCCATAAATTTTTTTTATGTGTAATAACTTGTAGATATAATTGATATTAGGGAAAATAAAATGCATCGTAATGTCCTCACTATTTTAAGGCTGCTTGCAATATCTTATGAAATGCCAAGAAGATTGATATGAAAGTGTCCGCAGGCAAATTATCCTTGGGTAAAAGAGAACCTGAAAATAAATTCTAAGAATTACTATGACCCATATTGTATGAGTGGATAATCATCTTCAACGTGTGAGATATAGAATGATGTGCTGCCAGCAGCCTTAGAAAAGATATTGCATAGATTTAATCTAGTTCCTTAATGGATCAATGATATTCAATGAAGTTTGATTGGGGTATAAGCTCTCAGCTATACATTAAATAGTGATTGGATCTATACTTTCCCTCTGTTAATGGGTTTTTCTCCATCTTGGGATTTTTAGCATTGAAGAGGTAGGCTTCATCATTTCCTTAGGCTATACATTATTTGTCACTGAACATTTATTATATGATGGGGAATGGTCAACTTCAAGTTATTTGCATTTTCATCTTTTCCTCTATCAACCTTACTCAGCATTGTCTGCAGTTCTGAGATGAACTATTGTTATTATTCCATGAATTATTCAGACTAATATCTTCATCTTTGTTCACAACATTTCAGTCAGTACGTTCTCTGTCCTTCATTTGATATATGCCCGCTCTTTCATCCAGTAATATTGTAGAAGTTTTCAACTGACGTCTTTATTTTGCTCTTTTCTATTTGTTAACTTTTGCCACTCCAGAATGGTTCAATACGGATCTTGGCACCATAGGTTCATGCCAAAATTCGTACCTTTTTCAAGTACTGTTAATCAGATCAGTGGATTGTTTTTTAGTGCCAGAAGTTAAGCACAGAAATATTGACAAAGAATAAAGAATTCACTTCAAAGCACCGTGTGGATCACTCAAGTGATATATTCCTTAGGAATACTAGAGGGCACCAATTGAAATGTTAAGATTGAAATAACAAAGATCAAGATACTCATCCGAATGCTTAATAGAATGATAAGATTACTTTGTTTCAAAACTTCAGACAACCTTGATATTTACCATTATCAATAAGATTCAATGCTGGAAGTCATTTGAAGATTATAAGAAAAGGTTCTTTTTCTGTAACAATAGGCATTCATGAAAAATAATCTTTGAAATATTGCCATTTTGAATCAAAATAAATACAGATTTCCCCAGTCTTCGAAAGTAGAGTGTTCCTATGGAAAACTTTTATTATTCGGAATAGCATGAAGTAAAAAGAAAACAATCACCGTTCATTCATATGGAAATTTTTTTTAGCATTCCCAGACCCCAAAAATAATGATGGTATGTTAGGCTGAGTTGTTGGAGATTGGTAGGTAGTACAGGAAAGAGGATGAGGGTTGCCTCTTTAATGGCTTGCTGCAAAAAAAACACTATTTTTGCCTTTTTTTACAAAAGCAAGTGGTATAAAATAAACTTTTTAAAAGTGGTGTGTGCCTGTATTCCATGTGATGCTATTCAAAAGATAGCCAATTTCCTGGAGACCAAAACATGTTTTTGAGATAAATAATCATGCAACTCTGAGATGAAAAGAACATCAGCATACTTTTATATTATTGAGATTTTTAGTTTATAACTTGCTGAATTGTTACAGAATAAAGAGAATTCTCGTTCAGTTTATTTTTTCAAAGAGAGTGTTTAATGTGATTTCATTTTGCAATTATAACTCTGCCCCCTCCCATACTTTATTTAGAAACTAATAAAATTATCCTTAAAAAAATGATTCAAAGAAAACATTCAATTTTCTAAATTGCTGTCTGGAAATTGCCTGTTTGTTAACCGTGTTTTCTGATTATGACTGATTTCAGTTTCCAATTTGATTCTTGTTTTTTTTTCTTTTGCTTTTTTTTTTATGTGCATGAAGTTCATTTACAGCCCCCCCCCCCACACACACATACACCCAGACATGGAGACCGCATTTAGGCCCAACCCTTCCTCTTCTCAAAAACCATTTATATTTGTAATTTAAATCCATTTGGGAATTCCAGTAATTTGAGGATTCTTGGCATCCAAGGCCAGTTATTAATGCAAGGTGTATCATTTGTAAGGTTGGGTATTAGTATTTGTTGTCTTGGATCAATAACAGACTTGTCATGCTGCCTGATATTAAAAACCCAAACACTCGAATCACACATCAGCATTTATACTGTAGAGTCTCTTTGTAATGGCGCTTATTCTAACGGTGCTCTCGCAAGACTAGTCTATAGGTTGTAACTCATATAAGAGGCATTAGACTATGAAATGGTAATAAAATGTCCTCTTTGGTTTCTCATCATTAATACACTTCGTATGAAATCTGCCCGTTATAGTAAGAAATTTGTTATGACAGAACGCTCAAATCGCAGAGGGTACTGGGAGTCAACTGCATTTATTCTGTAAACTGGGTTACCTTGATGTGGACCAATGCTACATTTGGTAAATAGCTAAAGGAGGTACTTTGCCATAGAGCAATTGTTAATAATTTAGCTTCTTCATCATGATTAATTTTTTTCTAAAATTTGATAATGTATGATGGAAATTGAAAATTATATCTCTTTTTAATCAAGAATTTGGAACTTTGAAGAGAACATTATTGGATTCTGCCAAAAACTGTTTACTGAAAAAAAAAATGCCTAAATTATGACATAATTAAATTTTGAAGCAAAGATTGTTTTCTAAAAGAAATGATTAGTTTCTAATTATGTAACATATAAATTTTGCAAAGGCTCCAAAACAAAATGTCTTTTACTTTTAAAAACATAATGATATTTTTGTATATTGTTTACCTTTTTAATAAAAAAAAGAAATCTTCACTAAGAAAAATATTATGATTAATGTCATATTTGAACATTTTGCTCCTATTTACCCAAACCCTCACGAGAATAGGATGTGACGCAAGGTCGATTTAATGTGGGGGAATCTCACATATGAACATGTGAGGCAGGAACTTCTACAAAAATTCTGTTTAGTTCTCGCAACTAATGTTGCAGGGACAGAAGAGTACTTGACTTGTTCACAGGGTGAACCATGATCTCTTTGGCTCGAACAACATATAGCAATGCCAATGCATCCGTCTGGTCAGAAATGATTTTCCAAAATAATGATCAAATATTGAACAATGTGCATTTTGCTTGTGATCTGGAGTTTTAGCACTCCTGGCCCTACTGTTTTGTATACATACGTAAAAATTAGTATCAGTACCACACTAGACCCCCTTATGAGAAATTTTTATTTTTGTTATTGGAAAAAAAAAGCTTTTTTTACCCTTTTTGGTACCTTATTTTGATGGGTTAATAACATCTTGATTCTGAAGAATCTTGATATTTCTATTACACTACTTCAGATATTCTCCAATGGAAAATGCCAGTGGTGTCATAAATAGAATTCATTCTGACCATATTTATTCTTCGATAGAAATCTTTTCATGACTTCAAATTTTGACGCTATGGTCTCTCAGATATTGACTGTGATGGAGAGTTTAGCTTATCTTTATAAATCAGCTGGTTTCCTTGTATTGAAAATTACAGGTTATGACGGCCAATACCAAAAAAGGACAGTTGATATGTTAATTTTGTGTGTTGTTGGTTTAGTCTTCAGGATGTATTACTCATTTTTAATTACTTATTTTAAAAAATCAGCTGCCTTTAAATATCTCATAATTGCCATCAAAACTTTGGTCATTAGCTAATTATTTACCATCAATTGATTATTGTTTATCTTTATAGAGAAAAAACAATTCTTGACTTGAAAAAGTTGAAAATCTATCTAAAATTCTGATGATATTTTTTTTAAATTTTTTATTTTTTGTAGTTGTTTTGTAATCCTGTTCAATGATAATATAATAAAAAATTGTTTCTAATCCAAAAAAATCCTTTGACCTAGAGAATAAGTAAATTTACCTTTATATGATTTTGATTATACAAAGGAAATTATATATTTATTATAACCACAAATAATATTATTAAAAAGATATTATCAATATCAGTCACTCCTAAAAATTTTATTCAAAATTGATTAAAAATTCATATTAATTTTAGATAATATAAAGTTGTTTGTAACAATGAATTCAATAATAATAATGAATGTAAATTTGTAACTGTGAGTGTAAATTGTTCCAATCTTAATACCCTTTACTTAATGTTATTAGTTAGCTGATCATTGTTGTTGAGAAGACCCTGTCCCAAAGTGATCACAATAAGCTGCTTCTTTTTATGTGAACTCTTCATTTTTCCCATTGTTATCAACTTCACTCAAACATAATATAAATTATTCCTAATCTGCAAATAATTATGCACTCTAATTTCTTTGACCTTATTTTAGCTGCTAACAGATAATTAGAACTTCAAATAAATGAATGATTGCTAATGATGACACATTAATATCAAATCCAGATGCTCTTTGTTTTCTCTGTCAGGGAATGTGATGGGTTCAAATTATATTTGTATATCAGGCTAGCATTGTCTATTAGAGAAAAATCGTAGAATATCTTTTAACCTAATTTAAGTTTCAAATGTCTTTCAGCAATAATTTTGTTTTTCATTAAATGAAATTACGTCATGACAGTAGATGATGTTTTGTATTACTGGCTTGAAAGAAAAGTTGAAAAGATTTTGTTTAATGAGTTTTATAAAGTAAGAAAGACAAAAACTGATCTATTTGTTGCTTTCCAAACTAATGGAGGTGCAGCGTGGTGTAACAGTTACAGGCGAGGAAAATGGAATTTATTATCCGAATTTGAGTTTCTGTATAGACTATTTACATTCACTTCGTACTAATACCATTGGGAAAGGTATGAATCCATTTCTTCTCTCAGTCGTTCGTAAATAGTAAGGTAGACTGGCCTCTCTGTTGTCAGCAACCATTCTCAGAGACTGACAACTCTGACTCAAAAGTATCCCTGACATGCCCAGGACGAAAATCATCTGTGGTGCCCCAAACACCTTGTGCTGGGTTATGGGATAACAAATAGAATTGAAAAAAATCTTATATACCACCAAATATGGTAAACTCTGACTCTTAATATAAGAATGGAGGGTATAGGTTTGATTCTCACTGAAGGCAATTTCTTCATGATTATAGACCACTTAGTTTGGAGCTTAGTATTAATCTTTCCTGTCCAACAATCAGTGTATTGGTATCTGTGGTGTCAATATCTGAATATCAAAATGGCGGCAATGTATAGCATTTCTGCCATCAACTTGGAGTGGTGCCATTACTCTAGAGGTAGACAGTTATGAGCTACTGGAGACATTTCTGTGTAATAAACGAGAAAGAGCAAAAGTTGAGTAATTAATTATTCAGTATGCAAGTCGAGATATTTGCAACAGATGTCAAGTTTGGGTCGAGGGGAGGGATTCGAAGATTAATTGAAACTTTATGGTTAGGATGACAACAAAGAAAAACAACCGTACGGAGAAGGTAATGTACGGAGGAGGAGGAGGAGGAAGCTCAAATGTAGCAAATTAATATTTAATTGAAAAATGAATTGGTTTACTCATTCCTCAATAAAGAATTCTATTTCTTACAACATCAACACTTCTAGAAAGTAAATAAATAATGTCTTTCAAGAAATCGATTACAAAAATCTTTTTCAGTATTTTATGTATCATTTGGTTGGGCTACAGGTTTCTCCCACTATCTGAAAATAGGGTATTTTATAAAAGCCTCTTGAAAGCCAAAATGGCGTTATATGAAGAAGCAATCACCATTGATACATCTCCAAAAGTTCAGAATGATTGTCAATGAAATTTTGTGGAAGGGTATGCAATAGCCTACCGAAGAAGTGATTCTATTTTGGGGTGGATCCATGCACAATTACTTCCCTTTATAATCACCATGCTTTCTAGTTTTCTTTTGTTTTTGTTTTTTATATGTATTCAAATGAAGAGTTTAGTTGATGTTAATTTCCAGGGGAAAAACTGTATATTGAGGATTATAATAGTGAAAGCATCTCTCGCATAATTTCATCTTTTACACTCCTGTATTACCCCAATCATAGTAGCATTGTTGATTTTCTTTGCTCTGAGATCCATCCTTTGGAAACATGTTCTGCATCCAGTTCTATGAAAAGTATCAACCATGATGTACAAGTATAAATTGCTCTGAACTAACATATCAAATCCATTAAAGGGTCATATTATATTATAGACATCACCTTTCTCTTTAGATTATCACAAGAAAGCATAAGGCTAATTTAAAATGCTCAAGTTCAGGTGTTAGTTTCTTCAAGATGAACCTTATCCTTAAAGTATAAATCAATGCTTTTTAACTACAACATTTGCATATCTGGAAAGTTATTAAAGATTGCCCATGGCTGGATCTCAGGCCTTGGCTATTGTCTGCTGTCTGCCATTTTCCTTCCCATTTGAAATGCTTTACAGCAATGCACAAAATGAATCTGTTTATGCTATTATGAGATTCAAAGAAATTGTTACAACCCTTTGGGTAGTGAAGCAATCCTACTACGCTGTCTTGTGCCCTCCCTTACTTCCTGAGTGAGCAGAGATTTCTGGGTAATTTAATATTCAAAAGTGACACTGACACAGCTATTATGACTTGGGCTCTTCTCTTCTGCTTCCCAAATACCCTTTTGAAGGGTTTTATGACCTGCTGTTGAATGTTGAAAGGGACTTGCTCATTAGAGCACACACACAGCAGCAGCTTAGGTTCTTCAGAAGTTAATCCTTTCTTCTCTTCAAATGCTTGCAGTCAAAGAATGTTCTAGATGGAAATGCGTCTTCTCCATTTTTACACAGGCATATTTCATCTCCTTTGACCAGAAACGTGTAATTTGCTATCCTTTGTTTCAGGCAGGGAATTGACTGGCGTGTTGGCAGATTGTTCTATGGCTTGGAGACTTACAACGTAGAATAATAGCCAGGAGTGGGTGAAAGAGAGGTGGGTTGGAAACGTTTTTACAGGCAGGATTAATTCAGTTTGTTTATGTAATGTAATCCAGTGTAGGCTGACACTCATGATATAGTGTTCTGCTTTTCTCAGAAAGAGTGATTCTTTGAAAAAAATGTCCAAAGCATGATGAAGAGGAATAAGGAATGAAAAAGGCAATAAATAGGATTTATACTTCAGATAAAACAAGAAAACAATTTGATTATGGTAATAAAAAAAAATGTGGTTAATGATGATTGTAAGTAAATTATACGAACACTCTCAATATATTCAGACTTGTGCCAAATTGTTTTCAGCAAGTCATTTATTACCATTTAAACTAGTATACATACCCTCTAAGTCTCATGCATTTTCATACATTCTCACGCTCACACACATGGTGGGAAAATTCTTTCATAAAAATAATTTTTAAAGATATATCAATTTCGGTTGCTGATCTACCCTGAATTGCAATATTTTCCAAGCTTAGATACATAATTTTCAAAGTTTTCTGGAGGAGCATGCCCCTAGAAGCCCCCCCTAATTTCCAAATTGGCGGGATCACACAATTTTTACTTACTCTTACAGTATTGAAACTTGACAGGTATGCAATATGTAAGATGGACATTTAATTAACTAAGAAAATTATGCAAAATATTGACATTTCATCCAATGGACTGGTATTATGACTATTGGTCCATCTACCTGGTAGTATGACTATTCTACCAAAGTTCGACTTATGGGGGTTTGGATGAGTTGCAATGAGTGGTAGTCCTCCAAATGTCCTTGTAAACCATTCGTCTTACAATCCATCATTTACAGTATGTTCTATATAAATAATTTCTTGGGACTGAATTCATAATATTTCTACATTTTTAATGCTTGTTTGCTATACTGTGACAACACCTTTTTAGATGAGTGAGCATCTGTAGTGCCAATTAATGATGCTGACTGACTGACTGACATACGAAAAACTTCCACTACTTCTTGTTTCCTCCCCCTCCTTCTATAAATATCTGAAAATGCAAGGAAGGAGAATTCATAGTCCAACTTTCAAGCTTGTTTTCAACTGTACTAAGTAAATATAAAATGACTACCGATCAAATTGTAAAATAAATGCTGGCAGAAAACAAGTTAAGACGTGTTATAATAGTTTTTTAGTCACTGTTGTTATGGTTAAAAGTTAATCTTTTGATTTTCTACAAGTTTTTAATTGTTTTTCATTCTTCACAAATTCTTTATTTTCCTGTTTTCTGCAACCACAAAAAATTATTACTTGAAAAGTTGCAGAACAGGCCTTTGCGTCTATATAGTATAAGTTCAACATGAGTTGAAAAAGTCTAAATTATCGTATATGCTTGAATATAAAGTGAGTTTTTATGACTTTGAATCATTAGGCAAAAATTTGGTGAGTTGACCAAATAGCAAGAGTTATTTTTTACTGCCAGAATCTGTTCCTGTTAGGAAGGTCTTGGAGCAAAACTGAATTTCAGAAAGGAAAAAAATATTCATCTCTTACAAAAAATAATTATATCACTCATGAGAAAATTCATGGATATATTTGAATTTTCACAAGAGAGACTAGGGAGTTTTTCATCCAAAATATGTATTATGTTATAAATTATGCTGCTTTGTTACTTTTATTTGTTGTTCGATTGAGGTTGACCTATAATCAAAGTATGCCATAAATTGATGATTTTTGGGCCATAAATTGTGAGTAGACCTATATAATAAAAGACTAGTACAATATAGTATATGTGATATGACATGCAAAGTGGCCTAACTGTTTATAGTACGGAATATGAAATTGGCAGAGTTCAAATTCCAGTTAAGGTAGTTTATGGTCATTTTGCTTAATACCCTTGGAAAAGGCTTGAATCCACTTCCCATGCCCAGCTATGAATATTTTATATAGTAAGGCAGATGGATCCCTTCAGCCCTTTAAGGCAGTAACAATATAGATATTAGTTCACTGGAAAATCAACTCTAGAGAAATTTTAAAATCTATCCTCACAATTAAGAAGTGAGCCAAAAACGTGATGTATCCTATGAATTATTTGAATTGTGAAGATCTCTTCCAAATTGAGAAAAACATATATTTTTATGTACCACGTCTTCGTCTTTGGAAAACAAATTGCGAAACTTTTAATGGACTTATTTTTTTTGTCTTCAAGTTCATGTCAAGAATAAATTCTGCCCAATATGTTCAAAAGTGTTTCATTTATATCTTTTTTCAATTTTCACTTTTATTTAGTTTTTTTTTTTCGTTGTACTTTTTTCCCCTCTGTCGTATTGTATTTTTTTAAATTCTTCTATTATAAGGTTAATTCAAATTCAATGAGTTTTAATATATATATATATATTTTTTTTTTTTTCAAACCATTTTACTCTGGAAACCACTTTTTATTCCTGACCACTTTACTTATTGTCATTTGCTTCTAGACAGCAAAGGCTACTTTTAATTTGGTATGGAATGACGGTATCAAATTGATCCTTGTTTATACTTGATCTTCTCGTATAAAATCTGTTGACCCTGTGTTCAGTTGAATGTATGCATTGGATATTTCCTTCCCTTGGGAAATTTCTCTATTCAGGACAACAAATTGAATCTGTTTTCAGAATAGACTCAATACCAAAACCCAGCCAATTTTTCTTTTCAATGTATCTCATTTACAAATATCTGATTGTTTTATTTTTTTTCTAAGATTTCTAGATCAGAGAAAAAAACTCAAACTTTTCGTTGTAAAAATGAGTTAAAAATCCTGTTTCCTGAAAAAAAAACTCAAAAAAACAGTAATAATTAAATAAGTTTATATCTTTATTCATTTCATATTTTTGTATCTTTTTGACGTTTTGATTGCATTTCTCTGGTGACCTGTATCATCATTTTAGTTAAAAGTAGAAGTTAAAGGTAATGTGACACTGATTAAAACGATCAAATCAGCTACATCATTTCACCAACCCATGCTTGAAGCAGACCACTAATCAAAATGGTGGTGAAATGAGAATAATAATCTGTGAGTAAAAGATTTTGCCAAAGAAAAATATCTATCCTTTTCTCTTTCTCCACCGAAATCATCTGTACACTTGTAATCCAACCAATATGATCAACAGCATATTCGATTATTTAGCTATCTTAACTTGAAGTTATTTCACCTTTTTCTATTTACCAGAATTAACAGATTATTATGTCCTACCAAAAAAGGGCAGTTGATCTGTTAATTTTGTGTACTCATAAGTGATTTTCAATTGCTTAATAGAAAAAAATTAGTTCATCATTTTTATAATTGACAGCAAAGCTTTAGTCATTTTAAGAAAAGTTCAACAGTTATATGTGCAAGTTACTAATGTGTATGTTTGTTAAAAAGAAATTGAGAATTTGGAAAAAGTACTTTATCTCTTATAAAATGTTATTACATCTGGTTTACCTTAAGAAAAGTTTTGATGACGAATTGCATTGGATGAGCCTTGAAAAAACAAGCCAGGCTTTATGTTATCGCAGGATAAGTTTAGTTGGAATCATAACCAGTTTAATGTTTCTCCATCCAATATGATTTTACAGCATATTTGATTATTTAGCTTATCTCTATAACACAGATTATTTCACCTCATTCTCTCAACTAGAATTAACAGAAAAAAAAATTTGAATTATGGAAAATTTTCAAGATTTATTTTATCTCCTATAAAATGTTATCATTTCTGGTTTACTGTTAGAAAAGTTTTGATAACGAATTTCAGTACTTCTTTGTTACCTGAGGGCCACACACATTCTAACCTGACTCCTAGATAATTTCCTATGCAGCACATTTTTCAGCTGCAAAAAAAAAACAAAAAAAACAACTTCCTACCCTGTCCGAAGCAAGTCTGTATCTTCATGGTTAAGAAAGAAATTTGAACTTTGTCCTCTCTCACTTCATCTACTTGAAAAACTGATAAGAGTGAATTTGAATTACTGAGATTTTGATTAGGTTCTGGATACACGATTACAGATAAGACATACGATGGATATTGACTGATCTTCAGATAACAGGGAAATGTTGTATCTATTCTTCTTTAGTCTTGTAGAATATAAGCATTAAAATATCTTTTTTGGTATTTTTTATGATTATAAATCAACTTTTGATTATTAGTTAAATGTTAGTAGTTATATAATTGAGCTAATTGGGGCTGGGGGTATGTACATAGGGAAAAAATGCTTGAACCAGTAAAAACTGAATACAACTAAATATTTTTCAATTTCTTTGTCCACTGCAAGATGTATTATTATTTTTGGTTTGAGTTTCACTTTTGAAAAATACTTTTAGGACTATATACGGAGAGAGGTCATTTCAAAAGGCATGAAACCATCTTTTGACAACTTGTATTTAGACTATTTTAGATCTAAAAATTATTTTTTCCAAGAACAAATTATCAAAATATTTCTTAAAGATGATAGTTAAACTTTTTAGCTTCATAATAGATGTCAAAAGTGATTTCCTTAACGTGGATGCAGGTTCATACATGTTTCCTTATATAAGCGTCTCATTACGTATGAAAATGACATAAGTGACACAAAACAAAGAAATGGATGCTCAAATGAGGCTAGTGCATGATTCAATTATTTCAGTTACTAAATAATGTTGTCTCTGATTTCAGTGCTGCCACATGACTAATATTATGGCTTTGAATTTACATGCTCATAAATACTGCCCTCTTACCCCTTGGGTTACATCCTTTATAAAACACCTTGTTAGTACCTGTCAGAAATGACTGGATTACTTACACGTGGATCAGCGCGTCTGCTCAGGATAAGAGTATCTGTGCATTCTGTCGAGGATCAAAATGTAGTATCTTCATTAGAAATGTTTTTAAGTGATTTTATTCCATTCTGCCAAAGAAAAAAAATGAATAATAAAGGAAAAAAACAAATTTCCTTTCAGTATTTGAATCTTGCTATATTGGTAGGAAAATATTTACTGAAAATCTTTTTTCTTTTTTTTTTCTTTTTTTTTTTTTTTTTTTTTTTTTGTTACTCAACATTTCGTGGGGAAAAAATATCAAATATTGATACTGGGCCAAATTTACAGTTTTTGCCAGCAAAAATGTCTGCCAGAAATAAGTTAGAAAAGATATATTTGTAAATAGATTACAGCAATATCTTGAATAGTACACTTTTGGTATAGAATGGTTATGGTATTGTTGTACTAATTGATGTAACCAAGTATAAGCTGAAAAAACATTAAATTATTTTAAGACCTTGAACAGTTTTGAAAGTTATTTTAACAGTGGTTTTACCAGAATGATTTGAGCTTTACTTTTGTTTGTATTTAAAGCAATTTATTTTTTTTCAAGGATCTTAGTATGAAACTAGACAACCTTGTTACCCATTGGTGTAGCTGAATGGTTTGAGCATGAGCATAGACCTCACAATATTGCTTTTTTGATTGCAAATCTCCCTGACTTTTTTGCATTCTTGAAGTTTGTGCATTTTAATTCGATATCTGTGGCTACAATGTATCATTACGGCTACTCAAAGGTCACATACAGATAGGCAGAATCACTTACTATTATATAGATAAAACTAATGAGAGGCAATCTTCAAGAACAAGAAAATCTCATTAGTCCTAAAAAGAAGGGTATATAACCAATACCTCCTCCCGATAGTCACCTATGGAGCTGAAAAATGGAACTTAACCTAGAGACTAACCCTCAAACTGAGAAGCATGCAACATACACATGAAAAAAATCATGCTCAACCTCACATGGAGAGATCACTTGACAGCACAATATATTAAGGACAAAATAGGAGATTAGAATCCATAAGGAAATTTAAATAGCAATGGACTGGTCATGTTGCAAGAATGGCAGACAACCACTGAAAATCACAACTCACAACATGGATCCCCAGAGATTACGTGTGAAACTGAGGCCGGCAGAATAAAAGATGGCGAGACAAACTAGATAAGTTTAGAAAGTATTGGCTCCATGATGCCCATGATAGAGAGATCTGTCATATCTTGGGGAAGGTCCATGTCTATCAATGATTGATAAAAGACTGATGGTGAATGTGAGGCAAACCTGGAATGAAACCATTTTCTTGGCTTCTATTTCTCATCAATTATACAATATTCTCAAATAACATGTCATCATCCAATTCACATTATTAAACTTGAATTAAAATTACTTTGGATGACATTTGAAAGAGACAAGCCCATGAAAATTTGAAGATTTCAAAAATGTCATTTCTCAGTAAAATGAATAAAAAGTTTTTAAAGGTTCAAGAACCATGTGAAACTGTTTCTTCTAAGCTAATTGATTGTTTTTTAATTTTGTATTTTCCAGCTATCAGTAAAGAAGATACTATCCATGAGAGCGACCATGAGGTAAGATATATTTATTTTCACTTTATGAATAGATCTCCTGAATACGGCAAGTTTTGGTCAGTCTGGTACAAGACTGCGGCCTCCTGAGTGTGGTTTTTTTTCTAGAATGTATCGCTCCATTCTATGAACAGATTTGAAGAATACATCTAAAGGGAATTTTACTTACTCAGTTGTCAAAAAAAAAAACAGTAATAGTGCTACATGACCAACATACATGTCAGTGTACCACTAAAAAAAATCAAATTCATTCCAGCTTTTATTAAACTGACCTTTTATTGACCATATTTTTGTTGTCATCTGTTTTAATATCGTATCTAGTTTTGTTGAAAGTGACAAAAGGGCAACTTGTTTTCTTCAGGCTAGGGGAAAATTATGTGGTGCTAAATGACTCACACTGATACCAGAAATTCATTTTAGTCTTTCTTCACTAACCTTTCACCAAGATATTTATATCTATTAATCATGAATTTTTTTTTCTGACTGCTGGCATTGCACATTGTTAGGATCTAAAATTAGATGTTGACGTTATCTCAGTTCTGCTTATTTGTACAAGGCCTGTCCTGAGAGTATCCAGTCATTTTGAATATCTTGAGAATCGCAACTTATCAGACAGGGCATTATTGTGCGTACGTGAACAGACGTTCTCCCTTGTTGTTATTCAGTTGGCAGTGAGACACCATTGAGTAAGCTTGTGTACTGTGTGATGATCACATTTACAAAGACCAAGCAAGTCATTTCTCACATCTTGTGCAGGTTTTACTCAGCAAAAATATTGTATTATCAGGTCTGTCTACCAGATTTGGCTCCTTGCTGACTCTTCCCAAAGAGCTTTCAAACTTTGTATGAAATTGAAGAGAATGCAACACAGCAGCTGATGGCAATCCCTAAAGAGGACTTTGCAGTCTGTTTTGAAAAGAAGGGATGTTGGAATAAGAGTATGCGGTCCCGCTTTGAAGGGGGCTAAGACACCTAGATAGGCTATTTGTAGTTGATATCAGATGGCTGTTCACTCTCCTTACAGTCCTCATATATATACGAAACAAATAGTGCTGATTTGTTAATAGATTGTTAAGGATTGAAAGAAGCAACAGATGTAGACAGGCATCAAGATGCCAATGTTTGTATAGAGCCTCAATGCCTCTTGAACATTATAAACTAATCTCTATTATTTCTTTGTGAGCACTTCATCACCTGCTGAGTTTTGACAGAGTTGGCCATAATTTTCTATTTGTGTTTAAATTGCTTTGGTGACACCATTAAAACATTCGTGCAGATGATATTCCAGGATGAATGATGATAATTAGCTGGTTTGAGGGCATTTTCTCCTTTTAAGCATGCGTGGACAAATTAATGTTTTGAGTCTTGATTTATTAAAAGTATTAGCTATACTTTTGTTATTTTTTATGTCTCGATTCATCTTGAATGCACACACGGATTTATTATGCCCTGGTTGATCATATAAATTAAAGTATATATTTTTACAGTCTGTACCTCTCTTGATGTTTACAAATCTCAGCATGGTACTTAGCCAAATATTGTTACAGCTATCTTCCAATTGGGAAGGGCTTGCCTGCCTGCAAAATCAGCTTTCAACATCTTGGTTTTTACCTTGATTCGAATACCATCTTGCTACCAGCATTATACATACATACGCACACACATAGATATGTGTGTTTTTGGATAAAGTATTCTTTTGAATATAAGTTATTGAACATTTTTCAAAGCTTTTCCAATATTCTAATCATATTGTCATTTGTCTAATGATACATGGTTCTTATTGTATGATCAATTTAAACTTTTATCCTTTTTCACAGATTCTGCTTTTGAACATCGATATATTATTGTTTTTTGGGTTTTTTTCTTGAAAAGTTGAGGTCCTCATTATCACATAACTATCTTGTATAGAAGTATTTGTACGTTAATTCACAATGTTTATTTTTTATGAGATTAATTTATTCACTTTGACTAGTGTCCTCATCTTGGTTGTTATAGTCACAATATTTAGCCATTGTACCTTATGGTCTTTATCTGGTGGCTATTGTAATTGATGAACTTCAAGGATTTTCAAGCCAAACCCTTTATTTAATCCGAGGGGTTAGATTATTTTCATTCTCCTGTCCATGGCAGAGGATATGTTGTATTAATCAGATAATTCTTCCTTGTTAATTCATTGTGACTATAATAACCAAGATGAAGATATTAGTCAGGGTAAATAAGTGTATGATCATGACTATCTGCGGTTTCCAAATAGTTTATCAAGATTGCCTTTTGCTACTATCAAGTGCGACACAGTGACTGACAGAGGGAGATAGTTAAGGAGATAAAAGAAAGATAATTCAACAAAAAATAAGGGTTCATTATAGTTACACTTTGAAAAATTGTTTTAATAAAACAAAATAATCCAAGTTTCTCCCCATTCGTCCACTATCTATGCATACCAAATTTGGTTGGACTATGCCAATGAACAGAAAGTAAGGATTCAGTTTTACATTATAGTTACATTGTAAATAGAACCCCCTTTCTAAAACTCCTCAAAAAGATTTTATGAAAACCAAATGGTCCAAGTTCTTCTTCCAGGTCCACTAAGTATGCATACCAAATTTAGTTGAGCTATACTTATGTTTAAAGGGGGACACAGTAAGCAACAGACAGAAGCAGTTATTTTATATAAATAGATAATTCTTCATATCAGAAATTTAGACAAAAAATAGAGATTAGATTTTCTTCTTTTTATTTTTTTTCTTTGTACATTCAGTTTTGGTCATTTCTGTCGATGTTGATATTATAAGGCTTTATTGTTGTTTTTGACTTATCTCTTGCTTTTTCAAAAACCATTCTAGACTTTTAATGTATTCTATTTATGACAGTTAAATCGACATGAGAAGTTACATCTTACAATCATTTTTAGAATATCTGAAATTCTGAGCTGGAGCCTTGTCATTATTTCATGAATTATTAAAATTAGCATCCTCATTTTTGTTTCAATCACTATAATTTAGCTCATGTGTTTTTGACCTTCCTCATATTTGAAATTTTGAGATGGAACATTGCCATTAACCTATGAAGTATTTTTATCATGGTCTACTCATGTTCATTTTTCTAAACCACGTTTTGGTCAAAATTTCCCACTTTTCTCTAGTTTGTATTGAGTTTGTTAATACTTGAGTCAGAGAATTATTAAAAACATACCTTTTTCAAAGTTCTAAGAAGACAATAATTTTCAACGAATGTAATCAAATTTGACTATTTTTATATAACTATTATTTATTTGTAGCCTTAGAATTAGAGAAAGTAGACATCTTTTTCAAAGCTCCAAGAAAACAATGTCTTTTAACTTATGATCATTTGTATCTATTATTTATTTATTTGAAATCTGAAAATCAAAAGAATCTCTATAAAGACAGTGTAACTGGTTACTGAGCTCAAGTTTCAGGTGAAACTACCCCCCCCCCAACTATGGGTGAATAGCAGGGCAGTTGGAGCTCTTCAGCCCAGTAAGAGGAGGTTAGGTCAGGTCAGGTCATAGGGCTAGCAACTCTACCCAGTCAAAACCTATTTGCTACAGATACTGCTGCAGTACTCCAGTGATTGTTTGGTGGTATGGTGTGGTTGCAGCCCTATGCTCCAAGAGAAGTCCATAGTACAGGAATAAAATAGTATAATGATAATCCTGGAGTTTTTTGATATGAAAAATTATTTTCTATTCAATCTCACCAAGTCTTCAGTTTGACTCATCATCAAATCTGCTGATGGCTGGAGAACACATCAGCTGAAAGAAACATTGACACAAACAACAAAGATGAGGACTCTAGTCCAAACAATTCAGGGAATAATAGAATGTACCTATGTGTTTGTGTGATAGGCTGTACAGAAGGTAATGTAGCATCTGGGACTTCAAACAAAAACTTCTAAATCAAGGCTCCATCAATGCAAGGTCTTGGTGAGCAGTCAGTAGAATGTTATGAGAATACAGTTTGACAATCACAGCAGATTTGTATTGTTAGGAACAAATAAAGAGTGAAGAATCATAAAAAGATTGATTTGATTCAGTCAACAGAAAGTGTCATTTTTCAGTAAGACAATGCAAGACCACATTCAATAAAATCAAATCAGATGTAGTTTGAATAGCAAAAAAAAAGGACGAATCCAGTCTTATCCCAGTTATGAATGTCTCCTCATGATATTTAAAAGAAAAAAAGAGAAAAAAAATCTGACTGATCTTACACTTTCCAACAGTCCAAGCCGTTACTTGATTCTAATGGCCAAAAGAATGCTAATTGACTTGAAGATTGACAGCAACAGAACAGCCAATTACTTAGAAACCTCAAACTCCTAATCTACAGGTATCAAGTCACGCGTGAACACAGCAACTCAAATCAACTCGTCTCAGCTTACGCACCCAGTTCCATCAGGTAAACAAAACTGAGCAGAGAGTTCCTCCCATATCAGATTACCTCAAGCCACAGAAAATAAAAGTGATAGGTTTGAAAACTACTTCTATCCTAACTCAAGTGACTTACCAACTGAAGATTTCCATTTAATCAAAACACTGGAACTCTTTCTTTGTGGTAAAACCTTTGAACATAAGGAAGAGATCAATTGAACAGTCAGAATTCTTTTCATTCAGAAATCCAGATTCTTTCAACAATGAATAAAAGAATCACTGACAGTGTTTTGGGTTTGTTTTTTTTCCTATTATTGCTAATAAAGGCATGAATTCACCTCAAAATTTGATTACTTCTTCTGTAACCTAAAGCCCACCCTTCTACAAAGTTTCATAGAAATCCATAGAGAACTTCTGGAGATATATTGTAGAGAGACATGGAATTTTGGTGATAGTATATGATGTGCACAGATAATTACGACAGAGGGGAAGTAATTCTGTATGGATCCATCTCACTTTTTCTGTAGTCAATTGTTCGCCCTTCCACAAAATTTCATGGAAATTCATTAAATACTATTGTTAAATGGCAATGGGCAGACCATGTTGCAAGAATGACAGACAACCGATGGACATCACGACTCCCAACATGTGATCCCCAGAGATCACATGCGAAACCGAGGCCAACAAAATACAAGATGGAGAGATGAACTGGACAAATTTAGAAAATACTGGCTCCGTGATGCCCAGGATGGAGAATTGTGACAAATCCTGGGGAATGTCTCTGTCCAACGACGGACGTTAAAAGACTGATGATGATGGTGATATAATGTTGATAGACATGAGTACGTACATAAATATATAGGGAAAAAAGAAATGAAAAAATATTTCTCAATCAAAAAAAATAAATCCTTGATCCAACCTGAATTTCATCTATGTTTTCTTCATCCCATTTCCCAACCTTTCATGAAATTTCAATGAAAACCATTGAGTACTCTCACGTGGACAGACTGGAAGACAGAAAACCTCTGTTGACAGAGGTAATAACTTTATATATAAGTAAGACTAGATGGAAGATTGATAATATGATACATATACAATCTTATCTCATCTAAAAATGTGTTTGTTTAGATTCCTGAGAGGCCAGAACAAGAATGTCTGAAGTTGATTAGACTACTTTCTCAGCCCCAAAGCAAGACACAGTGATTGTAATCTATAAGACTAGATTAAGTGACCAATGAAAATGATAATAATAATGAGCCCTCTCATCCAACAAAGCACAATGATATTTATTTGTTGATTCTTTAGCAATTTAGTTCTGCCGTGCTGGCCCAATGCCCCACCCACCTCATTTTGTAATTTCTTCTTTTTTCTTTTGTTTGAGTATCCTTCTTAGATAGACTGCGTTACAGGGCTAAAGGGCTCCAACCACTCTGATATTTGCCCAAAGCTGTGGGGAGAAGTAGACTTATAAGTAACCTGGCCAGTGAAATCTGGTTTGCAGAAGAATATTGATGAGACACCTTAATGATTGGCCTGGAAGGAAATACTCGGACCACTGTTTTGAAAGGTTTTGTGATTTGGCTCCCTAGAAATGTCACAATCACCACATCTGGCTAATGATGAACGGTGCAAGAGAGGCAGGTGAATTTTCTCAGAAAATTTCAGGCATTAACTCCATCTGTCTAGAAAAAACGTTTTTTTCTGTTTTTATATCTTCTTCTATCCCTCCGCCATTCATTTTTAGTGGGGATTCAGAGTTTGTGCTAAATTGGTCTCTTAGCAATGTTCATGCTTGTTTTTGAAAATTCTAATTTTTTTAGTGACTAACTAAAGGCAAAAGAAGTACCTTATTCATCATTGATCAACCCTTTATCCAATTTTTCAATTGATCACCCTCAACTCAGCATGCTCCCAAAAGATGTTTGTCGCATGATTGGTTTTTTTATTAACCAGAGCTTTTTTCATATTCTTCTGGGTTACCATATACTCACCAAAGCTTGTATAGACTCAGATATTGGCAAACTATGCGCTTGCATGTACTCAGTCCCAAAATTCTGTATGGGCGAAAATGTGATGAAAACAGCAAAAGTCAAAATCCAAATGATTCATCAAGTGGAAGCCTGCACGAATTGGGTTCCACTGATAAATTTGAAAGAGTAAAACAAACACGATATCTCTAATCAAATATATTTTCATAAGAATCATGATTATAAACAATAGATCACATTCGCCTATAAGCAACAAAAGTTATTCACCCACACACAACATGTTACTAAATTAAAGCTGTTCTCTAAAAATCAATAGCCCCAAGATGCTGGTACCTTGTGATTTTTATATCATTCAGACGCTATTTCTAAATTAGCTCTAATTTGATAATCTTTTATTTATCTTTTTTATTTGATAAAGTATTTCAACTATTATTAATTTTTGACAATATTCCCTTCATAATTGCTTTCTTATCACAAAGTGCTGACAGTCCACGGCAATGAGATCAGAAATAGTGTATAAGCTCTTGGTGAAACTCGACACATATCCTCTTTGTCACTGAGGAGTCTTGTCACCAATACCAACTGCTCTTATGGACTGAGCTATGAGAACTCTGCAGCCTGAGTAAATTGCGATAAAAAGCAACTAAAGAATTGATGAAAGAAAATACTGGTCAAAAATCAATGATGACTCGCCATCACCGTCAATAATTAAACAGCCCTAGCATTAAAATTTGAAGTCATGTGAAAAAAAAATTCCATTGAAGAATAGATATGATTAGAAAGAATTCTGTTTATGACATCACTGGTATTTTCCACAGGAAAACATCTAAAATGGAGTTTTAAAAATCTATAAACATTATTGAATCCATCAAAATATGGCTCCAAAAACCTTTTCTTTTTTTCCCCCCAAAAAAAATCAAAGAAGGGGTCTAGTGGAGTAGTGATGCCAATTTTCAAGTCTAGACAAAATGGTATGGCCAGGAGTGCTGGAAATTTCCTCAAATAAAAGAATAAAAACAGATCAATCAAATAACCCTATCACCGTCCTCACCACCTAGGAACACCTAAATACAAGTTGATGATGATGATGATAATGATAACAACAATAATCATCGAAGCATTGAGAATTGAAGTGACTTTCTCTGTCTACAGTTTATATACATGCCGATTTTTTTACATCTGTATACTTCTATACGTAGACTGAGGAAATGACTAAATTGATTATTGATTTCAAGCAATCATTTTCAGGATTACCTATTGACTTTGTCTTGAAATTATTTGAGAGACACTTATACTTAAACAAAATAGCCACATAATTTTAATCTTTTTGTCTATATTTATACATTTTTTTCAATTTGTGACATTTTGCCTCCAATATTCTCTTTACATATCTTTTTATATATATAATGTTGGTTGAAAATAACTTTTCTTTCAAACAAGTTATTGATGAAACAGTTATATTTCTTTCTTGTTTCCCAATAAACTAATCCTATTATTTGACAGATAAAACATTGTTGCCTTCATATTGTTCTTCTATTTCTAACTTTCAGTCATTTTAAAAGTTCAAGTTCATTGATTTTTTTTTTTTCTTTTGTGTTTTTTCACAAAATATAAAACTCAATGAAATATTTTTGAACAATCTTTTTTGATGAGATGAAATTGTTTCTTTTTATGAAATCAATAATATTTTGATGTTTGTAGTTGTAGTTTTGAAATGAAGATTTTCCCCATTCAGTATCGGTTGGTGTGGTTCATTATTACACACTAATTGAAAAGAAAATATATGAGTTCAAACCAGAACTGAAGACCCTTTTATTATTCAAGACGAGAACATTGTCAGTTCTAGTTTGTGTGTTAAGAGATAAAATCCTATTGGTTTCCAATCCTATTTGAAATGGTAGTTTGATTGGATTTCATACTCATCGAGATTTCTAACAAAATGAAGCTAAAATGGCTTATATCATGGTATTCAAAATGGCATTATATTCATGAATCTTATATACATACTTTATATTGACTTATTATGTTTAAATGTTCCAAGAAATATTCTTTGTAACTTATTGTTGACATTTCATTGCCAATTGAAACATTGAACTGCAAAATTAGATTTGTTTGAGGTTTATAATTGAGATTGTCGAATAACATTCCACAATTTTAAACACAAGCGATTTATCTCATCAAATGATTAGAGCCCGACTGATGAAATGGAAAGTTGTCAATTGAAGTGCTGCAAGCTTTGAGCCAATTGAAGTCCATAAATAGTTTACATAACTAAGTTCCACCATTGCTGAAAATTTTTCATCCTAAATTATAAATCTTGCTGACTGTTAGTGAATATGCAAGCAGTAGACATTTAGAATCTTATTTCTATTATTATTCAGACCATCCTCATCTTGGTTGTTTTTTATACAACGTTTCGGCCATTGTACTCTACGGCCTTCATCAGGTATCATCTGGTAGATGTGGGGAAGTAACAAACCGAACCCTTTATTTATCCGACAGGGGTATATTGACCGCACTCCCGTCTTAGCATTAGTAGTATTATTATTGTCTCACACTAGGATTGAACCTAGAAAGTAGGCCGAAACGTTGTATGAAAAACAACCAAGATGAGGATGGTCCAAATAATAATAGAAATAATAATAATACCTCATCTCAAAAATTCAGAGATTTAGAATCTTATTAGATGAATATGGATTTTTTTAGTGTAAGTGTGAATACATTCTCCTCATATTGTATATACTTTCAGTATCATTGAACTACATTTCAAAGTTTTCTTTTAAAATCAATTGATGACTAAATGCATTAAAAAAATAGAAAAGGTGTGTGTATACGTAAATATATTGTTTGTATTGTGGATGTGAAGTGATCTGACAGAATATTGATTAAAATGACAATTGAAAGGTGAAGAGAAAAACTCGGGAGATGGGTGTAGCATCTCAAAATTCTTTATTATTCCGAGGGCATGTTCTGATGCATTTCAATGGCAGCCAGCCATCTTTTTCAGCCATCTCTGCGAACCGCTGCAAATATTTCCTCTGAAAAAGATGGCTGGTTCCTGTCGAAATGCATCAAAATATGCCCACAGAATAATAAAAATTTTGTGGTGTAATGCTTATCTCTTGAGTTTTTCTATTCACCAACCAATTCTCATTTTAATCTACACACATAAACACATATATATCTGAATATTTGCTGAGTTTTTTTGAATAGAGAAGGATCACATTATAAAAATTTTGTTTACTTTCTTTCTTTGAATATTCATGGAGGATGCCATTTCATAAAATAGTTATTGTCATTTTGTTGACTTTTGATAGACCCTTCTTGTTCATTAAAGGGCAAACAGAAATGAAAGTAATGAAATGAAAAGTATTTCTTTTTATCTGTGAACTTGAAAGTACTCAAAACGTAAACATTTTTACCCAATGCTATTATCGCTAAAAACTGAACAATCAGGTTACCAATCCCAGACTATGCAATGGCGAAACGTTGTCATATTTATTCATCAGAGACATCCCTTTGAACCTAAATTTATTTCAACATATGATTATTTTCCTTAGACTGAGTAACTTCGCTACTACATTGAAAAAATTGTCTTGTATCACATTGTTAATGAAACCGGGGAAAAATTCCTGAATCTGCTCCAAAATTTATTCAATTATTCCTTGGCTCAGTCTTCCACTAAATGCCATTGAAATTCATTTGGAACATATAGATATATTGTGGGGACAAATAGACAAACATGGGTAAATACATAACCTATATATGACCTTGTTGGCAGAGATAAATATGAACAAAAATATAAGTAGCCAATTTACCTTTCTGAGGATGTGTATTACATTTATTTTTTTCTTGTGTTCCAGAGTGACAGTTGTCCCAGCTCAAATGGTTGCAGCTCAACAAACCACTTGTCCGCCTCTTCTCAAAATGTACCCTTACTCAATGGGGACCATTCAAAAGATGATATCTGCTCAGTCCGTAAAGAAGCCACATTGCCCCGATTGTCAGGTTATCCTGTTGTTCCCAGGACAAATGGTAAGCTAGTACTCTCTTATAATCTTTTCTTTGTTTGTCTTTCTCAGATATAAAACATTTCAATGTTTATTTACATCATTCTCAGAACATTATAAAATACTGACTATGATGTGAGTGAACATTGAAATAATGGTGAAACCATCTGTAACTTGTATTTGGTGATTGAATTTTGATTATCTACAAATTCTAGCAGTAGTAGACTTAATTGTCCTAAGTGTTCAAATTTCTTATATAAAGCATTGTCATTACTTGCAGTTTTTGACTTGTTTTTTTTTTTTTTTTTTTCATCTTTTTGTCTCACTCTTGTATATCTACTCACTTAAGTATTAAAAAAACCTCCTGCTCACAGCATTCCTAGCAACAACTCACATGGTTCTATCCTATATCCATAAATCTATAGTAATCTCCCCATTCAGCTCTTCTTATCCCAACCAATAAGAACTATCTTGCACATCTTTTATTTATGTAGAAGGAATAGAGCAAATAAATCATTTTCTTCCTTTTTTCCACATAAATAAAAGAAAAGATAAAACAAACCAATTAGTAAAATATATCATGTACATTGTAGTCATAAGTCGTGTTAATTTCTTAATTGATTTTTATTATGATTTCTTAAAATTTATTTTCATTAGATTTCTCGAGAACCTTAGTTTTTAAAAAAAAACTTCAGGCTTGACACTGCACTGCATTGTGTGTTGACTTATATATTTGGTGAATGTCAACTTTGTTCACTCACCAGTTGTCGAGTTATCACAGTGCATACATGTATGCACACAGACAGAGATTTCTTCAATTTCAGTTAGATGTTCAGCTTTCTACATTCTGTAAGTAGGCAGCATAGATTGGAAATAAAGAACTGGCTTAGAACTTGGATCCCTTATCCTTCAGGTCCTGTCTAGCCAGAACAACGCCTTATCACTGAGGTTATGACAGCTAACTGGCAGACAGAATTCAAACTTAGTCATAACTACATTCTTCCTTATCTTCAATGGTCATGGATGTCAAAATAACCTGAGAGTTTTGATGAAAAATTATAAAAATATGATGAAAGAAAAAGTAAAAAATTGATAATGCCTACAAGCTTTTTCTTTCCAAGTTATTTTCATTTGTTTTTTCAAAATTGCTTGTTACATTCATATATCCTTTCTACAACCTTCCACAAAGGAAAACCTTTAACTATTAAATTCATAGACGAAAATTCAAATGGTAATATTGAGGGGATTGAGTACTGATCCAGGTTACCTCTTTTTGAGCTTTGGGTGAATTGTTTACATAGTTTTTATTTTATCTGACATAATAAATTCTACAAAATTTGTTTCTCACACTGAAAAGCTTTGCTGACAATGAGGCACAGTATTGAGATGTTTATTGCGTCAATAGGCTGCTTTTAAGCTAAATGGCAATTTTCAGTAATGCCTCTGTGAAGAATGTTTGGAACAAAAACTGAAACATTTTGCATAAAAAGGTTTTTAATTGTAAAAGAAACTCAAGTTTCTCAAATGAATATGATATATTTATATGGTATTCATTTCCATAGCAGCTTTTTGCAAACTCATTATGGCTGTAATTTTATAAAATCTTTACTGTCAAGACTGAAGGCGTCTAATTATACAAGAGAAATTCAGGTTTTAAAAAAACAAATAGCATCTTCGCATTCAACTTTTTCTGGAACAAATTAGTTATCAAACAGAAAAGATTTTCTGAATTCTATTTTTCTTCTGCTGATTCAAAATGACTTATTGTGTTGTTGCACGTGGGATGTTGGGTATTTTCTTCATGGAGAATGATGCTAAAAGTGAAAGATTTACTGATCAAATGCATTTTTTTGTTAATTCAATGTAAATAGATATAATTCTATATTATTGGTAGGGTTTGAGCCATCAATTGTAATGATGTTTAACCGTGAAACTAGATTAATTTTCAAGTATATTGGAGCGAACACTACTTGAGTGCTAACTGTTCAGCATTGGTTCAATAGGTTTAGATCTGGAAATATTGATACCAATTATATAACCTTGTGGAAGGCCCAATTTTGTTTTAATGATGTTGAATAATCAATAGCAGTGGCCAAAAACCCGCAAACAAAAGTTTGAGCTCTTCCCGAAGACTTTGAGACGTCAAAAGCAATCTTATCATCTTGGCTTTCAACATTTCCAAACAAATTAGTTACCAAATAGAAAAGATGAACTCTATCTTTCTTTGAGGATTCAAAGTGACTAACAATTGGATATATTTTTTTTTTTTGCAGCTTTTCAAAAAAAAATATTACCATATTTCCTGGCATCAATTTTGACTAGCAAAACTTTGAAAAAAAAGATTAAACATAACTAGTAAAAATACTCGTGGAGCCATAAAATATGGAGCCTATGGTTGTAAGATCTCAAGTTAAGGAATGGTTCAATTTTTTACTACCTTAGGCTCCTGATAGCCGGCGAATTTAATGTATCTTTCGAAACTTTTGGGTGAAAAAAAATTGAGATTCGTTTTAATTCATTCTTTGATGCCAGGCATCTTAATATTTGAAAAGCAAATAAGTAGTTCTTTTGCTGCTTCATGGAGGGAAAATTGATATGAATCAAGAATTGGTTCTGTTCATATACATGCAGTTTTCCCAGAAAATACCTTCTGTGTGATATTATTAGAATGCTAAAAACAAAATTGGATTTCTATCGAAATAAATGCAGTGAAGGTTTAAAAAAAAATGGATGATAATTCTGTAATTATATAACTGATAAAAAAAATGCTTACAATATGATAATGATAGCCATTTTAAGCATTTGTAATTTGAAATTATAAATGTTACTTTTTGTTTAACTTTTCAAATGCATTTCTAAGCTTTCAAAATCAAGGGATTCTTACAAAGTTATTGTTTGAATATTCTAATGACTACAATCAGTTATTTAGGGTAAAACGCTATTGTCTGCCTAATTGAGAAATTACACATAATCTCTGCCTAAATGAGGGATTTGTAATATTGCATTTTGCTTAGATAACCAAAAAAACTAGAGTAGATTTATTAAATAGGAAAAATGAAATAACACTAAAATGCATGCTTCATTCAAAATTCTTATTAATATAGCAATCCATGCATTAATAAATTGAAGGTTTCATGGACAGTTTACTCACATACCCATCATCCCAAGAAACTTCTAATCAACATTATCTATTCCCTCATATATCTAAGTAAATTAAGAATAATCCACTGTGGTCATAAACGATACCAACATAGGCAATAGATTTAATGCCAAATATCAAGGTCAAGATCAAAACATCCCTCAGAACACAATTCAGCATCCACTTTTAGAAAACTCCTACTACACTTAGCTCACACCCTTTGACATGTAACTTACCACCACCAGCAAAAACATAGACATTACTAAAAACAATAAAACAAAATGAAAAACTCCCACTCATAGCAACACCCATAAGACTCTCGCTACCAAATTCCCCAAACAAGAATCTAAACACATTGAAAATCATTCGCCTGAAGAGACCAAACGTAGCCTTAAACCTGCTTTAAGTAACTCAAGATATCTGAGTGTATAATGTATTTGTTTGTATTTCTTAAAGGAATTCTTTTGCTAGAAAATGAATTCATACCAATCTCTTGATTTTACTGTTTTGATCTTAATATATATATCTTAGTATATATTAAAGTGGTCGGTTAAAATGGGTAGTTAATGTTGTTCACATGACCCTCAGAGACCAGACTGACACAGATTTGGTGCCATGGCCAATTAGGGCTTTGCCTCATGAGGCCTAGTGCTGCTCTGTGTAGTCAAGTCCAAAGGGCTCAGAACTCATCCTGAGACCTAAAGAGCATCCCACTTATGTCTTTGCAGCAATAGCTGGAAGGACCTTCGAAAATTCTTTAGAAGGTCCTAACCACGCATTCACATGTATGGTATCCCCACATTAAACCAACCTTGTGTCACATCCTGTTCATGTGGGTTGGGGGCTCGGTTAAAAGGACCATTAAAGACTAGATGGACACAGAGGTGGTGCTATGGCCAATAGGGCTTCTACCTTATGAGACCTGGTATTGCCCTGTGGAGTCAAGTAAGAGTCCTGAGATCTTATGTCCTCGTAACAATAGTTACAGGGACTAAAGAAACTTTTTGCTGATAGCCTACTCACATGTTCACATGTGTGGTATCCCCACATTAAACCAACCTTGTGTCACACTCAGCTCTTGTAGGGGATCAAACTAATAGGCTAGTCATGTTGGAAATAAAACCTGGTTGAAGAACATTGGGTGTGTTTAATTTCAAGTACACAAAAGATTTTTTCTTTTCATACCAATATATCGAGACGTAACTTGGGTTTTCATATACTAAATATGAATTGTATATGGATGTATTGATCCTGACAGGTCAGTTGGTCATTAAGTACCAATTGAAAAAACCTATCCTCAACTTCAGATCCTGGGATATCATATGCTGATGTATTTTCTGTAATCAGTATGAGAGAAACTATCAACTTTTTTTTTTTTTTTTCTAACTTTTGATTACATATATATATATATATATATATATATATATATATATATATATAGTTTTTTCTCCCATAAAATCTGTAACTTATTGCCTTTTTCACCCATTTCGCTCTAGCCAAAAAGTGGACGCCAGTAAAGAGACACCATTCTGCAGGAGACATGTTGGTTACCGAGATAGATTCATCTACTAACGATCTTGATAAGATTGAACGTCCCAAGTCAGAAGGACATGCCTACACACGACAGTTTTCACCAAAGAGGACATCTAGTTATGGGGTAGGTATATGAGACCATCAACAGTCATATTTGAAGATTGAAAGCTTGAAAGATTTGATCATCTTCAGGTCTGTGAAATAGTATGTCAGTCATTTTGCTCTTTTACATTAAAGACTAATTGGTGTTATAAAAATGCTTTAAGGTTTTTGATGTGTATGTGTATACACAAATACGATTTGAATCCATTCTATAGACTTATTTTCAATGGAGCTTTGATTTCCTGATTCTTGACTTTGATTCAATATATTTCAAACATTTACCTTCTCTCTCACCTGATTAAATCAAAAACTTATTCAATCTAATCTCATGCAGCTATCTAACAGCCTCTAATATATTTGCTATTGTCCGTTCCATTAACCATTGTGAAAGAAAATGAAAGCCTTGAATGATATTCTCTTGCGTAAGGGTGAATGTGTGTTGGGTATTTGCTATATACAGCAGAAACCATTAAGAGGCTAATTATCTAAAATTGGGGACAATTAGTACTGTGTGGAGTAGGGTTTTTTTATAACTCCATTATTTTTCCAGTTCAAGTATCATTTGTTTTCATGAGTGCATAGAACTCTTTTAGTATTACGAACTCAAAAAATATCTTCGTGTTGAATGAAATAGCCAAAACGGCAAAAATGGCCAAAACATCCACCAAAGATGCTAAAATGCTCAAAAATATTTGAACACTTCTGTGCTAATCTAGCAATTATTTTGCACTGCCAAAACGAGGAACATACAAAATTTAGCGCAAAATGTACCAAATTGACAACACTGAACTTTCTGGTTACAGGGTGCAAAGGGCTCGATTTACTTGAAATTTCATACTGTTATGCCCAAATTAGGGGTGTATCTGCCTCTCTTAGCTCATACACCTATGTTTGTTTTGTTTCTTCTCTTATATATCTATTAGTTGCCATTCTGATCAGTGTAGAGATTTGTTCTCAATAGAAAATCATATATAAGAGCTGTGTCTGTAACATTTATGATATAAGTAGCAGCCATCAGTCCCTCTTTTGTTACCGTCTTATTAAACTTCTTATCTTTATTTCCTCCCCTCTCCTTTCTTACAGTGTCTGTCATATTTATAGTACCAGTAGCAGCCATCAGCTGAGCCTGTTGTATACCTTCAATAACTATTAGCAAAGTGACTTCATGGACTAGTGAGACTTGATACAACACGATCCATGCAGTTTTGCATTTGCCTTGCGCCCTACATCTCTTTGCTGTTTTTTCTTAATTTTTTTGCAGGCCATGTACCAAGACTGTTCATGCCTTTGTTTTATTGAAATAAATCCTGGTTGCATTCAAAGATTTCGAGTTTTTGTGTAATGAATGGAAAGAATTTGATGAATGTCAGCTCTCGATTGGGCAGTCCATTTAGTAAAATGTAAATGAATGCAAAGATATTCCTCGGACATTCCCAAAATAACACTCTTGATTTTGATTCATATGAATATTCCCCCATTCCTGGAACTTCTATTAGCTCCCTGCTCAGTGATTTCCTTTCAACTAAATGCTCGATGGAAGCATGATAAAATTGATAGATAAATTATGTTAGCCCTCAATACGATCGTATTTCAATTCCATCTCTATAAATATTTCATTGACTCAAGCATTTGGTTGTCTCTTTTGTCTCAACTTCTTTTGGAGGTTAATAGCTTTCTACAATATTTTGATAACTAATGGTGAATGTTGTATTAATCAAATTCAAAATATACTTGAAATATCAAAAATATCTATGCACATTATCTGTGTGTGTGTGTGTGTGTATATATATATATATATATATGTGTGTGTCTGTGAGTGTGTAACATTATTTAATGATTACTCTCATAGCGCTGATCCATACAGAAATAATCCTCTCATCTTTGATGGGTAGTATGCTAATATCAATATAATTATTTAGTTTTGATATTTGAAAGGATGTTATCAATATTAAGCAAATTTGAAATATATTGTTTCCAAGAAAGTTCTGGAGACCCCACAGATTCTTCCCCCATGATATGAGTGAAAACATTAATACCAAGAAAGCTATTTATTAGAATCATGGTTAATGTTATTAAAATCAGTCATAAATACTTTCATTTGAATTTTTTTTTTTGTAAAGTTTTATATTACAATAATTTTAAAAGCATAACAATGAGTATAAACTGTTCTGATTTTTATGCCGCTTGCTCAGTATTATCTTTTGATTATTGTTATCTAAAAGACCCTGTTCCAAAGTGATTACAATAAGAGTTTTCTGAATATGGAAGTCCTTGTTTTGAAGAATATTTCAAACTGATTTGATTTTTATTTCATTTTAATTTACTTATTTTATAGGGACAGTCACCATTTGGAAAAGCCATTTCTTACACAAAACTTGAAAGACTAGGTGAAGGGTCATATGCAACAGTTTTTAAAGGAGTCAGTTGGTAAGCTTTTAATGACTATTTTTTCTATTAACCCAATTTATTTTGGGGGTTCCCATTCCTATAACTGTTGTTGGTTTCTATATTTACTGAGCTTAGCTTAGTATAGCATCAAGGTCAAATTGGGGTAAAAAATAATCATGTTCCAAGTGAAGTGGGCCTGCCTGCCTTGATATTTACCAAGGTTAGCTTAGTATGACACAAGCTCAAATTGGAGGAAATGGGCTCGGAAGATTATGATGTGCCGATATTCCAAGTGGGGAGGGCCTGTCTACCTTGATATTTAATAAACTTTATTAATACAGCACAAAGCCTAATGGCGGGAAATGGGGGAGGAAAACTGTGTTGCACCATTGGAGAGGGCCTGCCTGCCTTGGTATTTACTAAACATAGCTTAGTATAGCACAAGGTCAAATGGGGGTAGAAAATTATGTTGTGCCAATCCTCCAAGTGGGAAAAGTGAGTAGAACCTACCTGCTTTGATATTTTCTAAGCTTAGGCTCACATGGCACAAAGCTAAATGAGGTGTAGGAAGATAAGGTTGCACCAATCTTCCAAGTGGGAAGGGCCTGACTGCCTTGATATTTACTAAGCTTGGATTGGTATGGCACAAAAATCAAAGCTAGATTGGGAAAAGCAAAATTATTGTGTTAATCTCCCAAATAAAGAGCATGCTTGCATGCTTCAAATATCAGAATTTGAAATCCTGGTATTTCACTTAGGCTTGGAAATTGACTGCTGATGCTGGTAGGGAAATATGTAACCACTTCATCCATTAGGCAAGACCTGTTGTTGGTGATTATGAGACTGTTTCGTACTTGTAGAAGTGAGGCTTGTTGGTTTTACAAAACATGTTATCACTAAATACTACCAATGACCAAAGGTATGTCATAAGTGAATATTAATCAGTCTGGGGTTCTATTTCAGTTTGAGTATTGATCATCTTTATGAGAAATTCATCTTGAAAAACTCATTTTGTATCTTTTACATTCTGGTACTAATAAAATCTGAGAAACCCATATTATAAATATGCTTGACTATAAGATAAATAGTTTACAAGGGTATACAGAGGACTGCCACTCACTGCATCTCATCCAAGCCCTGTAGCTGTCTAAATCGAGCTATGGTAGATGCCCCCCCCCCTTATTACAATTCCAGAGCATCAGACACAGTCTAATAATTACATAGTGTTTTTATTAAATCAAATGTCCATCTTATTTACCAGCATATACAGTTCCTAGTTATTTTTAGATTTCCCTAAAAGAAGTTGTAATTTGGTATGTTTGATATGATGTTACCAATTTTCATTTATTTACTGGCATGATTTGATAAATAAGCAGTTTATGAAACAAGAAAATATTCCAAATAATTGTTTTAATTATAGAATTACTGATAAAATATTCATGTTTCATTAACGTTCTATTTTATAAGAGCAAATCATTGAATATGTTACTCATTGTCATCTGCCTTCAAGAGGTTGAGGAACAGATAGAAAGTCTCCAATTACTAAGAACCAAATGAATTATAAATAGCGTTATATCATATAGAAACTCATTTGAAATGATCTCCTGTCGTTTTGTGGTTAATATATCACTTAATTTAGACAGCATGAATAGAATCAACAATCAAAAAAAATAGAGCTGCTGCAGGAATTGAACCTGCCTCCAATAGGGTTGCTGCTTCAACGCAGCGATGCTCTTACCATTGAGCTAAACAGCAACTGGTAATTCAAAAGCCAAATAACAGCTTTCACCCGAATTCTCATCTTGTTTATTCTTGGTCTATTCATCTCTTTCAACGCAACAGTTATGTATTTAAGAAATGGACATATTTGGTCGACAAAATGAATTATAAATTGAGTGACATATCAACCATGTAATGATGGGAGATCATTTCAATTAAGTTTCTATATAATCTAACGCAATTTATAATTTATTCTGTTGGACCAAATATATCCATTTCTTAAATATAGAAGAACCAAATATGAAAATGAATGAATACCCAGTGAAAACTTTTAATCACTGAATAGTTAACAAAAGGATGTGTTTAGACTTTTATGTGGAAGAATTTTTATCAAAGTTGAAGGCTGGATTTGACTTTTTTCCACCATAATAGCAAGAATAATTCTCACCTAATTTATCCAAGTAAACTCTTCGCTGTTTGCCTATCTGCTGTAGGATATGACATTAATCATCTCAAGTTTTGAAGTTATTTATATTTAATCATAGATAATTTTTACCAGTATTTTCTTTCATCCTAATTCAGTTGCTTTTCATCACAACTACTCAAATAGTCATTGTGTGGCTTTTCGTAAAAAGCACTGATTGGAAATGAAGAGTAAGATCTCAGCAAGGTCTTTTGCTCCCTTCTTCTTCAGAATATATCAGAAATTTCATATTCCAAATATTATTTTGGTTAGTTTCTTTATCTTCTTGTTCCTCAGCCTCTATGTTGCAATCAGAAATCTTTCTATAGAATCACTGATTTCATCCACAATCTTTATGAGACATAGATGATTCTGTTAAAAAACTGAATGACTACTGCATAAACTTGAAGAATGTGAGATTGGCCAAAACATAGTGATCAAAAGAACAAAGATGAGGATATGTATTAATAATTTGTGAAATAATGAATCTCGGAATTTCAGACTAGACCATTTTTTTTTTTTTTTTAAACTTTATAGAAAGACTTGCGAAACTAATGTGCTATATTCTGTTATACCCTGTAATATATGCTAATGGCTCTGATGAATATATGTGGAAAAATGGATGTATATCTTTGCAGCCTAACAAATCAGGTCGTGGCTTTGAAGGAGATCAGATTACAGCAAGAAGAAGGGACTCCATTCACAGCCATAAGAGAAGGTAAGTCTTCATCAGTTTGAAAACAATCAATGAAAGATCTTCAAGCTTAAAAAAGGGAAAGAAAGTAAACCTCTAAAGAATTTCCTTTATTTGTAACAAAATAGCTTCTTTTTTTTTTTTTTAGTGATGACCGTTCTCTAGAGGTTTTTGTCTCAATCTGCCATAACTGCCTAAGATAAGATATTTTTTTGCCAAGATTGAAACATCTGCCTGGTCAGTGGATATCAAGTTGTCAGTGCATGCCATATTGAGAATTCAAGGAACCGTAGTTGAGAAAGGAGGAAGTAATCTTTTCTATGTAATTTTGCTATATAATACATAGTTTTATTGAGGGAGTTACGGGGAACTTTCTTAGGATGTTATAACAATTCTCTTATTCTATTCTATCTATTGTGTTCAATATGTCTTCAAGCTGAAACATCCTTGTACACAATGTGCTCTTCAAGCTATAAGAAAAATCATACTGCGCAGTAAAATTTTGATACTGCACACAATATACAGTTGAATTAGAATGAATGAATAATCAAGAAAAATCAAACATTGGATGAATTATTTCTTTTATTTTACATTTTTTGTTGAAAGTAACTGATCTTTGTTTCATGAATTTCAGACAATAAAATCAATGATCGTCTCAATAGTAAAACTATTTTCTGCTTTTTGGTCCTGTGCAGCACGATGAAAAAACTTGTACATTATTATCCGATGCTGACCTGAGCTTTCCCAGTCGGACCTTTGCAGTTTTTTGTTTCCAACACTGGAAGAAATATCTGAATATAGAACTCTCAGAGGCCCTCATTCTATAATTAACAAGACTTTCTTCTTGCTTTAAGGCTTTCTTTCCAAATAGGCTTTGTCAAATAGCCATTCTTTACATCGATTTCTTTTCCTAATATTGATTCCATTTGATCAGTTAATTGCTTAAATGGATACGGTCAGTCTTGTTTGTGGTCATTTGATGAGGGGAGGGGAGAGGAGAAGAGAGTATGAAGAAATAGAGAGGAAAATGGGAGGTTTAAGGAGATAAAGATAGGTTGAAAGAGAGAGATAGAGGGCTTAGATAGAGAAGGAGAGGTTGAGATAGAGAGGAAATAAAGAAACGTGGAAAAACAAGGAAGAAAAGTGGTTCTGACAAAACAATTTTCCAATAAGAGTTATTTGCTGATGCCAAAAGCTATTTTGACCAAAACAATATTGAGTAATCCTAATAAGTAAATATCTATGTAGTTACAGACATAGCAATGACATTTGTCATCTTTTTATAACCCATCACAATTTTCTGCCAGACAGTTTCTCAATCTAAATGGAATGTCCATCAAAAATGAATCTCTGTTATTAAATCTATAATATCTAAAGTCTTACATGTAAATATTATTTACTGTATAGCAGTAGACTAGTGGATAAGTTAGTCTTGCAGACTATTACTATTCTAGTAGATTCAATCTTCACCAATGTCTCTATACTTATGGCTTTGTGTCAGACTAAGTTATGGTCAGCAAATAATATCATCATCATCATCATAGCATCCATCATTGGACATAGATCTTCCCCAAGATTTGCCATGCCTCTTTATCATGAGTGTTGTGGAGCCAATACTTGCTGAACTTGTCTAGTTCATCACACCATCTTTTTTTTTTTTGGGAGACCAGTTTTGTATATGATCTCTAGTGATCCTCGTTGTGAGTTGTGATATCCAGCTGTTTGACATTCTTGTGACATGACTGACCCATTGCCATTTGAGTTTTCCAATGGTTTCTAAATCTCTGACTCCTGTTTTTCTTCTAGTCTACCAATAATTCCAAGATGGGGCTAGGGGCTAACCTTCAGGATGGAAACCATTGGCCTCAACAGTGTTTCTTTTCACTAATTTGGTTATCAGCTTGCAAGGATTTGACTTTTCGTCTTGTTCAGTTGATCTTGAAAGTTGAGTCAACTCACAGATTGGATAGTTTTACCATTAAATCTGGTAATCTTCCTTCTGTTAAAGTTGGACAATCTGAAAGTTTTCACAATTCTACTTGATGGATACTTGAAGTTTTTTTTTCCTTTCTCTCCATAGTTAAAGTTATATTTTCATTTTTTTTTTTTTTTGTATATTATAATTTAACAAGTTTTAAAAACAAGAAATCAAGCAAAGAATCACTCTTAGATGGCAAGCATTTAGTAAAGCAAGCTCAACCTTGGAGAATAAGAAAATCTTGTTAGTCCTAAAAAGAAGAGTATACAACCAATGCAGCCTCCTGATAGTCACCTATGGAGTTGAAACATTGAACCTAACAGAGAGACTGACCTCCGAACAGAGAAGCATGCAGCATGCACATGAAAGAATCATGCTCAACCTCACATGGAGAGCTCACAAGACAGCATGATATATTTGGGCAAAAACAGGAGTCTGAGACATCATAGAATCCATTAGAAAACTGAATTGGCAATGGGTTGGACATGTTGCAAGAATGACAGACAACCAATGGACATTGTGACTCACAACATGAGTCCCCAGAGTTCATATGTGAAACTTGGGCTAGCAGAATACCAAATGGAAAACAAACTAGACAAGTTCAGAAAGTATTGGCTCCACAACATTCATGATAGAGAGGGATGGCGAATTGTGGAGAAGGTCTATGACCAATGACGAACAATAAAAAAACTGATGAGGATGATAATTTTTTAACCTTTTCAATGATAAATTGTTGAGATTTACTTATGTGGTTAGAGATATTTTCTTTGTGTATAAATTTGAATAAAGAAATGCTGTTTATTTTAACATAAGACAATTTCTCAGCCTTGAAGTGCTGGCCTCAGAAAGGGCTTCTACTCACAAGAATGCATTAAATCCTTAAAAGATGCTATATAGCTCTCTCTTTATGCTTTTAGAAAAGAAAAAAAAACTGTTGTTGATATTGTTTTTAAGGAACATCATTATTTCTTCCATTTTTATAGCTAGTCTGTCGGATTAATCAGATTCTCAATATATCTTTCTTCTTGGGGAATGTTTTTCAGTCCTTAGTCACACCATTCTCGCCCCTGGAATAGAACTTCCTTCAACTTTTAGATTGTTTGGAATTTCCTTTTTTCACTATTGATAGATATTTCTTAATTTTATAAATTATTGAGTGTTTTATGATATAGTCTACACACTTTTATTCATCTATTTTTGGTAATATTAACATTAAAGATTGTTTTTGTTTATTTCATTTTTAGCTTCTTTGCTGAAGATTTTGAAACATGCAAATATAGTCACTCTCCATGACATAATACGTACAGATGAAACCCTGACGTTTGTTTTTGAATATGTTGTAAGTATATTTTTACCCTTTCTTTCTAACTGAAATTTGATATATGTATATATATTCTATCTGTAGGATCCTGATAATTGCCTCATACTAATATTTACACCCTTTATTCTTTCAATCACCCATGTCCTAACTGTTTTGCTCTCTGGCCTTCTCCAGGTGTAAGTCACATTTGGCAATCTTCAATTCATTTTTTTTTTCTAATTTTTACAATCTCCACATCATAATTGATAAAACCAGATGAATCTTCTATCACTATTAATAATGAAGAGGTGGAGATTATTTTTTGTATAGAAAATGCAACATAAACTTTAGGAAGTCTAGAGAAATCATTGATCATTTTTTTCTGTTAGATGAGGCATTATCCACCATTATTGATTTTTCATTTCTTTCATCTTGATTCTAGTTGCTTTTCATTGCAACTACTCAGACCATTAATCTATGCAGACCAATGAAGGGTAAAGTTTATGTGATTAGATTTGATCTGCCAAACGTAGTATTTTCATAATCCAAACGGCTGGGAAACTAGTTCAAAGCTTCCGGAAGCAAAAGGTATTTGAGTTTGAGTCTCACCAGGAACTTATCCTTCATTTCTGATCTACACTATTTACTGACAGTCGTAGATTGACTGAGTGGTTGCAATGAAAAGCAACCGACCTTAAGAAGAAAGAAATACTAGTCAAAAATTAATGATATCTAGTCCAAATGATTCATTAAATAATACCATAAATTCTCTTAACTATCAAAGTTTCATGTTTTGATCTGTTTCAAGTTCTGTATTGAATAGAATCTCTTGCTTAAGAAGCTCAATAATCTGGCATCATCTCCAGTTGTACATCTTTGCTCAACAATCAACCAACACTGAATTTTTAGTCAACAATCCAATGCTCTACTGCTTAACTATACCAGCGAATACCATTCTTGATCACTTTGTTGTTTAAAAAAAAAAGATTAACATAGAAATCGTCTTTCACATTATTCTTGCTGTGTAATTTCCTCTTTTGAAAGGTCAGATTTCCTATTGTACTTTAACCTTTGGAAAATAAACCCTGAAATCAGAACCGTTTCCATCTCTGAATCTGGAACTTGGTGTCTTTCATTTCCTTCCTTTTTAACCGATTCACTGCCACGAATGCAATAATTCATCTTGGCACATCAGTCCAGTACCATGGTCAAAATAATATGTCTTACAATGTTGTTCTTTCTTTTTTTTCTCTTACATACATTTATGTAGATATTATATTTATCAAATATTCTGTTGTACATATTAATCGATTTGTATGAAAATAGAATAGTTTTAAATTTGAATTCTAGGCTTTGAATGTTGGTAATTTAACAATTGGAAGGTGAGGAGAAATTCAAGAGAAAAAACAGGTGGAACATCTCAAACTTTAGTGCAAAAGGCAGTTGGCAACCATCAAAATGCATCAAAACATGCCCACGTGATAATGAAAAAATTTGAGATGTAATACCTGTGTTTTTCTCTTAAATTTCTCTTCTCCTTCCAATTGTCAAATTACCAACTATCTAGGCCTTCTACTTTCCTCAATTTTTATAAGAATAACTCATCATAGCAGTTACAAGATTGAAAAATTTACTTGGTAACAAGCAGGTAAAGAAGAGCAAGAAACGTTTGGGATTCAAGGCAGAGATGTGTTCTTGCACAAAAGAATTCTGTAAATCTCAAGTTACCATTCTTTGTAAGAATACTGAAAAGCATACACCTTTTTAGTAGTATGCCTTATGGCAGAGATAGTTGTGTACTTGGACACTGGTATTAGAGGTTGATGCTCAAGCCCAGATGAAGAAAAAAATCAGGAATTGAAATGTTGAATTTTCAAAGAAAAAGGTCTTTTGCATTAGAAAGATCATTCTTACCACTATTTGACCTTGTGCTGTACTAAGCTAAGCTAAGTCAGACAGGCCCTCCCCCACTTGGAAGATTGACACAACACAATGTTTCTACCTCCATTTCAGCCATATGCCTTACAAAGCTAATCTTAATAAATATCAAGGAAGATAGGCCCTCCCAATGCGAAGATTGGCAATACACACATTTCCTACCCTCATTTCTACCTGTTTGCCCTTGTGCTCTACTAAGTTAAGCTTAGTAAATAACAAGGCAAGCTGGCCTTCCCAACTTGAAAGACTTGCTCAACACGTTCTTCCTCCTTCCATATAGCTTTATGCCATAAGCTAAACTTACTAGATATCAATAATACATTCTTTTGTATTTATACCATCACAATAATAATCAAAAAATTAACCAGTCTTCTCATCATTTTGTTATCATTTACTCAGAAAGAAACCTTTGTCAATGGAAAAAGAGTTGATGATTTCTGTTACATGATCAATATAGTGTTAGTGTAAGTGCGTCCATGTATTTTAAGTATTTTGTTCTTTTTATTTACTCAGCACACAGATTTGAGCCAGTATTTAGAAAAACACACTGGTGGACTGAATGCTTTCAATGTTAAAGTAAGTTTCTCTCTTCCACTCTCTTTTCTGCAGATTAATTCCATTTCAATGCAAAATGTTACTTGACCTTTTCAAGACTAACCTATTATGGTGCTTAATGCCTGAATTTTTGAAAGGGTATAAAAAAGCCAAAAACCTATTGATTTTTTTTCTTAATGGATTAAGAAAAGTATTCTTTTTTTTCTTTTTTTTTTTAAAGGAAAATTTTCCATATTTTGAAAAACTAGAATCATTATGGGATACATTTGTCCCAGAACAAATGAAAAATACAGAATAAGCAAATCACCAAGGTTACAAGTCTTTCCTGCTTAGTCATGCAATGCAAACTAATTTCTGCATGGTTTTCATACTGTAATGATATCATTGTCTATGCTTATAAAACCCAGAAAATCTCGTTTAATCTAACTTTCATGACAAATATGTCCCAATAGATTTTTGAAAGAGATTTATGGAATATATATATATATATATTGGTTGCAGGTTCAATAATGAGTGGGTATAAAAGACAAAAATTTTGGATTATGAATTTATTCGTACCAATGTCCTACAACATGCATTTTGAAATAAGGAATCAGCATTAAAGATAATTAGATTTTCTTTCTTGTAACAATGTACAAAACATATGATTATAATTATGTCTTTTCTTAAAAAAACAAAAAACAACCATGTCTATGAGTAATTTTGAAAAGAAAAATATATTCAAGTAAATTCTATGGTTGCTCTTAACAATCAGGACAGCAATCATTGAAAAAAGTCTGTTTCAAAAAAACTTGTGGGAATGTTGCCGTATACAAATTAAGAGACTAATATAGCATGAATTCACATTGCAAATTGAATCCTCACTATAGATTTGGGGAGGAGATGTTAAAAACTGAAGAAAGCTATGTTGACAGTCTTGGTTGACAATATTAGATTGTTTAGCTGTTTACCTTGTCAGTTGATAAGGATGTGATAATTCATTCATGTAATTCTTTCCTAATGATAAAGTACAAATATGAATGGTTATTTTTCAGTTGTTTGCATTTCAATTGTTGAGAGGACTTGCATATTGTCACAGGAGGCAGATCTTACACAGGTAAGTCAGTCATATTGATCACTTTTTATATCAATTTTCATAGAGCTTAATGCATACTTCATCTCTCAAATTTTTCAACTCCTCAAAACCACTCTTGAAAACAATGGAACTTTTCAATGAATATAATTTGGAAAATTTGAATTTGAAAAAAATTTTCAATAATGAAAAAAGGGAAGAAAATTTTATCGGAAATTATTCCCTTTAATCTAATGTTCCAATTTTTTTTCACACAAGTTAATGGCAAGACAAAATGCTAACAGATCCTTCTAATTTATATCCCAGATACCTGCTTTATGAGGTAGAAAGAAAGAAAATTGTTTTTGAAACAAATCTGAAATCTTACTTCCTTTTGACTGATTAAACCTTCCCTCCATTTTGGTTATCATTGAGTTCTTATTTTTTAGGGATCTAAAACCTCAGAATCTTTTAATAAGTGATGTGGGAGAGCTGAAACTTGCAGACTTTGGTAAGGAATCTTTTTTTTTCATTTCCTTTGTGTGTGCGTGTGTGTGTGTGCATGGGCATTTGCTTAGGTGGGTGGTGCAAACAGGGCGTTTGCCTCCCCCTACTCCTCACGAATCAGCCTTCATCACCAAGTGTAAGGTTTGTAAGTTAGAACCTCATCGTCAATAAAAGGATAATGGTGCAGTACAGTTGTAACCCCTGACTTGATTTTGTTATATAAGAAGATTATTATTATTCACCAGCAACAGTGTTGCCTCCCAACATACATTCCAAATACATCTAAGTGTTTGCCTCCTCCCGCGAAATGATATTTACCAATTTATAAGATAGTGAATAAGATATATCCTTTTTTTATTTCTCACATCTCAGCCCTCCATTCTTATATACCATACCAGCCCAATGGATGCAAAATGATATTTACATGCTTTTTATTTTGAAAATCCACTCCTAAGAGAATGAATGAAATATCAGTGTTTATGATCATTGATTCTGCAAAAGAACTATTTCAACACAATTTCTTGATTAGTAATTTTTGCTTTTATTTTTGCAATAGAAAAATGTAGTGAAAAGATTGTTTCAAAATCTAATGGTTGCCACTGTCACATCAGGACGGGTTTAATCCTGTCACAAAGCATTGGGGCTCTGGTTTTATTTCAGTTCTTTTCTTCCTATTGAGAAGTATTGAAACTTTTACTCTATTTTATGCATTTCTATCAATTCAGTTGAAATCCATTATTTTAAATACTTGAACTCTTTCATTTTGATCATTTGTATTTATCTATTCATGCCATATTGATTTATAACTGCATATTTTTGAATTTGGAAAGAATGAAAAATCAGAATTTAGGCCTTAGGCCTGACAGAAGACAAGGCAACTGGGAGGAATTCAAGATGTGGTATTTTATTTGTATTTCATATGAATTATGCATGAACAATTGTATTAATTTTTACAATTATTTACCTTCATGGTACTATGTGAAAAGATGGGTCCAGAGATACATACCCTTGTAGTGAAATAAGTTATGTCCCTTGGATAAGAAATTTTCCTTTTTCAACTCATTTGTTTGTGACACTGTGTTACTAGAGTGAAATACATTGAGAATATATGTGGTCTTACTTATAGATTGAAGAAAATAAATCACTAAAAAATATTCAGAAGGAAACTATGGTGTAAGAATATCAATAAATGTATTGAATAGATGAAAGAAATAGTTGTTTGATGAGCTCAAAAATCTCGGCATAATGTAAAATTATTGTAAGTCTGATACTATATTACTGATAGTTTTCTTTATTTTCTTCAAAATATCCTTCAGTGAGTTATTATTATCTTAGTTATAATTTTCATAAAATAAATAACTAAAACTAAGATAACAGTAAAAACTTGTCAAATTCAATGAAAATAAAATAAATGATAATATTGATTAATTTATTAAGAATACTAGATCTCATGCGTAAACAATATAATATGTAGTCGGTTGTAGGGTATGAATTTGAAAGTCTGAATCAGCTTCTCATAATCCATGAAATTCCTCATGTCTGATTTATAGAGGCAATTTAACATAAATTGAACTTTCTCTGCCAATGAGGAGTGTGAGTTTGATCCTCACTAAAGGTTTACTCTTTATTTCTGATCATGTTGTTATTTGTTGTCATTGAAATAATAGCTGAAATTGAAAGTTGTATAAAAAAAAACAACTAAAATTGAAATGAAGGTGAAAAAAAATGAAGATTATGAAGAAATAATCCGCTTTACCAACTCACGAACAACTGATTTTTTTTTTTTTTTTAATTATTCCAGGGAGATAACTTACTTTACAACATGGATATGTATCTTTTGGTCCATCCTCTCAAAAAATATCAGAGAAAAACTTGTCTCTTATCGAAATATCAGTCTTAGTGAAATTATTTTTTGTACTTTTTTTTTTTTTCTTTCTAGGCCTTGCACGTGCCAAATCTGTGCCCAGCCGAACTTATTCGCATGAAGTAGTCACTCTTTGGTACCGGCCTCCAGATGTCTTGCTAGGCTCAACAGAGTATTCAACATCTTTGGATATGTGGTAAGGAATGCATTTCTTGAATTTAGGTCCGAGGACATTGCGTATTTTGTCATAGTGTGAATGTGAGACAGTTGGGTCATGGACCCCAACATTTTTTCCTATATTATACCCACTCAGAAAATATGAATAGAGAGAAAAAAAAAATTTCATTATAGTTAATATGACTAAAATATTATATTTCTCCAATTTGCAATCAATTAACATGTAATTTCATGATTTTTGACTCACAATTTTTTTTTTTTTTTTTTTCAATGAAAACCACACCTTCATTAATCAGGAAACTTGTTTTGGCACATGTTGTTCACTTTTAATTATCTGCAGTTCAGTTAAAACACTGTTGTCTTACTAGGACACCAACATCCAAGTCATGAAAAGGGACTACTGTATTTTATTTTAAAACATAAAACATTATACCCACTCAGAAAACTATGAATAGAAATAGAAAAAAAATTTCATTTTAGTTAATATCACTAAAATATCATATTTCTCCAATTTGCAATCAATTAACATATAATTTCATGATTTGGAAGATTAGTTGATTGGTGGGAGGGTAAGTCAGTAATTTTTTTAAATTCATTCATCAGAAATTGATGTTATGTTGATCTTTGCATTTTCTGTAATTGTGCTCAATTTAAATTATTACTTCTAAAAATGTTATTCTTCCACAATGTTTTAATTTTTTTTTTTTTAAGGTTCAATTATGATTGATAATGATATTGAAGATTTTTGACAATCATTGCTTTATAAGAGTGTAGCAATAACGACAAAGTTTTATTTTGAATATTTAAAGATAATATTGACCTATGAATGATTCAATTTCATAGCTAAATGCAAAAATGATATTGCTAAGAATAGTTATTACTAGCTGTACCTATGGAAATTCCGAAGGTGCTGACAACTAAGATATGGTCATTACTCTTGCATATATATTTCTGCAATTGAAGTATATAATTTTGTTGAAATAATTCATTACCTATGGAATATATCTATAATAACTGATAAAATGAAAAGGTAGATGAAACTTATATATATATCTATCATTATTATTGATTACTTTTGCTATCTGTCTATGTTCTTGTGGTCTACTACACCTATATCTTCATTTTTAGATTTTAGAGTTGTGGAGGAGGAAATGAATAAATGACCATTATAGTGAAAGTTGAGTCCTTTTTGTTTGCATTCAAACATATGCACCCTTTTCCATTCTTACCCTTGTTTATGTCATTGCAAGGATGGATGCATGGGGAGGGGAGGGGACAAAAGATATAAAGAAAATGACAGATAATCAGAAAGTGTAACAAGCAGTAAAATATTGTCATTTTCAGATTTATTGACATCAAACCTGTCATATCATTGACAAGATTTTTATGGAATATTATCATCAAGATAATTTATAACAATGATAACAAAATTTTATTTGTCAATTTTCCTTTACAATCTTCATTTCAAGAGCCATGGAATTCTGCTAAGGATACATTTCAGTCTCTAATTGGATAAGTACTCACCAACAAGTTGACATTAGTACAAATTTGTCTCCCCTATTGAAATAATTCAGCAGACATTTTCCAAGGATTGTCTTAGAAGTAGAAAAAGTAAAAACTCTTTATTAAAATCTTTACAATCAGGTAATTCTTCTTTCTTTAGGAATGATATTTAAAGGTTAACCATTTTTACTTGACCTTTAAAGCTTCTACTTAACTTTCACTTGATCAGTTTGGTAATGAAAATGCCCAATTTTAATTAGCAATTTGATTGTTTCTCAAGCCTTTTGTTATTCTCATTTATTTATTATTAATGAAAGCATTACTTTTGTTTTTTTTTGCAGGGGTGTTGGTTGTATATTCACAGAAATGGTGTCTGGTGTTGCTACATGTCCTGGAATGAAAGACACCTATGATCAATTAGATAAAATCTTCTGGGTAAGTTATTCTGCTTTACTGTCTATTTTTGTGGATAAGACAACCCTTTAGGCATCAAAAACACCCTTCCAAAATTATCAATAATTGAAAGTCATACTATCATAACAAATGTATATCACTAAGCTTTTGCTAGTGTTTATGTGTTCCAAAAATTGGAATTTTTATCTGGTAAATTATAATGACATTTGTAACTTTGCCTTAGTGAAGAAAATCCACCCCTTTCAATCCTACGTTTTTAAGAATATATCATTCACTTTAAAACAAGAAGAACAAACTATGTTCAAAACCAGCGATGCTGTACGTACAATTTTTGATGGCATTCAGCAACATCAGTTTCTGTAATGAAATTATTGGTTACCAATTGATTTTTCAAGTTCATCATCATCATCAGTCTTTTGGCGTCCATCATTGGACATTAGACATTGGATCTTTCCCAAGAATAGCCTGACCTCTCTATCATGGGTTTCGTGGAGCCAATACATTCTGAACTTGTGTAGTTCATCAAGCCATCTTTTTTTTTTGCAAGCCACAGTTTGCATATGATCTCTGGGGATCCATTATGTGAGTCATGATGTCCAGCAGTTGTCTGACATTCTTGCAACATAACCAGCCTCTTACCATTTTAGTTTCCTCGGTCTTCCCTCTGATATACTGTGCTGTCTTGTGATCTCTCCATGTGAGATTGAGCTAAATTCTCTCCTGTACACATCATATAGTTAATCCTTGTCAAAACCTCCAAAACAAAATAATTATTGCATTCAAAAATAAAACGAAAAATATCCTCCAAAGTGCAGTATATGATTCATTGACAAATGAAAGAGTTATGAATGTATATATGAAATGTATACATTTTCCATGAACATTGTATAGTCTGCTTTTTCTCTTTCTTCCTTGTATTTACTATTTTTATTAGTCTCTCAAATTGATTTTATAAAAAGAAATAAATGTGACGTAAAAAAAAATTGTTCTTCTCTTTTTCGCCGACTCTTTATATTGTATTTTTCTATCTTTACAAATGCTATGTATCAATAAAAAAAAAAGTCTGAACGTGAAAATTTTGCCATTCAAAAAACAGCCGACTACCGTCGCAGTTTGAAAAATGTGTAGTGCTAAGGGAAATAACTCGGTCTCAAACGCCACAGTAATTTCACTATAAAAATAATTTTTGGATTGTTTACAATAGATACTTCTGATTAATGTTGATGCGAATATTGCATTTTTTATGTTTATTTATTGAGTTGAAATTTGTATTATATTTACTTTTTAAAAACTTTCATATCTAAAATGGATATATATATATATATATAATGGGTGAAAATGAACATTAGAACAATGCCAATCTAGCAAGACTATTTGCTGGTGTAGTGAGTTCAATCTTCACTAAATACCCATTATTCTGACCTTGTGCAAGACTTTAAAATAGCTTTAGCAAATGGCTTCTCATATAATCTTATTTTGGCCAGAATCAGTATATATCAAAAATCATATTTATTCAAAATCAAAATATTTTCATGCCATTGTTTTTATTCGTTGATTTTGATTAACTGTGTTGCCATCGAGTTTTTTATCAAAAAGTTTCCGCTTAAGCAATTGAGTGACATGCGGCAAGAAACTCTCTTGAAATTCTGTAATAATCAAATAATATAAACAAGAATGTTTGACTGGAGGAATTAACTGCAAATCATGTCAAACCTTCAAAATGTAGAAACTCCAACTGACACTGTATCAAACATATACATATAATTCTATCCAACAATTTGTGTGTGTGGCTTCCTTTGGCCTTGATAGAAATGTTAAAGAATACAAGTAATATTTTTATACTCCTGTTTTAGCCAATCTAATTTCTGTTTTCTTTTTCTTTAATTTTATAGCTTTTGGGAACTCCCACTGAAGACACATGGGAAGGTGTATCTTCCTTACCTAACTATGATATAAGTAAGAATAAATTCTTTTGTTTTATTTAAAGGCTATGATATGATATTATTTGTTCTCTTATCATCTTTTGTATTGCTATACAGTATCTTTCCTTGGGATGGAAATGATAACTTTTTATAAATCTCCATGCAAAATGATCCCTCTAACTTGCCTTCTGGCTGAGGTATATATTTCCCACTGACACTTAAAATAGTTATTCAAGCTCAGGTAAAAAGTTAGGATTTTGAAAGCTGATCTTCCAGACAGATTGGTCTGTGACACGACACATTCTTTGTAAACCAGCTCTCAGATTACCCCAGTTTGACTTAGTTCCAGACTAAGTTAAGCTTAGTAAATATCTCAGACACCTCTTGCAAGCGCAATGTAGTGAATTCAATCCTCAACAGTACCCCACTGCTTTTTTCCCCTTTTTTTTTTTTTTTTTCATTTGTCGACTCTCATTGTAGAGATAGGGCCACAACACTCTACTGTGGTTGCAGTAGCAAGTAGGTTTCTTATGGATGGAGTGGCTATCCCAGTGTCCAACCCTTTAACCAGACTTGGGACTTGCTATGGTGACTGCCAAGCTGTAGGCTTTTTTTATCAGTGAGCTGCACTTTGATCCTATGCTAAGCACATGGATACTACACTGATCTTAGGCGGGGGGGGGGGGCTCTATGATCTTAGGCAGAATGCACAGATACTCTGAACGCAGAAGAGCTGATTCATATAATCAATAATCCCATCATTTTTCACGGGTTTTATGCATATTCCCAAATAAAATCACTTATTAAATGAAATCTAAGTTTCAATATAAAAATTGCAAAAATATAAAGATATGACCACAATTATATATTTCTCCTCTTTCTTTTGTAGATAAATTTCACATATACAATCCACAACCTCTTGTCACTTCAATCCCAAAATTAGGCTGCATACCTAATGCTCCGGAACTTTCTTCACGTCTCCTTCAGGTAACGCAGATCTTCTTTTTTTTTCACTCATGAATAGATTTTTCAATCTATTACCAAAAGAATGAATTGAATGTAATAGAGGCAAAACCCAAGTTTTATCATCAATATTTTTTTTTTTTTTTTTTGTAGGGTTGAAGATTTCAGTTAAGAATTTAAATTAGGCTGGTAGATTTTTCTGATAAGTAGTCAATATTTTTTCAAATCTCCTTTTTGTTTAACGTAAAACTGCATAAACGAGAATGCATTATTTAATGGAAATGAAAATATTTTTTTAAATTAGGGATATTAAGTAGCCTGTGTCTTATGTGATCCACAATCTATTTGAATAATATATCACGTGTATGTCCTGTTTCAAGTCTGTAACATTTATGAAGGGTGGTAACTATCATATGCTAATTGTAAAGTAGTCTCCCTTATTTTTATTTTTATTCATTTTTTATTTTTTTCAATGTAATTGCAAAATTATTTGAATACTGCTGTCATCTTTACCAGCATGGACAAACTCGTAGTGGTAAAGGATTGAGATGGATAAAATCAATCAAGTTATAAGTTGTTCTAGATTCTTTATATTTGCTTTTAGATGGAACCCTCTAAACGGATATGTGCAGACGACGCTATGAAACATGAATATTTCTGGGATCTCCCTCCAAAAGTTCATGATCTTCCTGATGGTGAGTGTAGCACTAATTTATGATATTTTCTGAATTCAGATAGAAGCAATGTTTATCTCCTAGCAATCCTAACTCTTTTTCTAGACGTCACATCACTAGTTTTATAAGAACAGGGGAGTTATTTCATTATATTGTAAACTCTTTTATTAACAGACTAATAGGGGAGGAGCAGATACCTGTTAATGTCAATTGTTTGGTATTACTGAATTATGTATTTCAGTCCAATAAATTGATACATTTATAAAATATATACTAAAAAATACATATTTTTTTATTCATTATATATACAAAACTAAAGTTGCAGTAATCATCTTCAGTCAAAGTAGAAGTAGTGGATGAGTTTGTCCTTGCAGCAGCCCAGCTTGTTTCTATTGTATTCTAAAGTTCTTGTTAATTGGAAAGTACTCTATCTCACATGTATTATTCGAGACTATATTGACGACAGGCTCCCCAGAATTGACTAAATCAAAATGGACACATTTTGACTCATCACCAGATGATGTCACCTCATTTTTGGAGTGTCTGTTGTCAATATGGTCCATTATTTATCTTTTTCTTCAGTGTGTATCTCGGCTTCTTCAAGTGTTCTCCTTATGAAATACAATGGAAACCATCAACCAGAGTCAATTCAATTGGTTGTACTCAACACCATGTTTGCTCCTGTAAAATAACAGACACCTAATTGATGTCATTTGTCTTTAGACTACATCAGCTGGGCACGTTTGATGTGTATTATATAGGCGATTGATAGTATTTTGTCATTTTGTAAAAGTGCAAACAAAAATGACTTAGAAGTATCTTTTCACAATCTAATGGCCTATTTACAAATTACAAGTCTGCAAATAAAATGAATCTATAGACGATGGTCTTGCAAGAATATAAAAACTTATATGCCATTAGAACAGGAGTGTCATTAAATAGTGTTGTTAGAATAACTGCCATTAAAACGAGAGTTTACTGTTGAAAGATTTTAAAAAACAATGATTAATTTGAATCAATAGTTTCATTTTCTACTTTGATCCAGTCATTTTTTAAACTCTTTCGCAGAAATTCAGTTTAAAAAACAAAATATTTTTCTCTTTTTTTTTCAGTGGCTTCAATATTTGACATTCCTGGCCTGAAGCTTCTCCCAGAAATGGATGAACTAGTCAACGCAGCCCCAAAGAAACCTACAGGTCGCAGTGGTATACGTACTACACTCAAAGTGTGATTCCAGTTTTGACTGGGATTTTTTCATGTTAGGTAAAGGCACAAAGTACTCTTTCATTTGTAAATATTATTGTATTGTGTACAACATTCTAATCAAATATTTATCCTAAGACAGATGAAAAACACAGAATTAGCAGATCAATTCACCTACATATCTTTCTTGTTCAATCTTGTAATGCAAACTAATTTCTGTGTAGGTTTTATACTATGATGATGTCATTGTCTACGGTTGAAAAAGCCTGGAAAATCTCATTTGCTTTACTTTCCATGACTCATATGTCCCAAAAGACTTCTGAAGGAGATCCATAGGACATATATATCCTAGTAGCCATTAAAACCTTGGGATATATATGTTCCAGGAGTCTTGAAAGGGTTAAGTTCTTCGGAAGACTGAAATTTATCCATCTGAATGATGACTGCTAGATAAAATAGGAAGCTCCTATAGAAATAGGATGAATGTTTGAGAACTGAACAACCGTAGCCACCAAAGTTGGCAAGGGGTTCTATCCTTTTTCTTTTTCTTTTTTTTTTTTCATATATATGCATGTGTTTGAGTATTCAAGTGCTCATGGCCATACCATTTTGTCTACAGATTTGAAAATTAGCATCAGTACTCCACTAAACCCCTTTTAAAAATATTTCTATTTTTGGAAAAATAGCTTTTGGGGGGTAGATTGATTAATAACATCTAGATTCTCCAGAATCTAAGTCTTTCTTTTTTTTTTTTTCTTCTTTTTTTTCCTTTTCTTTTCTTACTCTATTTTAGATGTTATCCAGTGATGTCATAACTAGAATTTATTCTGACCATATCTATTCTTTGATCGAAATTTTTTTTTTACGTAACTTCAAGTTGTTCAATTATTGACGGTGATGGCTAGTTGTATTTTGTTTTGGTTTTTCCCAATAATGTCCATCTGCTTTTCGTTTTTTTCAGCAATACTCCATACTTAATGTTCCAGAAAATGCTGAAACCCAATCTGATGACAGCACTTGATGAGGATTTAATGAGCGAGCTGTATATAAGTGTGCAACAATCGTGACAGTGGCCCTTCTTCCTTGGCCACCTGGCATGTTTCTTCCTGACGACTCGTACAGCTAGCACTGCCAGTGGAGCGTTGTCTTTTTACTTCCTCATATTCTGCTGCTACTGCTGCTAATGCTGATGCACTTTGGAACGGTTATCAGTGAGGCTCGACCTTTCTTTTGACATTCCCCCACTCCAAAATTACCTTCGCAAAATACATACACACACACACACACGTGCATGCGTACTGACCTCACTAACTCTTCCCCCTCAGATTTAAACAGAAATTAAAACAAAGGTTATTGTTCAACAGAAAATTAATTCAAGCATCCACTTGTTAAAAGTGGATAATTTGATTTTTTTTTTTTTTTTTTTTTTTTTTTTTTGCTGACCAGAAAAGATCGATTGATTACACAAGACAACCAACATGTTATCCCCCCCCCCGTCTCTACTCTCTACAATCTTTGGATTTTTAAACTCACTTTCTGGCTGAGATAGATTATGGCAAAGCCAATTTTTGTGCCTATTCTTTACGCTTCAATCGATCCCGTCTTCTTCCTCTCCTTCCCCGTTAAATTAGTTTTGATAATCGTTACGGCTGAGGGCTAGAATTTTTTGCCATGTGGATTTCAGGAAGAACAATAAACTCTGTCCGTACAGGGAGAAAACTGGAAACTTCTACAGCCAGTCTCCCTCCCTCCCAACATTGTTCACAGACTGCCACCTGGGATGGATGTAAGAAGTGAGGTTTTTGGACTGCAGAACAGAAACTATTCATTATTGGGAGTTCTCTCTCAGAATATATTTTTCAACAAAGAACATAATCGGTTTTGAATTTGTGAAAAAAAAAAGTTCCTGCCTCCAATCTAAGACAATCTTTGAACATCTGAGTGCCTCCTCCTCCTCCTCCTCCTACTCGTATTGTCTCTTCCATTTTTATCCTGGTTCAGGAGGGTGCCGAGTCGTCTCCTCTCACCCTGAGCCAGATAATAGTTCTTTCTTACTCATGTTTTAAACTCTGAAGCTTCTTTGAATAGACGAACATTTTTATGAGAATTATTAAACCTTCTCATTTTTATAATCACAATTTGAGATTCATTTCTCGAGCAGGAAGCCAACTTTTTTTTTATAGTGAGATTTATTTTTAACTGCAGGAAGTTACCTTTTCTTATAGTGAGGTTACAAATTTTTGCAATATACACTTCTATCTTTAGGGCACCTCCATCAATGAGTAATGGTTAACAAGCTAGTCTTGCGAATTATTACTGCTGTAGTGAGTTTGATCCCTATTGGATGGCCCAACACTTGCAGCCTTGTGCCATACTAAGCTTAGTAAATATCAAGTTTTCGATCCTGATTAAATTATGGATGCTTTGTTGTGGATAAATAATTAACAAGCTAACCTAGCAGACCATTACTACCGTAGTAAGTTTGATCTTCACTAGGTGACACATTAGTGGCTCTGTGCCAGACCAAACTAAGCTTAGTAAATACATCTACTTTGATATTTGATTTTCATATTTTTTACTAAATTGAAAAAGTAAGCATAAGTTCATTTTCTTTTCTCTGTTTAACAGAAGTGTAGATCCAATCATTTTGTAGTCAGTACATATTTTTCTTCAACAACATTGAGCGGTGGCCTTAATTTGTGCCCTAGAATTGTTGCTGCATGCATTAAGTATGTAGTACCAACACTGGTACTGACTAAGTACTACCTCACTGCATTCCTACACATATCCTGCCTAACTTATTTTATAAATTGCAGTAACCGTCAATCAGTGACAATTTGAAATAAAATATAAGAGAGGAGAGGTTACCAACTATGCCTTTATGTTGCTGATATGATTTAATGGTTGGCTTTAGGCAAGATCCTTAACTCTTATTGATTTCTCTTTCACGTGGAGCCTAGGATAGGGCATCAGCCTTTAATTTGCTTTTCTTTTCTTTCTTACCTTCTCACTAATTTTGGAAGCCCAACTAGCCCTCTAATGTGCACCATAGTTACAGAGATGTGGCCATCTTCAGTATGAAATGATGAAGACAACCAAATCCCCACCCACGTGTTGTTATCTCTTATTAAGAAGCAGATATTACAAAATGCAATTACTGATTTTTAAATTTTAAAGGAGGAATTGAATTGACATTTTTCATCCCTGCATTCCCTCCTAAGCTTGTAAGAAGTTCTGGTTTAGTTTACTTCAGTAGACAAGGAGTCGAGCCAGACCCTAATTCTGCTTTCTGGAATCAAAGCTTAGAAGAGATTTCCTTTTTCCTCAATGCTTTTGTGTTTATTCTTTTATAAATTTTCCGTTTCTATATTAAGATTTTCGTTGTAAATTCAGTTTCAATAGTAAAGCCTCTTTGTTTTGAGGCTGATGAAAAATTTAAAAAATCCAACACCTAATTTTTAGGGACAAGCATTTTTGTGAGATAAAGAACTCCCCAATCTTCATCCTTGTTATCTCAACTTTACCCGACTAACCTGGGTGTCATGTGGGAATTCTGGACTTTGAATATCAATATTTGCTTAATCTGAACAGCTGACTGATTCAACTCACTTTAGCTGTGAGGTGTATGCAGAACTCAACATTGAAAGAAAGAGAGGTCATTTTGTTTGTTTTGAAATAAATAAACGTATGCAATGGATGATATTTTTTATTATTTTTATTTTCTGTTTCTGCTGGAATTTTTATTGTGGTGTTTTTTTCTTTGTTTTTGTTTTTTTTTCATCCCTTGACACCTAAATTTTAGTCTGTTTGCAGAATTATCTCGCCACCATAGTTGAGCTTCCCTAAAGCTGTTTGTAAATGTCCACCTGCTGGGTGTCTTAAGGCCCTGCCAATGGAACCCTCTCCTCTTTGTACATAGTCCCTCAAAAATCCATCATCATTGTATCGTTTCCAAACTGACAAATATTATATAGTGGGCAGCACATGGTGCTCACAGCCCAGACTGTGTTTCTGAAATAAAAAAGGCCAATTGTACATTCCTGTAACTTTTTTTAAATGTAACAGCCTGAAATAAAAATACTTTCTGTAAAGATTTGTGTCACTTTTTTAAAGAATTTAAAGTTTTATGAATTGATTTTTTTTTTTTTAATTTTTTTCTTTTTTGTGTAAAGTAGATTTGGCTTTGAATTTTTTTTTAATGAATGTCTCAACAACAATTTGACATTGATTGATTCTTTGTTTGCTTCTTAGTCATGCATGAAATAATGTGACCCCACACGTTCAATCAGGTATTAAGTTGCTTAGTTCAGTTTTAAGCTAGAGCTAAAAATAGCCCGTACAGGGCATTTTTGACGATTTTTCACATTTTATTAAAAATATCTTCATAGATACCATAACTAACCGTTCCCATTGAAAATATGAATGTTTAATAACCTAAAACATGTTTTAACAAGTTTTTCTGAGACTGCATCACTAGAAATTTGCTTAGTTCATACACTTTCACCATCAATTTTCTCAAAACTTTGGTAAGAAAATTTCCCAATTACCTGAAACTAAATGTTCCATATCTGCAACCACATAAGCCATCAAGTTGGGATAAATAGCAAAATAAAGCTTATGATGTGCTGAATATCATTATGTTTGGGATTTTTCATCAATTTCTATATTCTGTTTTCCATCAACCACCATGGCTTGCCAGTGATGAGAGATTTTAATAAGATTTCTGAAAGAAGCAGGTTCATATATTCACAAGGGCATTATTGCAAAGAATACCTTTTTTTTTCTTTCTTTCTTTTTTTTTTTAAGTACAAAAAGCAACACAAAATTTTGTTTTCTAATAAATATTAGTTAATATGTAGATCATTTGGTAATGAAGAATGTATTTGCATGTGACATTTACATGTTACATTACAGTATATTGCATCAGCAGGTCACTGCTTGCTTGAAATATGTCTCCTCTCCTCATTTACCCATTTGTTGGTTTTCCAATAAAATTTTATTGTCATCTTTCAACTGATTTTAGGGCCGATTCAAATGGAATGTTTATAGTTCTAAGCCAGTGCTTTTCAATCATGGTGTTTAGACATATTTGTGAGTTTTGCTGACGGTAATTGAGTGTTGCAAGGTTTTGGCATTTGAATACCAAGGTCAATGTTTCCTCTTGTTTTTATTAGTCAATGTGAGCAAAAAATCTTATGATGTGCAAATTTTTTTCCTGTGACAAAAGTATTTGCGCACTGAATGCTTGTGCAAATGTAAACTTGAAATTATTTTGACACAGCGTATATCCTACATGGCTAATAAAACCACTGACATATTTATGTAATACTTTGTAGAATTCAATCACGGTTGAAAAATATTTACTTTATGATTTTATGTTATACTTTGAACTACTTGTTCAGTTTCTTCTATTAAATAAAACATAAATATGTCCTATTTTTATGTGATACAATTACCACATTAAATAAGGTTACTAACTTTTTGTGCACATATTCGTTTCCTTTGTGCACACATCCACAGCTTTGGATAGACAAAAAAAATATCAAGATCCTTGAAACACCTGCAATACAATCAAACATAGCATCTATACTTGTCACCAAGCTCAAAATTCCCGTTAAAGGTAATTCTTAATGATAAATTTTTGAAACTTAACCAATTTCAGGGACGTTTTTGGATCATATGAGATGAGTATTTGGATATATACGGTTTGATTTTTCTTTTCAGTGAATTCAGAGAATTTTAATTGTATAAACATAGTGAGAGAACATTGCTCCCACACCTTCTTGCAGCACTATACCACTGGTAACTACCAGTGCCTTTTAACAGATTTGCTATGGTGTAAAAAAATCATTTGACTGTGACTTTGTGATAAGTATTTGTGGTTAGTTCACTGAAGTAGTTTTCTACTTTAAACTTTATGAAAGAGAGATTTTAAAAGGTAGCTCAGATCAGGGTTCCTCAAACTGGGTTCTGCATCATATATTTTGGGATTGGTGGCCAATTTTGAGGGATAAGCAATTCTGTCTTGAATGAAATATTATGTGGTATTGGAACAAAAAATCAAAACATGTTCATTGTATCAGATTTCATTTGTTGTTTTTGACCAATAACTCTATGCCCAATGTTTCAGGCTGGTGGGATCTTAGGGTGCAAAAAATTAGAGAAACCCTGGTCTAGATAACAGAACATGACTTTTTTTTAATGGGTGCATACAAAAAACATTTCAATGGCTGACCAACCCTTGTCCAATTAGTTTTTGTTGAAGATCAAAAGACAAAATGAGGAAAGGTTGTGTGTTTCATATCTTAGGAGGTGGTAAATTTGAAAAATCTCTTTTCGTTGAAAGTAGAAATGTGTAAGTTATATGTACTTTTTATAATTTTGAACCCGGATATACAGTGAAGAAGCTGAAATCCTCTGAAAAGAAGTATGAGAATGTTGTTTCTGTGCGTTCACACAGCCTTAGACCACACGGTATGCAACATCTGGAGCATGGTAAGTTGGAATAAAAAGACCACGACAATGTTGTAAACCAATAATTATGCTTTACACATGAGCGCATGCAATGAATTTTCAGGATCTTTGTTCTTGAACAATTAAATGACTACAGTATACACACACACACACACACATATATATACACGTATATATTTATGAATGCATAACACTGTCTTGATCAAATGATACGTTCCCCATGTATTAACAGGATATCTCTTCAAATAGTTTCAAAGTAATATGATACATTTATAATCGTTTGTCTGATCATATAACCATTTCCTAATATATATATATATATATATATATATATATCATTGTTGAATGGCCACTCCTGAAGCCTGAACACTATAAATTAATTGATCGAAAAGACGCTTGAATACAACAAAGCACTTTGTTTGGCTTTTGACGATTATAAAAAAGCTTTTGACTCGGTAGAACATACAACAGTCTTCAATGTCAGAACAAGACATTAATGAGAATCACGTAAAAGTCATTCAAAAAGTACGGAAATTTTTCAAAAGATTCAAACAATACAAAAAGAGAAAGAAAGGAAAAGAAGTGAAACAAGGAGATACAATATCACCTAAACAGTTTTCCGATAGCATTGAAACAGGGTTGCCTATTTAGATGGGTTTTTTTCAAATTTGTAAGTCCAGTGTTGACAATATCTAGAATTTAAAAAATTTATTTTCTTTTCTTCATGTTATAAAGTCCCGTATTGCCCATTGTGATATTTTGGGGTTTTTTTTTTAATTTTTATCTTTCAAAATTCAAAAGTGACTTCCAGAGACGAGAAATTGAAAAATCACAACTGAAATGGTAACTCTGCTTTGGAAGCATCTTTAGAAAAACTTACCGGGAGAGAATGGGAGTAAATGTTGACGAAGAATATTTGAATCACTTGATGAATCAAAGACAATACATCAATAAAGACAGAGGCATCTAAAAAAGAGCCATAGAGAGAGTAATGCTAGGAATAGCTCTAAGAAATAGAAAAAAATCAACATCCGTGGGCAGACCAAGGTGAAAGATGTGCAAATAATGAGCTTCAAAAATGGAGATGGAGATGAGTGTCCAACTTCGCGAGAAGAAATGACAACAGATGGAGCAAAAGATTAACCTATTGGTGCCCAAGATTGAGGAATGAGATTGAAAGCTTTGCTGGTAAGATATAGCAGAGTTTAGCATGGTTGCAGTCATCATGGGAAGAGATAGGAAAGGCCTTTGTCCAGCAGTAGACTTTGACAGTTGATGATTATATGTATTTATCTATATATGTGTGTATATATGTATATATAATAAAAACATTTATTTCATAAAACAAGTATTTATTTCTTAACATGATATTCCTTTCTTCTTGATGCACTTAACCCAATGCTTCTCTATTAATCATATAGATCAAACATTATACTGTGGAAACTTCAGATCAAAATTTAACTAATAATTGTCAGGCTACAGACCAATTGGTCCACCCTTGTACATACGGACTGCTATGCAGAAGTCCAATGAATTTTAACAACATGCATGAACTGAATGTTGTGCAGATTTTGTTACTGCTACTCTTTTATAAAGTATACTTTGTGGATCAGAGAGAAAATTCCGTGGATAATACTTCAAAGGAAACGGTGTAAGTAGTTTCCTACATGTTCTCAGAAATATTTACCTGGGGCTTTCAATTTTTTGATTTTGGGAGTCACTTTCAAATGTTGAAAATTGAAAAAAAAAATCACTATTGGATATACTGGTCTTTGAAACATGAAGAAGAAAATTTAATTAGGGTAAGCAATTTTTTTAATGGTCAAATCCCCTAATGTTTAGGTTGCATTTCATATTGTTACAAAGGCAACTTCCCTCTCACCATGACCACCACCCAAAAGGCCCCCTGTCACCAACTCACTCCCACTCTTTGTATAATCTTAGGAATGTCAACCACGCATTAATCTGCTCCTTGTAGAAAAAAATATGGACAAAATTACCAAACTTTCAAAGATGATAGCTTAGGTATTTAAGAATAATATTTTCCAATATGTCCTACTGAACAGCCATGGTGGCCATTTTCCAAGAATGCCGCCATTAGAATTATGTATAGTTAAAAAAAGGAAACAAAATTACTTAAAAAGTTGAATTTAACTCTAAAATAAATAGATTACTTACTAATTCAACCCCGGGGATTCCAAAAATAACTTTATATTCGACCCACAATGTGACCCCTAAAGCTCATTTCAAAGTCATCAATAACACATTTCCTACTTGGTATCAACTAAAAATAAGATTCTTTGTACTTATATTATGTTTTAAAACATGAAATTTATACAATATGTAAAGATAATTCAAATATATGTCTTCACAAAGTTACAACGTGCTAGCTGCTAAAATTAGAAAAATTTATTAACAAACATTTCATTTCTGATAGCCATACTTGAGAAAACTAAGTTTGAATTTAAAAGGAATTGGGGTGTAAATGCATCAGGCAAATGTCTTTTATTTATGCCCATACTTCAGGTGCATGGACAGGTAAATTTCAAGATGGAAGGAAATGGTGGAGCTGTAGATATGACCCCAAATCCACAAGCATTTCATCAGTGGATGTTAGCTGGGCTATAGCAAGCACACCTCCCTCATTAAGTTTGAAGAAACAATTTACGCCTTAAATGCTAACACTGATTACAAATATCTCAGAGAATGTTTCTGGAACAAAGAATCTTCTGGCTTCAATTGAAGCTGGATGTCCAGTATTACAAATGCTCAATACACATTCTTGCACTAATGAGTCTATTATCACTACTATTCAGAATGTCAAGAAAGTTGGACAGAAGCAATAGGAGCCTTTCAAAGAAGAAACAACTTTACAAGCAACAATTGGATAATTCACTGGCATCGTTGAAAACACTGAAACCCAAGAAAGACATCACTGGGAAATAAATTGCATCACTTAAATATAATGTACCACTGTGCACAAAGATATTTATTGCAAATCAGCCAAGATGAGACTTAGCTGAATTTTTCTCTCAGAAAAATGAATCACACCTATTATCCATTTCTGATTTTGGTCAACTTTACACTGGAATGAGGTCAGAACTACAAAAACTCTTTGATCAAATCAATCTAATTGACAAAATATTTGATGGCTCAATCAAAGATGGTGGATTATTACCGCAAACAATTCAACCAACAGAAAACGCCTTCCAAAAATATACAATTGGCTTTGTGCAACACATCATACAACAACTGAGGTCTGTCAGAAGAATGGACGCTGTCAATGATCGTAACAACTTGAAGTTCAAAATTTAAAAGTGGAAGCCAAAATAACAGAGGAGTAGAATGCAGAATCAAAGTATCAGGATCTACAGGAAACCTATTCCAAAAACTTTTTAAAAAATCTGAGAATAAGGATGAGTTGAATGAACTTATCAGCAATGCAGTTAGAAAGATGGAATTTCTACCAGATCAAGACATCTACCTCACTCAACACATATCTGTAGTACTCAAAGACCAGGTTGTGAAATGCAAGATTCACTGTATGAAGAAGCTGATACACACATACTCGTATGCATGAAACATGCATTTCACTGCAGACGCTAAAACATCAGATTGCAGACATCAGACACAGGGATAAATTAGAAGATAGATATCAGATTGATCGGATATTATTTCATATATCCATCTATTGTAGAACTCCTGTGTTGACCATCTTGGAAAATGACTATAAACAATATCAATTAAAAATTTTTTTCGAACCATTGAAAATATTAGATATTAGTACCATCCCTGAAAGTTTTGTATTTTTGTCCAGCATGTAACCCTATAGTCACTAAGAGAGCATACTGCATACTACTACATCATCGAAGGACCAAGGACAAGGGCCTGGTAGCTGCCATCTTAGATCTTGTTACTCCCTCAGAGGCTTGAATACGGTGGCAGAACAGGAAGGAGTGATGTGAATAAAATATGTACAAAACAAATAAAGTGTAATTTGAACAGAAAGACTTAATAAACAATGAGAAGACGCTTGGAGATTGAAAATTCGCCAACATGCAAAAGGGAGGGGAGGAGAGAGAGAGTTACTTTTCAATACAATGCATAATATTGAATATAGGAGATAGCAATAGTTCAATATTCAAAAGGAAATCACTAAGATAAACAAAACAGTTTACTTTCATTTTTAGACACATTTTCCAAGGAAAGAGGCAGGCTATTTCTTATGTCTTGGAGGTCCTCCAAACAACTTGTTTTTAGTCTTCATCTCCCAATATCATAGATCACAGAATTAAGCATTGCATTTCCCAATATGTGTTCTTAGTTAGTTTTTCATTGCCAGTTAGAAGAGTTTAAATTCCATTTTTCGAAAGACTTTCACTCCAAACTCTAATGCAATAGGATTCCAAACCTAGTCTCCTCAATTGCACAACAAAGTGACAATCTTTTTTGCTGGCTATCCGTAACCAAACTGACACACTCTTCTCATTCTTCCTGTGAGAAAAAAGGCCCTCTAAGATATCCCTACTACCAGCTATATAGTGTGGCCCTAAAAAGGGCACTATTAGTTATTTCTACCTCGACTGGCTGACCAGTTACCTCCTCCAGGGGACTGCTGAACAATATAGCATACATTATGAGCAAAGAACTAAACTAACCTTTGTGAACATCATTGCAAACAATTAGTTACCTGAATACAAAACATGCAGTTATGTAAAAATATAGAAGTATTGACCTAATAGTGATAACAACATCAAAATCAAAACTTGTAAATAAACTCTTTATTTCCAAATGAGCCATACATCTGATAATGTTTATAAGGAAAATTTTTAAAAGAAACATTCTTTTATTCTTAATGTATTTTTTAAGAAGAAAAGAAGAAATATGAATTAACATAATGGTTATTGACACAGAAAATAGAAACAGCAAATTTAGCTTGAATATTGGCTCAGGCATGAATCCTCCTCTTCCTGCATTCTATACATGCGTGTTGTGCCGAATTGGTGAAATGTAATTAGCAAAATATTACTTTTTTTTTGTAAAAAAAAAGTTTGATTTCACTTTGATTACATGAACTTGTTAGTAAAAAAAATAGTTGTTATAGAAAAAAAATTTTGCTCAAATTAAAACTCCGTTTTTACTTATTTTTTGATAAAATAATTGATTCACCATTCCAGCATAACATATGCTAAACAGTTATCAGCATGGGAAATACAGTCATCAAATCAAATGAGAATTTGGCTGAGGCTTTCTGTGTTGACTCAACAATAATACCCTTAGTTTATTATAAAAAGCTGCCAAAATTTGAAAGATGACATTTCGTTACATTTTTTTACTTCTCTCAAATATATATAGACATTACACCTGCAAAAATACATCACATCAAGTGACATAAATTCATTTTCATGATATTTTCATTAAACTTTTAGAAGACCACCTTTATAATATATATATATATATATATATATATATGTGTAGGTATTATATAGACATATTGGTCAAACTTGTTATTCGTACATTATGAATTTAGTGTTTTCTTCCATCTTAATTTTAGTTGCTTTTTATCACTTCTGTAGCGAGTAGAGTTCTAGCAGCTTAATTAGTCAAACAGTTTCTGTACATTAGCAATATAATGGCTCCTTCATTTTTCTAGTAAAAATTTCATCTACCAAGGACAACATATCTCCATGAAATCCTCAAAAGAGGAAATCAAGCCAAGAATCACACTACGTAGGCAAGCTTTCAGCAGAGCAAGCTCAACCTTCAAGAACAAAAAAATCCTGGTAATTCTAAAAAGAAGAGTATACAACCAATGCATCATCTTGATAGTCACCTATGGAGCTGAAACATGGAATCTAACTAAAAGACAGACCCTCAAACTGAGAACCATGCAATGTGAATATGAAAGAATCATTCTCAACCTTACATGGAGAGATCACAAGACATATATGCACAATATATCGGGGAAAAACAAGAGTCCGAAACATCATAGTATCCCTTATAAAACTCAATGAGACAATCAATGGACGTAACTATTCACAACATGGATCCCCAGAGATCACTTGCATAACTGAGGCCAGCAGAATACAAGATGGAGAGACAAACTAGACATATTCTGAAAGTATTGACTCTGCAACACCCATGATAGAGAGGTCTAGCTAACCCTGGGGAAGGTCTATGTCCAACAACAGATGTTGAATGACTAATGATGATGATTGAACATGAAAATAATTGAATATTAGTTTAAGCTACAAAACTCTAAATTTAGCTGGATATACAAAATGTCACTTCCTCTGTTGACTCCCTATAAAATTCCTGATTGCACGTGATCACTTGCTCATTTGCTGTGGCTTTCTTGCCTGTAACTCCTTCCCTTTCTCTTCCTTTCCTTCTCTCTAATCTCGCAGTCAGCGTAGTTTCCATTCTTTAACCGTGATTATATATATAGTCTTTTGTCACTAATCTTCCTCGATGAGAGATTCTACAAGAGCTTTGCAGTTACTCGATGCAAACACTGCAACTGTCTTACTTATCTTATTTTTAATGACTACGCAAACACTGCACTTATATTTTTGCTCCTTTGGCTCCTTCTTGCGCCTAATCCTGAACCGACAGCCTTTCGATCATCTAGTCTGGTTAAACATACTATTCATTATTATAAGCACTACTAATCAAGCTCCATTTAATAGATAGACCAAACAACATTAGACCCGTTATGTCATGTGTTTCCCCAATTAAAGATTCTCTCCTATATTTCATTTTAATGTGTAGGAATGACCATCTAAACTAAGCAAGCCTCTTCTCTTCCTTTCACGATCAATCATATTAATGTTTATTTACTTATATTTCTTTTCAGTCTTGAATTGATCTTTATGAAATGTATGTTTTATTTGTTTGTCTAAACATTGGCATGTATCGTTATTAGTCTCAAATTCTTATACCTGACACGCATATTCTCTGTTCTGTCATGGCGACTATCATCTCCCTCCCTTCTTCAACATTTCCAGAGACGTGGACGTATGGCGTGAAGGACCGAACACGTGGAGACAAAATCCTTTGTCCTCCACAACTACACAGAATTCCTACTACATCACTACTCTCCCTCACTCACTATAGGAACAACCCATAATCGGTGACTTTTGAACACATATAGATGCAATAGTAATTATAGCAGGCTCTCAGAGGTGAAGAAATGCAAGTTCAAGTCTGTTTCCAATCTGCATTGTTTACTTATACTGACAGTCAGATAGAAGTTACATTGAAAAGCAACCTAAGTTAAGATGGAAGAAATACGAGTCAAAAATTAGTGAAGGTTGACAGTGCTTTATCTAATGAGGAAATAAAGATAATATTGTTATTCATAGTCTTTTTTTCATTATCTTTATGATCTGTTTTCGTGGAACCTCTCTCTAAGACTTTCTTCATTGAAAAATAATTTTTTTTTTGTCTTTAGCAAAAAATTCACCACTTTTTGAATTTCTTTATCTATTGATTTGTATGATGAATTATATTTTTACTCTATAATTTCGAAGAAATATGATCAGCACATTTTTAAAGGATTTGATAGAAAGAGATTTTATAAGGTCTTAAACAGGTAGATTTGAATTATCTTTTGACATTATGATTTCTGACAATTATGATCACAGCATTTTCAGAGAATTCAATAAAAAGTTTTTTTATAAGGTATGCATATTAATGAGGTTTTATTCATCTATCTGATGAGGACAAGGTAGTGTAAACAATTGGAAGAAAATTCAAATTCCGCTAGGATTCTTTCCTCTTAATAATTATGATCAATAAGGGAGAGGATTACTTCATGTTTATTGAATAACAAATCATTTTGAGAAAAGTTTGTATTCTTGTAATTTTTCATAAATTTTAAACAGCTTTTATCATTATTATTATTATTTGAAATTTTCATGATTATTTCTTACCTTCATCTTAATTTATTAGTTGTTCTTTCATCGCTTGTGATAATGAATTAAGATGAACGTAAAATATGGTCACATAAATTTTAAATAATAATGATTCATGATACTTCATCTAATAAAAAACAGAAATAAAAAAAACAATAGAAAGGTTTTATCATCTTTGGAAGAAAATATATTGATTAAAGGTTTTTGTATCCTGTCAGAAAAATTTCAAAATTTGAAAGATGATTATTCAGTTCCATAATATCAAGTACCTATTCATCGAGTAGAGGAAGTTAGTTGTTCATACAAGCTAGGAATAGTGAGTTCAGTCTTCACTAGATACTCATACAATGTGGCCTTAATTAGAACAATCGAATTATCTGGATATAACACAAGTTCTGTCCAATATTTTTCTAATTTATCAAACTTTGCAAACAATTCAATGGTAGCCATATAATAGTTCACTGCAATGTTAGCCATGTGACAGCTCATCACAATTTAAAGAAGTTAGGAAAAGTGTCAAAGGTTGGAAAATGTGTCCCACATGACCTGTCTGTAGCAAATTGCCAGAAGTATGCTGGTTGTTGTCACTGCATGTTCAGGAACTCTTGGTATTTTTTTAGATAGAGTTGTTATTAGGGATGAGAAATGGATCCTTTTTCACAATGTTTAGTGCTGTCTCTAGTTGCTCAGCCATTGTGATAAACCTTCATCTGAAAAAATTTTGTTGAGTGTTTGGTATGATATGCAAGGAATCATCAACTATAGACTCTTATAAGATAACCAAACAGTCACAACTGAAATTTAGTTCCACCAGCTTCAGTGTTTGAAAAAAGACAGAACAAAAAATGCTCATCTTTAGTAAACTGAAAAGAGGGCATTCTTCATCATAATGTATGTCTTTGGACTCCTTGAGTGACCAAAGATATCAAGAGGGCATTCAGCTGGGAAAAAATAATTTATTGACAATGGACAAAAAGACTCATTTTGAAAGGAGAAGTTGAAAATTACTTAATCTCTTATTTTAGGTCAAAATCACTAATCTGGTATTGAAAAACTTCTTTATAGATATCATAAGATCATTGGAAACTAAGTATATAAATGATTAAGAATATCTTTAATCACCACTATATTTGTGTTACCAAATAAATTGAAATATTGGACAGAACTTTTGTTACAACCTAATAACTAAGAACTGGTTGAATTGAAGTAATTCATAATGAAAAATGATGGCATTGAGAATGTTTTCATGAAGACTTTTGTTACCATAGTAATTATAGGGATCTCTATTATGAGCTTTGGATCATAATCCTCAATTATCCAAACCTTGGAATAATTTCTTCAGTTTTCTGCGATAACTCTTTCTTTCCCTTTTTGTTGCTTGCTCTTCTCTCTTAAGTATTCAGTTAAGATATTGAAAAAAAAACTCCTGAAACGTTTTCTTCTCAATGTGCACATTTTTTTCTTAATCATTTAGTTTATTTTTATTTGAATCCCTGCGATCGTCTTGGCTAATAAGAGCTAATCTTTTGCATAACCTGTTTACAGAGTTTGTCATTTGTCACAAGTTTTGCTCGGAAAGGTGCACGGCTTAACCACCAAGCATCTTGGCGGACATCATAACCTGCAAAAAAAAAAAAAAGAAACTCAAGTTATTAAATGTAAAAGGCTTTTCAAATCCTATTTGTTTCGTATTTTACAAAACCCAAGTTTTTCAAAGAAAGCTAAGCACACGGAAGCCATTTATTACAATCATGGATAATGTTATTAAATACTTATTTTTTTCAAAATCAGCAAGACATTTTATTTAAATTGAATAAAAAATTATTAGAAATTTTTATAAAAATCATAGGAAATTTTTTTTTGAAGTTTACCATTTTTTATTTTAGGCTTTTAGGTGATCAACAGAATTTTCAATAATTAGATTTAGTCTCTCTTTATATTCTAAACAAACCTTTTCTCTAATTTCGACAATTATTTTTTTTGAGATAAAAAAAATTCTTATACTTATGTATAGCACTCATTATTTTCATCTTAGTTGGTTGAATATTATTGAAATTATATTATATTGTATTATATATTATAAGTTATCAAAAAGTATCAAAGATAAATAGATGACCCTATATATTCAACAGTATGGCTTCAGGTACATGTCAATATAATGGTCAATGTTGAACATTGTCCAATGAAAGCAAAGCACATAATCAGGTCATATGATTTATACACAAGCATAACTTCTGACTATGAATTCTCATGAAAAAAAAAAAAGACCAGCTGGCCATGGTGGTCAGTCAGCCAGAAGGCAGCAAGAGGACAGTGACAGTGAGTGCCTGGTCAGTGTCAGCATTAGTAGAAATGTGAACATCAGCTGTCATTCAGGTCTGGCTGCCACTGCATGCAATCAGAGGTGGTCAGATGATTTGAGTGAAGAAGAAACCTCATCCCTTATCCTACCTCTTATTCTCTCAGACATTTTGAATGAAGCAAGCACTCTGCAACCAAAAAACTAAAGGGGTTTGATTTCTATTACAATGGTCCTACCACTAGGGAGAGGATCACAGGAAAATGATGTTGTTTCAAACCTGTTTATTACAACTGGTGTGTTGAATGAGTGGAAATTATTACAATCGTTATCATGGTTGACTGTTTTGTAACTTTTCATTACATAATATTTACACGTAACATCTACCTGTAAAGTATGATGGGATTATTTAATAATGAATGGGATTGAACCTAGAATCAGAATATCAGTGCATCCTGTCAAAGTGTCCTTCCCTGCCCCTCTGGGTAAGATCAGAGTTTAGTATTTGTGCACTCACTGAAAAATCACACACACAGAAAATACAGATATATGAATATATGTATTTTTTATATATGTGAATGCTTGATTGATATAAAAGTTTCCAGGATTTTTTGATACAAACTTTTATCCATATAAATTCATATCATGATTATTGAATATTATCCCTGACTTTCTTATCCCTTCTCATCACCTTTCAGCTAAATTATTTATCCTCTGATGAAAGAATAATTCTGGTTTTGATTTAATGGATCCTTTAAGGATGGCTGTAGAGTTGATTGGCCAAAAAATTGTGGTGAGAACAAAAGTAACAAAAGGTATGAGATTAAGAGTCTGAACAACTATTGGAATAACAATGACTCATCTCAAAATCACAGAAGATACTGATTGGATACCTAAGGAAGGCAGTAAAATGGATCAGCCAAAATATTGTGATAACAATAAAAGAATTAGAATAGTCTGAACGATTGGTGGAATTATGATGATTACAAAAGATATCTATGACAACTTTAATGGATTGTTATTTATCATTATCACCACCATCATCATCATCATCATCATCATCATCTGTCTCTTAACGTCCATCATTGGACATAGACCTTTCCCAGGATTTGCCACACTTCTCTATCTCGGGCATCAGTATTTTCTGAATTTGTCTAGCTCATCTCTCCATCTAGTACTCTGCCAGCCTCAGTTCTGCATGTGATCTCTGGGGATCCATGTCGTGAGTCGTGATATCCATCAGTTGTCTGCCATTCTTGCAACATGGCCAGCCCATTGCAGTTAAATTTTTTTAATTGATTCTATAATGTCCCTGACTCCAATCTTCTCCTGGATGTATTGTGCTGTCTTGTGGTATCTCTACATGTATTTGAGCGTAATCCTTTCATGTACACGTTGTATGGTTCTCAATTAGCAGGTCTGTCTCTTGGTAAGGTTACATGTTTTAGCTCCATCAGAGACTATTGGGAGGATGCATTGGTTATAGACCGACCTTTTAAGACTAATGAGATTTTTTTGTTCTTGAAGATTGAGCTTGCTCTGCAAAAGGTTTACCATCCTAGATGGGATTCTTTGTTTGATTTCTTCTTCTTTTGAGGGTCTCAGGGAGAATCATCATCCAATGCAAAACAAAAAATTAATATGGAACTGGTGTAACTGTTAACAGCACAGAAAATGGAAAAGGCAAAGCGAGTTCAAATTCCTGCAGGGGTAGTTTGTGTTCATCATCAGCAGCAGCAGCAGTAGCCTCTTGGCATCCATCATTGGACATGGACTTTCTCCAAGATTAGCGAGATTTTTGTATCATGGGCGTTGCGGAGCCAATACTTTCTGAACTTGTCTAGTTCATCACACCATCTTATATTTTGCCAGACAGAATTTTACATATGATCTCTTGGGATTCCCGTTGTGACCTGTGATGTCGAGCAGTTGTCTGCCATTCTTGCAATATGACCAGCCCATTGCCATTTGAGTTTTTAATGGATTCTATGATGTCTCTGACTCCCATCTTCTCCCGGATGTATTGTGCTGTCTTGTATTGTGCATGTTGCATGATTCTCAATTTGCAAGTCTGTTTCTTGGATAGGTTCCATGCTTCAGCAACATTAGTGATTATCGGTAGAATACATTGGTTGTATACCCTTGTTCTTCGGACCAATAGGATTTGTGTGTTCTCAAAAGTTGAGCTTGCTCTACCAAAAGTTTGCCAACTGAGTGTGATTCTTTGCTTGATTTCTTCTTCTTTTCAGGATTTCATAGAGACTTGCTGTCCTAGGAGCTGTACACGTAGGCAAAATGCATGTTGATTCATTGCATTTCTTTCTATATTCTCTTCTTGTCTGTTTATCTATACATTATTACCCTTACCATATATTGTATAAGTTAAGCTAATTCAACTCCTCTGATATACTGTGCTGTCTTGGGATCTCTCTATATGATGTCAAGCATGATTCTCTCCTGTGCACGTCGCATGGTTCTTAGTTTGTCATTGTTCCATGCTTCTGCTCCATAGATGACTATCAGATGAATGTATTGGTTGTAAACCCTTTTTTTATGACTAATTTTCTTGTTCTTGAAGGTTGAGAATACTCTATCAAGAGCATGTCAACCTAGAGTTTGTGTTCATTTCCAGTCATTAGTAAAAGCAGGACAGATAAAGCCCTTTAGCTCTATAAGGCAAAAAGAAGGTATCTCCTACAAAGAAGGTATCTCCTACAAAGAAGGTATCTCTGACAAAAAACCTCCTGCTGAAGAGGGGAAGTAGCATAGCAAGAATTCTCAGTGCCTGGGGGCAAAGACAGTGCCCAGAGGAAGGTGCACTATTTTCTTGGGGTGAAGGGGGGGGTGTTTATAATCAATGACGAGGTCAGAGGCCAGAGATCTATCAGAGATAATTTTATTCACCTTCACCCCTGCACCCAGAATGGATTCAGTGCGTGAGAGCTGATCTTTAATTTGAAAAAAAATCTACTGGTGCTCACGGGAGTGGTCACCTTTAATCCTTACATGATAGAAATAAGCCAGCAACAATATTTACTCGAATACAATTTAACCACAAATCATTTTTATACAAAGCATAAACATCCTGCCATAAACACCGCTATAAAAGGATAATGACATTCCGGCTTGTTATATTTTAAAGATATTATTTTATAGCCAAGAGAAAAGTATTTACTTGTGTTATGGTTTTATTCCTTCCCTTTCTTAGAACTTATTATATGCTACAGACTATAATTAAGTTTCAACAATAACTACTTGAAATACTGGGCTTAAACCCAGAATGAAGTGGGTGGTAAGAACAGTTAACAGGAAGCACGGATAGACCAACACTACACACTCAGTTCTTATACAAGTTCTATCAGGAGAGTATCCAGTCATTTTGAATATCTCAAGATTCAGTTGCATAACCTTGATGTAACTTGGCAACCAATCAGAGGAGACCTTACTGCGGATGCATGAGCAGAAATTATCCCATGGGATTACTCAGTTGATAGTGAGATGCCATTGAATGAGCTTGTTTAGTGTGTCTTCACAAAGACCAAGTGAGTCATTTGTCATGTCTCATGCAGCTTTCTTTTTATAAAATGTCACCCAGGTCTGTCAGCCCTGCTATAGACTTGATTTCATGCAACTTCTGACTATTTCCAAAGATTTCAGACCATGGATGGATTTAAAAAGAATGTGAAGAGGCAGCCGATAGTGATCCTAAAAGGGGACTTCGCAAACTTTTTTCAAAAGAGGAAAGGATACTGTGATAAAGGGTTAGTAAGAAGGGAGTTATTCATACCATGGAACTAAGACCAATTGGAAAAAACAAGTTTTGAATAGCTTATTGATGTCAAAATTGTGAAGTTAGTTACTTACCTGAGTCTATAATGAGCTTGGCCATTCTGAGGTCTGGTAAAAGTTCACAGTGTGCAGCTACATAGAAAGGACTATGGCCTGACTGGTCAGATATTTTCAAGTCACAATCATTTTTTATGAGGAATTCTGCAGTGCTTTCACTGCCTTCCCAAAGACTGATGATCAGAGATGTCTGTCCAGAATTATTTTGGATGTTGAGATCAGCTCCTAGAGTAAAACATCAGAAAGAGTGAAGTTATTTGATGCAGATAGAAAAAAGAAACATACAGACACAGAGATGTACGTTGCAGTGTGAAGCAGGGTGTGACAAAGCATGGTAACACAGAAATGCCACTTCAAAGGACATCTGCTCATAGGGAAGCTCAAAAGATTAATTATTGCTGAAAATGGACCAATTCTTGTCAGAGCTAAACCCCTGATTAAGAGAGCATTTGATGCTTACCAACAAGGTTTCATTCAGATCTTAATTGGTTAATTGATTTGAAATTTCAGTTGAAAACAATATGAAATTAGCTTAAAAATTGCAGTAATGCAGAAGAATAGCAAAGTATTCATTCTTTTCAAAGAATAATTACAAATAGACATTGATATCTGGATGTAAAGATAGATATAATTTTGTATCAAAAAAGGCGCAGGTATACAATCTCTTATCCAAAATTCTAATAACAAAAAAGCTGCAAAAACCAAATATTTTTTCCATAGATGTCACCTGCACACCAATGCTTTCATTTGCCAACAAACATGATCCAATACGACCCACATTCAACCAAAGTTGTCTCAAAGTCCTTGTAAAGCACGGTAAACATTATCATTTCCAGATGACTTCATGTCTCAGTACTCTCACTAGTCAGAACTGTTGCTGCTGCTACTGCTCAGTATATTTTGTTTATTTTTTGGTGATTTTTTTCACTTTGAAGATTGAAACTGTTAAAAAGAACTACAGATTCCCCTATGGATAAGAGTGAGAAGCAGAAAAGGAAGTGCTGTCATCATTGATACAGAACTGTTACAAACATTCTGAAAAGTATCTGGTTCCGAGGATATGGAATAAGTGATTACATACCTGTACAATTCATAACACATTAAACCTATTCTCCCTTCAAATACATAGTTTTCTTTTTTATCGATCATCAACTCAATTATTCATTATCATTCTGTTGGTGCAGCTTGTATATATACAATCATTCTTTCCTACATCAACTTTGATGTGAGACTGAATTCTATCAATGCTGGTCCTCTCTCTCTCACTCTCTATAAGTTCATAACTAACATCCTTCGATCGATTTTTTTGAAACTCATGTTAGTTGATTTTTATATTCCGCAGTATCTGGGGAATTGAATATCCGTATTAATTGCAAGAATATTGAATGATTGGTATTTTATCTCAGCAATTCAGTTACCTATGAAATGAGTTTTGTTCTAAATTGATAGATTATCACCCCCCCCTTCCAAGACCAGACAACTTATTCATTAACTGGGAAAAAAGTAAAACTCGAAAAGGTGAAAATATGCAAGTCAGTATAATAAATGAATACGCGAGACAATACAATAAATGTGTACACAGAACAATGTATTAATACATATGAGCATTGTTCTGGAAAAGTGAATGGGTCACTGGAGATTAATAGTCTGTGAATTGAGACTGCAGCATATTAGAAAAATATTTTTTGTCAACTCACTTCTGAATAGATATAATGCTATGAAGTCTACCCCTCGCACCTTACTGAGATTTGGTGGGATTTAGAAAAAGAGGAAGGGATCAGTAACTGATGATAAGTCTAATGGAAGGGGTTTTGGTAAGTTCAGTGTGCTTACAACAGGTTACTGCAACTATATGTATATATATATAAAACAACAGGTTACTGCAACTATATGTATATATATATAAAACAACAGGTTACTGCAACTATATGTATATATATATAAAAATCAAAGAGAAATGAAAGGTTAGTGTAACGGAATAAAATGCGTTAGATCTTACCTGCATTGAACAATATTTTCACTATGTCAGTGTAGTTATAGTAAGCAGCACGCATCAAGGGTGTATTTCCATGCTCGTCTTTAACATCCAGGATACAGTTATCTACCGAAATTAAAATATTCAAATGATAAGATTTTATTCTTCATTTCATCAAGATGATACTAAAAATTTCTAAAAGGCTTTAGAAGTAGAAACTCAAGAAATTCAAAGCTATAAAAGATCTTCTTCGGTTTGATCACGGGGATTCAGATCAATAAATCCAATGGATCAGTTAAAATATTGTGGTAATCCCAAAAGGAACAAAAAAGAATGAGTTCAATAGTCCCAATGACTGATCAAATGAGAGGTCTGGTTAGTCACTCGACAGAAACTGTTACATGACCAAGTCTTTTGGCACCATGCTTTTTGGGGGTGATCAATTGAAAAATTGGAAAAAGATTTGATCAATGAATAAGTTACTGCTCTTGCCTCTTGGTGGATCCCTAAAAGTCTGAATTTAAAAAAAAAAACTAGCATGAATGCAGCAAGGCACAAACCAAGGACCAATTTAACATAAACTTACATTGCAAACTGAATGAAAAACCTATTTTGAGAGGGAATTTTCAAAAAATAAAAGAATTATTTGATCTAGGCATAATCATCATCAGTCTTTTAATGTCCGTCATTGGACACAGACCTTCCCCAGGATTTGCCATGACTATCATGGGTGTTGCGGAGCCAATACTTTCTGAATTTGTCCTTCCGTCATGTATTCTGCCAGCCTTGGTTATACAATTGATCACTGGGGATCCATGCAAGTTGTGATCCCCATCAGTTGTCTGCCATTCTTGCAACGCGACCAGCCCATTGCCATTTGAGTTTTCTATTTGATTCTATGATGTTTTGGATTCCTGTTTTCTCCCTGATATATTGTGCTGTCTTGTAATCTCTCTGCATGAAACCACTAATGGAAGAAGAAATCAAGCAAAGATTCACTCTCAGATAGCAAGCCTTTGGCAGAGTAAGCTCAACCTTCAAAAACAAAGAGAGCTGAAACATAGAACCTAACCAAGACACTGACCTGTAAATTGAGAAGCATGCAACGTGCACATGAAAGAATCATGCTCAACCTTACATGGTTCTAGACATGATAAAGAGTAAATGTTTAGATTTCCAGCTCTATCGCACCTATATGCATGATATATTCATAGATAGACTGCTAGACTGACTTAAAAACTAAAGAAACCTATGTTGAGATTTTTGGTGACAGATTTGGTTGACAGTTTTCAATAATCATAGACAGTATAATGATGTATATTCATACGGACGTGTCCTGATATGATAATATTAGCAATATAACATGGGTGGTTTGTGCACCTCAACATTTTTACTTATCATCTACTCTTACAGAAAACTGTGAATAAAAACAGAATTTCCGTTTGAACCGAATAGTTTAAACTGAGCACTATTTTACTACACCATAAGCACATTTGATGACAGAGGTGACACAACTCACCCCATACAGAGAGTTTGAATTACACCAGCGAACTAACTGTAAAATGAAATGAACTAGCCAAAAACATTTCAGTAATCAATGAACAAAACTTTTTAAAGTAATTTTTTCTCCCTTTTCCTCACAGGAGCTCATATACAATCTAAAAACGCACAAGCTTAGGGTTTAAAGAATTAAATCATTAACGTAAATATGTAAATATTTTGTTTTCAAATACTAAAATTAGGTATATTTTGTAATGTATTTTGGTGGTATCATTGCATAAAAAAACCAGTGTCACTAAATTTGTTGGTTTGTTTGTCTGTTCAGGAGAAAGAATCGAATTTATGGTGGAAATGGGACACATCAGCTTTAAAGAGAGGAAGAGAGTAAATCCATGTGACTGATGGCCAATGTTTTCTTTCTGTGTGCATGCATAGCAGCTAACAGCCTACGCAGACAGAATTTTAAAAAAAATAGAAGAATAAAAACAGGGAAACATCTTAATCCTTTACATTCTGATTTTTTTTATCATATTCTTTTCATCTATATTTGAAGGACATATAGAGATAAGAAACATTGAATAACAAAGGAACATTTAGGTAAACACTACCTTCTATTGAAAAATAAAGATTGGATTTACAAGCACTGCCAGGACAGACAGCTCTCAAAATAATAGACAAGTGGTGTTTATTTGCATTTCTTTATACACAGTCAGAAAAGCATTTCTTTTTTCTCCTCAGTTCACAAACTTATATTCATTTATTTGCTAGCATATTGCTGGTCTAAAATGACCGGTTTTTTTAATGTTATCTATGGATAGATAAAGATTTTAGAATATTTCAATTTCTTAAACGAGGTTTTAAAAATCAAGCCAACAAAAATATATATTTTTAAAACAATGCTTATTCTTTAGACAGCACCAGCAATAGCAATTCTCAGTTAACTATTTCTAACTTATTTAACAAGTCTAATGAATATCAGTGAGGCAGCAGTGGAAGATACCTATCCCTTATATATTAAGAGAAGGGAAGAGATCAAATTGTGTAAAAGAACCCCCCCCCCACCGGTGCTCCGAACATCCATTCTCGACTTACAAGAACAGTTTGGATATGTATCAAGAGCTGTTGGAGCTCTTTAGCCACTGACCAACAGTGGACAATCCACCAGACCCCCTGCCAACACGTCATGGGCCAGCATCATGGCAGGGCATGGCCCATCACTCTCCACTCTCAATGAATATCACATTTTAAATTCCTGAAATTGAACATAAAATTAACGTGTCACTACAGTTAATAATTGAACAACTGTTGTGTCAAAATTTGAAGTCACGTGAAAAAAATTCCTTGAGAATTAATTCTATTTAAGATATCACTGTTTTTTTTTTCTGGAAAACATCTAAACTAGAAATATCTAGATTATGGAAAATCTAGATGTTATTGATAAACCTATCAAAATAAGGCCCAAAAAGGTCAAAAAAGCTTTCTTTTCCCCCACAAATAAAAATAATATTTTTAGTAAGGGTGTAGTAGGGTATTGATGCCAATTTTCAAGTCTGCAGACAAAATTTTATGGACAAGAATGCAAGAACAAGAACAAAGGAATGAGCAAATGCACACTTGTACACATAAAAAAAGGATAGAACCCTTTGCCATCTTTGATGGCTTCAGTTGTTCAATGAATGTTTTATAATTGTAGCCCAATATAAGCTTTCAATCCATCTGTAATTATCTTTTACAGCTGTCTCACCAAGTCAAAAAAGATCTTGTTCCGATCAGCTCCAGTTTGAACTTTGCTTTAAATTTTTCCCTCTCTTAGGAACCAACTGAGTTAAAACATTTGAAAGAATTAGATGAAAATTTCATATTTTTATTTTTGAAGCAATATTTTCAAAATAAATCCTCCGAAAAGAATATATACATTTTTAAACAATGTTTAAAAATTGATATATTTCAAAGTACTAATCTTATCAATGAATAACAAAAAATCTTGTCTCTCTTTTATGGGTACTATAAATAAATTAACAAACATTGAAGAATGTCTTCGTTTATTTTTTAAATCCCAATCTGTTTTTATATGATGGACAATGTTTGCTGTATTTCATCTTTGGTTCATCCTTAGATGTTGCCCATATGCAACCCACAGTTGATGTGGTTGTCATAATGCAGTTGGGTTTTTGGACCCCAACTACTGCATTATAATGGGATACACCTGTATTAACAATGTATGAACATTTTAGAACAAAATATACCCATGAAAATATTTTGGCTTTCCCTTCTTGTTTGATAAGAAAAAGGTTTTATCCTCTGCTCGCAAGCAGATAAGTTACTGGAAGAACCTAAACAGTAGATGTTAGAACCCAGGTAGAAGGATTTTTAATACTGATTTCTATGGCAGGAGTACCCTTCCCACTTGGAAGATTATGGTAACACAATCTTCCTACCTCCTTTTTTTTCTCTGTCTGTCCTTGTTCTTGGTAGGTATAAAAAAGATTGGAATCTGAATTCTAGTTTCAAATACAAGGAGGCCCTCCTCATTTGGAAGATTGGTGTAACATCACAACTTTGAGATGAGATGTTATCCTTAGAAAATCATTGAAAAAAAACTAATTATCTCAAAATAGACAAAAACAACAAATATTTGGAAAACTTCATTGAATATTAACAACTCTTCATCCCAAAGACCCGAGATAAAAACAAAGATTAGAATGGTCAAAAAATTGATTGACACCCCATCCTGAATAACAATATTTATCCAGAAAAGTCATGACAAAAAGCAAGTAAATTTTAGACAAATAAATTTTTAAAGATTAACTCACCATTTTGAACCAAAAGAGTTACTATTGAATCACAACCATTTTCAACAGCTTCATGGAGAGGTGTGAAGCCATTTTCTGCTGTTATGTTAGGGTCCGCACCAGCTTGAAGGAGCATTTCTGCACTTTCCACACGACTGTAACGTGCTGCTGTGTGTAAAGGAGTGTTGCCCCAATCATCTATATTATCCAACTTTGATCTTCGCCTAGTGTTCAAATAATTCTCTAGACTGTTCACACTGTTCTTGAGTACCATATCATGAAGCTGAATTTTTATTGTGGCTCCAGACTTTTTGTCCTGTAATGCATCATTGAAGGATAAAGAGCGGCTGAAAGTTTTGGGGAGCAATTTACTGAAAAAGAGCAAAGTAGTAAAAAAATTGAAGACAATGAGTTTAATTATACCTAGAATAAGTATTCTATGAATCCTTATACTTATTGTTTTTATCATAATATCTGAATTGAGTATTATCAATATGAGCCTTGACGCTTGATTTGAATACTGTTACAGTTGAGGATGGAAAAAATAAAGAAGAGGAGAAATACTGTGTGATACTCAAGGATTACTGGATGCAAAGTACATCTGAGGAAGGCCAAAGAATACATTGGTCCAGACTTAATGATAAAAACAACGGAGATTACGATGGTACTTTAAATAGTTCATACAATAAAGATAATACTATATTTTAAAACTTTAGACAATACAAAAAATGCCAGAGAACACATAGGATAGAGAACAATGGAAACAGTGAAGATGAGAATACTAGTTCACATAATTACTCAAACAATGAAACTCAGAACTTCAGATAACACTAGTATGGTCAGGAAAATACCTGCCGAAACAGCGATCAAAACAACAAAGATGAGGATACAAATATTTAGAATACTTTCTACCATAGTAATATTCAGTAAAACTTCTACTATTACAAAATATTAGTAAATTTGCTAAAAACTTTGAAGAAAAACATGTCAAAAAACAATCGTTGAAAATTTTATTTCCTGCAAATGCACATTAGTATTTAGCATCCTGCTTCTATTAATGGTGACTTTTTGTATTAATTTCCTGTTGTCCATCAGAGGTCCCAGTAAATTATCTGGACCTTTTCTTAGAAAGGATAATATTCTTCTCTCTCCAGATATGGTCTAGATTGGAACTTGAGGCAATGTCTTCAAAAAGCTGCGTCGATGTTGAAAATCACATGGAAAATGGTGAACCCATAGTAAAACCATCTTCCTGACAATATATTCGACCTGAACTGAAAATGTGTCATTCTTAAACAAAGCATTAATATCTCCATTCGTTTGAAAATAGAGATGCTAATCATCATCATCATCATCATCAGTCTCTTAATGTCCATCATTGAACATAGACCTTCCACAGGATTCGCCACACTTCTCTATCATGGGCATCGCGGAGCAAGTACTTTCTGAATTTGTCGAGCTCGTCTCTCCATCTAATATTCTGCCAGCCTCAGTTGCGCATGTGATCTCGGGGGATCCATGTCATGAGTTGTGATGTCCATTGGTTGTCTACCATCCTTGCAACATAGCCAGCCCACTGCCATTTGAGATTTTTAATGGATTTACTGTGCTGTCTTGTAGCCTCTCCATGAGAGGCCCAGCATAATTCTTCCATGTGTACGTTGCATGGTTCTCAATTTGCAGATCTGTCTCTTGGTTCGGTGAGATGCTAATACTTGTCTTCAGACCAGACTCATTGTTCAGTTAATCATGGATGATGTTGAAGGCTTCCTTTATGGATGCCTAAGGCATCAGAACTCAACATGCATCATGATGAGACGGGTGTCACCTTAATCAAAACAATGTCTTGTCGAACACGGTTTTAGAATATTGGTCAAGAAATGACTCAAGGTCTGATTCCTTTTTCTGCTGCCATTGTCTCAAGGTTTTTTCTCTTTTTTTCATGGATAATACACCTGGCAAAAGTTAAAGAATCAGATCAGCCAATACATATTACCAACGTCATGGAGTTCAATTTCTGAAAGAAATTTCAAATCTTAATGATTCTTCTCAAAGTCACAGACAATATGAAGTCTACCCTTAAAGTACCCAGGAAGAACTGGTTACACAGACTTGTTACTTGGCAATCAATCAGAGGAAATCTTATTGCACATGAGCAGAAAGGTCGTCAGGAGTGAGGTGCTATAGTGTGTGCTTGTGTACTTTGTGACTGTTGCATTCACAATGACCAAGCTTTTCAGAATGTTTTGAAAAGTGAAAGGGATACCATGATGAGTGTGTGAGGTCCTGAAGTGAGTGCTTTGAAGTGGAATAAGCCATCATTGCCTTAGAAAGTCTACTTTTTGTTGATATTAAATGGCTGAATAATCTCTGGACTGACCTCATATATTGACAGTAATGATGTATAATACCTGGGATCTGTGAAAGAGAGTACTTGAAGTTTCTGAGTCTCTCTCATTTGTTTGTCAAAAATACCTATCTGAATGAGGGCAAAACTCCAGTAACTAGTTTATTAATGATTGCAGTCAAGATTTTAAACCTGTATATATGAAAATACCAACAATCAAGGATTAAGCTCTCAAATATGTAGATAAAAAAGGGTTTCCAAATCTTTCTTTTTTTCGTTAATGACATAACTCATGTTTAGACATGGTATGACACAAGATTCTATAACTCTTGAATATATGAAATTTATGAAGGGAAATTTATCAGGGGAAATAACCCCTGATTGAAATTATCCTTATTTGATCTTTAGGAGAATTTAAAAAAAAGATTTCTATCTAATTCATAAAAGAGTTCCATTATTTTAAATTATATTCATTGAAGAGTTCTATACAAGCGGTTACAATCAGTCCATTAATTTACTAGATGAAAAATTATGTTATGTTCATTATGATTACTGCTTAAGTTAAAATTTGTTTTTAAGTCTACTTTTCATCCTAATTTGGGATCTACTTACAAAGATTCTTGAAAAAATATTTGCCATGTATGTTATTACAAGGGTTATTGTTTCTGCCATTGCTGGTTTTTTGGTCTCTGCTTCATCAGTCTTCTTTTCTCTGTTAAACTTAATTAAAGTGCACTATATTGGATGTCTTCTTTCATTCTTCTCTATTTCAAGCTAATGTTTAGGAGAAATTAATTACTACATACAGAAAATTCAAAGGAGAAAATGTGTTTCACCTTTCTGTGATGTTGTAATTAACAACTAATAAAACGCTAGCAAACTTTCTATTATACATTGATTTATTCAGACCAGTTTCCTAATATTTGATGTTTTTATCATAATTTTTGGCTGTCATACCCTCTGACCTTCTATCTGAATTTCTGAGATGGTGTGTTGTTTACTAACATACATCAATCAGTTCAGACAAGTTTCTATGGGTTTTTTTATACAGTATTTTGGTTTACAACTGTGTCAGGAATTGCAAGTAGATCCCTGCCAAGGGCAGATAACTAGTGACTATCTGGTGACTTTCTTTCTCTCTGAATTTCTGAAATGAAGTATTGTTACTATTAAACATTGTTTCTTTGTTTTTGTTGTATTATCACAACATTTCAGCCGCTGTACCCTCCAAGCATCCTAATGATTATACCTGATCTTCAAGCTTAATTGGAATAGTCTACTCAGTATTAGAAATTCTACGCTAATTCTCGTTACTCATTCTCTCATTTAGTTTCTGATATCACCAAATAATGTAACATATATTTTCCAACATTTGCTAGCCAAAAGGATACATGTTTTCCTATTACTAATCAAAAAGATACACGTTTTTCTAATACTGGCCAAAGATACACATTTTCCTATTGTAATACCCACCTTTTCCAGCAAAAAAACAAAAAAACACATATATGGAGTTATTTGCCCTTGGTAGGAATTTACTTGCAATTCCTGACACAGTTGTAAATCTCTGTAGAAATGGTAAATTCTTTGTCACTTCCTCTTTGATATCACACAGAGCTACCAATAAGATAACTGATTGTTATCTTTACTGTATTTAAACTGTAGTGGTAAAATTATTTCTCTCTCTCTCTCTCTCTCTGTTCTGACGGCCTCGACGTAAGCTCGCTCTTTTCACTCTCGCTCTTTAGGTAGGATAGTTTATATAGTTTTTATACACACCTACTTTTTAAACACACACCCTTACATACAAAAAGTAATCCATTCTTCTTTCATCCCAAAGAACACGTCCTACTAAGTTAAGCACTCTCAACATAGTTAGGTCGGACTTTCAATGATAACATTAGGCCAGCTATAATTTAGATGAACAAAACTGATAGACAATGTATAGACTCTGTCTCACATTTAGTTAATGACATTCCTTTCCCTTCATTCTTCCTTTTTCCTGATCCTTATCACGGTAGATCTCTCCAAACATATTTGTGTCAGCAGAAGACTCCAGTCCTTCTTTATCTCAATTCATTCCAGAATTAAAACTTATCATTGTCGTTAACCTTAATCATTTGTCCTTTTTACACATTTGTTAACAATCAAACCGTGCGCTAATCTTGTTTTTGCGTTTAAGCAGTGAATACGCTATTTACCAGAATTTATATTCTTAAATCAACTCTAATAATTTATCATTTTGGGGGTTAATATGACTAGCAGCCCCAAACTATACATACATACATACATACATACAAGGTCAGTCCAGTAAATATCAAGCCATTTGATATCAACAAAAAAGGCTTCCTAGAGCAATAATGCCTTTGTTCCCTCCAAAATTACATTCCTTGGGACTTCACAAACAAATTTCAAAGAGTTCAATTGCTGGAAAAAGTATTTATCAGAAATACCTATCTGAATTCAATGCGCCATTGATGAGTTCTAGATATCTGTTCGTACAGATTGTTACAAGTTCAAGGAAAAGTAGATTTTTGCATTTCTCAAAGATATTAGCATATGGTTTATTTAAGCAACTTCAGCAAAAATTCAAACTCAGGCTGGTAACCATTGCACAACTCTACATCTCCACTGGTCTGGGTAGTATTATTGAAACACAATATCTGAATGGCATTAGTATTTACTTGAGATGAAAATACATTATGGGCATCCTCTAGGCTCACATGTGTGTTCATCTGGTGTGTATATGTATGTGTGTGCCCATGTAGTGGGTATATGTGTGCTTGCTCATGTGGTGTGTGCACGTGTGCATACATTCTAGTGGTGTGAGTGTATTCGTGTATGCAAGTGTGTATTCATATAATGTTGATGTGTATATGTTCATATAGTATGTCTGTGTACATATGCTATGTGTATGCTTATGTAGCACTTGTGTTTTCATGCGGTTTGTGTATGTATATGTGCATATTCATGTCGTATGTGTATATATGTGTACGTGTTCATATGTATTTATGTGCATGTTCAAGCAGTGTGCGTACATAAATTATTATCCAATTTCACCTGCAGGTGGAATGGGACACAAGGTTGAGTGTAATGCTACGGGCCACACACGTTCATACAGACAAGAGCAAAAATTGTCCTGTCACTGTTAACAGTATCATGAAGGTGTCAGGGTCAGACACAACCCTCCCTTTCAGTTGTAATAGGGACAACTGACCCCCTACTGAGACTGGACATTATGTACTGTTTTTAAAAATGAATCATGGGCCAGGTAAGTATATATGTATGTCTGTATGTGTATTCATGTGGTGTGTGTGCATCGATAACAGTAACTCCTTTATGATATCAGTTTTGTCACCTGCTCAAAGCCAAATCTCGGTGTCATTTGTCCCTTATGACAATAACAATGGAAATAAGACAGGTGGTGATTGTTTTGAACTGATCCAACTTGGTCACACGATAAGAGAGATTAAGTGCACTGCTTGTACTTCCTGGGGAAGTTGTTATTGAAATTGGGTGAGTAAGAAAGAGAGAAAACCAAATAATAAAAGAGTGACTCGAGGAAAAGCATAGGTGTGGCTTGGTATTCACTAAAATGCAGTATGATCTAAAATTGACCCTTTAGGTGTCAAGTTTTTGAGAACAATCTCATAAATTTGACTTTATAGAGGAGAATACTTCGTGATGAAAGGTTACTATACAGAAATGAAATGGTCAGTAGGACACAAGGTTTATGTTGAGAAAAAATATTATCTAATTTGTATACGTTGACATCATCAGGTGGTAGCTATCTTGGATTTCAGAATCTAAAGTACAACTTTCTCACCATTTTACGAAAAAAACCTGCACTTTTTACTTGGAAAATCTAAAGAGAACAACTGCAATATTTTAATTCAGAATTATACTAATATATGCATCGCTTATCTGTCATGCAAGGCAGATTTCAAGCCTTATTTCTGTGTATATCATTTGCTGATTGAGGCGGCGGGGGGATGCAATTTGTTGATGTTGGTGCCTGAAGGATCAAGAAGCAAGCAATGTCATATATCTCACCCAGGATGTATGATGGGAATTTCACCAAAGTGTGTCAAGAAATCAAAGTTCAGTTTGCGCTAAGACCTTCATAGAGAGAATGAAAATCCAGGGTTTCATAGAATGTGTGGGCACACACATATGGAAACATATGACCATTTCTGGAGTTCAGAAGGCATATCATTCTAAACCAAAACATGCATTCCTTATATTTATATTTATATATATATTTATATATATTTATATATATACATATTCATATTCATATTATTGTGTCATCCACAGACAACAGTTTCGTTGTATTACAACTCTTCAGTTTGGCTATAGACTATCCATCATTCTGTCCAGTGCCACGAGGTAGGATTGAAACTTTAGCTTCAGACCCAAAGGCTGGTATCCTCCCTCTACTCCACAGAGCTGGATGGTCAGTAAGGTTGAATTTAAGCGATATATCTATTAACGCATATAGAAGGTAATGAGTTTTTTCAAACTTTGGATTCATGCTATGAGCATAAAAAAAATGAACTGTAAGTATACGTCCATTTATCTGTCTATCTATCTATCTATCTTTGTGTCTAATCAATGATCATCATACAATGTCTACTCAGAAAGTATGTTGGTAACCAATCCGAGGGAATCTCAGTGCGCATGTGTGAACACACACTCTCCTATTGGGAATACACAATCAGCAGTGAGACGCCATTGATTGAGCTTTTGTACAGTATGGTCATTACATTTATAATGACTGAGCAAGTCATTCTTCACATCTCTGTGCAGGTTTTTTTTGAAAAACATTGCATCACCCTAGTCTGTTAGCCCTGCCTTCTTTTTAATAATCAAGATTAGTGAGAACATGACTTGGCAGCTGATTGTGATTTCAAAGTCTCATTCAATCAGATTCATTTCTTCTAAGATGTACACTTAAACCCACCTAAGTACAATACATAACCTTTATCTGCAAAGAAGAGTATACAACCAATGCATTCTCACGATAGTCACTTATGGAGCTGGAACATGGAACCTAACCAAGAGACAGACCTACAAACTGAGAACTATGCAATGTGCACATGAGAGAATCATGCTCAATCTTACATGGAGAGATCACAAGACAGCACCATATATAATGAAGAAAACGGGTGTCCGTGACATCATAAAAACTATTAAAAAACTCAAATGGTAATGGGCAGGCCACGTTGCAAGAATGAAAGACAACTGATAGACATCATGTCTCACAACATGGATCCCCAGAGATCACATAAGAAATCGAAGCCGACAGAACACAAGATGAAGAGATGAACTAGACAGATTCAGGAAATACTGGCTCCGCGACGCCTATGATAGAGCATCGTGGTGAATCCTGGGGAAGGTCTATGTCCAACGACGGACGTTGAAAGACTGATGATGATGATCTACTAAGATCTTTGTCATTTGCTTTGGGCAACTGTGTCCTGTTAAGTCTCTTCATAGCCAACTATGAAAATTCAGGTCAGTTCTACAAGGTGGGTGAGAAGAAACTCTGTATTGGAAATTAATAATGACTTTATTATCTAATGGTCGATTGTAATTAAACAAGCTTTGCTTTTTAGATCTTATATTGGTCGCCGAGAGTGGTAGAATTCAATTTCTGATATCTGATTTTAGGCATCAGAGAAGAAAGTAGTCCAAAATGGATGATCGCCTGTCTCAAGCAGTGTTCAGCCATGTGCTACTTTGGACTTCTTTCTTTCCTGATACTCAAAAATTATAAATCATAAATTAAATGCAATACTTACAAATGTTACATATAATTTCCAATAAGGAAATAAGTGTTAACCACCCAGTATATGAACTGACATCGTCATCAGCAGCAACCTTTTAGAGTCCATCATTGGACATCATCCCTCCCCAAGATTCGCCAGACCTCTCTATCATGGGCATTGTAGAGCCAGTACTTTCTGAATTTATCCACTATTTCACCACCTTCTTTCTGTTGACCACAATTTCACATATGATATCTAGAGATCAATATTGTGAGTTGTGATGTCTGGCAGTTGTCTGCCATTTTTGTAACATGTCCAGCCCATTGCCATTTCAGTTTTCAAACTGTTTCTATAATATCCTGGACTCCTGTCTTTTCTATAATATACTGTACTGTCCTATGATCTCTCCATGTCAGGTTGAGAATGATTCTCTCATTGTATGGTTCTCTGTTTGAGGGTCAGTTTCTTGGTAAAGTTCCATATTTCAGCTCCATAGGTGACTATCGGTACAATACATTGGTTGTACATCCTTGTTCTTAGGACCAGTAGGTTTTGTATGATCTCGAAAGTTGAGCTTGCTCTACCTAAAGTTTGCCAACCTAGTATGATTCTTTGCTTGATTTCTTCTTCTTTTCAGGATTTCATGGAGACTTGCTGTCCTATGAACTGTATGCATTGGCAAAATGCTTGTTGATTCATTGCATTTCTTTCTGTATTCTCTTCTTGTCTGTTTATTTATACATTATTACCCTTACCATATATTGTATGATTAAAGCTGACGGCAAGATACAATCCACTAACATGCATATTCCTGACCAGAGACAGATGTAAACACACCCAGTTATGTATTGACAACTCAGTACAAACCCAATTGTACCAGCATTTTTATTTTTGCATTGTTTGTGTAAAACCTTTGTTTATTGTTATGATAATATTGACACAGGTGTTTTCGAAAGTTTGTTTGACGCCACTTTTTCGCTTCTACAAAAGAGACAAAACACGAAAATAATGTTCACTGTTTGTTAAGCAATAAACTGTTATAGAGGCAGTATACCCTCATCTTTTCCTCTGTCTCCTGTACCTCCAAACACCTCTACCTCTGATGACTCAACCTAAAATACCACAATCATCATTTTAGGGGTGTAGGGACACTCAAAAATGTTTACCATGTATTGATGATAACTGCTTCTTTGCCTAATGGCATTCAGGCTTCTTAAACAAGGTTTTTTTAGAAACATTCCACAGTCAGAGGGATGGAGAAACTTGTATTGTTTATCTATTTCTGGTCAGCATTTAAATTTCTATACACAACTCAAGTATACATATATTTGGCAATCTATTAGTATTACTATTTGTATTAGTATCAGATAAACTGTTACTTATCAAAGTAACAAGATTTTTGATTAAAGTCAATAAAACAAGATAATAGTCAATTTACAGAAAAACAGATAGTAATATAAGGTATGGGTCAGTTTCGAGGAAGGCAGAAACACCATGTTGATTTTTAGACTGGTCACCAGGCGTACATTATTTGGTAGTTTGCCACCGTGAGAGAGTTAGGTTCTCGAAAGGAAAATGTAATAGTCCTATTTGAAGCAAATGGGTTCATCTCCCAAAATAGGAGATACATCTGATATCAAATATAATGGTTATGCTGAGACATACAAGGCAGTCCTCTTAAAAAGAATAACTCAATGAAGGAGTGTCATAATGCCATATCAGAGTTACATAATAAAAAGGTGACATGTTTACAGTGTGAAAGAGGTGATGCAATGAATACTTAGGATTAAAGTTTAGGATAAGGGTCAAGGTCTCCAAATGAGAGCACATATACAACTCAAAGCTGACAATTTATCTATGGGTACAGATGGGCAATGTATACTTCAGAAATAATTAGTTGATCATCATTTCATTTTATGTTTCTGAAGTATTTCAGAGGCAGTAAAATTGATTCAGAAGCATTTTATATTGTCACTTAATTTCAGTAATATTCGGGTGACTCCTTTGAGATTTATCTGCGATTTATCATTCTTTTCACTCCTTTGATTCTAACTCATAAAGAAAATGAGTTATGGATCCATAGATACATAAAACAAATATTTAATAACAAGAGGAATAACAGCAAAATATAATTATGCAGATGCATGCTAAGTACAGGACAGCATTGATTATTTTTGCATCATTTCTATACAACAAACATGTAAAGAAAAAAGCTGAAAGGGAAAAATATGAAGAGAATTAGAATGTATTGGAAATAAAAAAGAAAGCAAAAAAGTCGTCCTACACATGAACTTCAGTAAAACGAAAATCATGTGCAATAATCATGTTGAGAATAAGAACATAACTGTCAAGATAGAAGATGCAAAACTTGGCAAGGTAGACCACTACATCAACCTAGGGCAATGAATCTCCTTGAGAACCTCAAAAGAGGAGGAAATCAAGCAAAAATCACTTTGGGATGGTAAGCCTGCGGCAGAGCAAGCTCAACTTTAAAGATCCAGATGATCCCAATAATCCTAAAAAGAAGAGTATACAACCAATGCATTCTCCCGATAGTCACCTATGGAGCTAAAACATGGAACCTAACCAAGAGACAGACCTGCAAACTGAGAAGTATGCAACATGCACATGAGAGAATCATGCTCAACCGCACATGAAGTGATCACAAGACAGTATATAAGGAAGAAAACGGATGTCTGTGACATCATAGAAACTATAAAAAAAACTCAAATGGCAATGGACAAGCCATGTTGCAAGAATGAAAGACAACCGATGGACATCACATCACACAACATGGATCCCCAGAGATCACATAAGGAACTGAGGCCGACCAAACGCAAGATGGAGAGATGAACTAGATAAATTCAGAAAATAATGGCTCTGTGATGCCCATGATAGAAAATTGTGGCGAATCCTAGGGAAGGTCTATGCCCAACGTTAAAAAACTGATGATGATGATGATGGAAATATATGATTATGCAAAATTGTAAATACAACTACGGTTAGTTTCCTTGCTCAAAACTGTCTCATGAAGGAAACCTTGAGAGAAAAATGAAAACATTTGATAAAAAAGTGAAAACAATTGATAGAAAAGTCAAAAGACTTGATAGAAAAGTAAAAAAAAAAACTCGATTGGGCAGAAACCAGTGACTTGAATATACTAAAGAAAGGTGACTTGGTTTGGTGGGTATAGTTGATAAACCACATATTAGCAAGATCACATCCGCCAGCAAAACAATTAGCAGAGAAAGGTATTACGTGCCATAGTATGTGTACCACACCTACGTTGAGGGGTGTTACTGCAAATATTAAATCAGCGTGATACACAATCAGAGTTACTAAAATTCAGGAGAAGTATCAAAACAGACTTTGTGTATGTGAACAAATTAGGCGGGAACAAATGTCAAAGGAGAGTTAGTACATGCAAATGAACAGACAGAACGAAATGGCAGTGCCATCGGAGTCAGAAGAGATGTGAATCACAGTCAAAAATGGTAACTAGCCAGATGGCTGCACTTTAAGGAATCTTAAGCTAAGTGAACAATGGGGCAGCTTGAAGCCCCCTTTTTATAACAGCTAGGTAGGCACAGAGATGAATGATGTTATAACATTTTGATTTTGGGGATGCTACGAGAGAGAGATTGTTTGACAATCTTAAGTAATAATTTAAAAAGTTTATGCAATGAAGAGCCATGGATAGTTTCAGTTAGCTGAAAAGATCACATATCCAAGATGATTCAACAATATGTGAAAAGGTTCATTCATAAAGAGGAGACCGGAAAAATGTATCAGAAATTTGTTTCTGAGCGATAAACACATTCACTTGACATCATATGTACGTATGAAGCAAAAAATTAGGAGTGGCCGATTACTGAAAGAGATTTGTTGAAGACGAAGACTTCTGTTTCATCTTTCAAACAACTGTGTGAAAAAGGAAGACTACCCTGCCATTTGGTTGGTTGTTCAATTGGGTCAGTGAGTTTGGCTTTTAATACAAAAGAAAACATTGAGATAATCTCATCACACAGAACTGATACTATCTGTTTAGGGTTTTTCAGGTGACTGCTTTTGACAAAAATGTCCATGGATGTCATAGCCTCAAACTTGTATTGTTTGACTATTAAGGCCTTGACTGATCTTATATCAAGTAAATTTGGCTCATTGGTCCAGTGAGCATTCATCAGTGAAAAAATCTTCAATTTGAATCAACATGAAAAGAACTGAACTGAATTATTGAGTCAAAGCAACAATACCAGATTTAGGCATTAGCTTAAAAAACAGATCAGGGCCTCACAATCTACTGGAATTTCAAAAAATTTTAGAATTAGAGCTTTTAGAATTTTACAAGTACAGCATAGGTCTGTATCTGTTTCCCCAAACCTCAGATTACTGAAACTTCATATGCTCAAATCAAATTGGCTGATTTTGAATTGCATGCAGATCAAAGGAAGTTAATTCAAGGGCCTTTATTTCATAGTTAATTATTTACAAAAACACCGCCAGACTTTTTTTCTTTTAAAATCGGGGCGAATGTTTAGGATTAATGAAAAAGAAAGCATCTCAAGTACTATTCATTTTACAATAAAATTTACAATATATATCATGTATATAATTCATGAAGAGAAAAAAAGATTTTTATGTATGATAATCAATTACCTAACCAATGTATTGCTTGTGTACACATCTGATTATACATAAAAGTTCATTGTTGAGTATGCTTTCATGTTTTGTGAGACTTTCTGGCATAACCTTTCAAAGGCTCCAAACTTCACACAACTGAGAGACCACACCAAGTCTGAATCGAGTGTTGCCTTGCATTTATATTCAAGTATAGACCAGAAGTTTGTTAAATAGTTGGAACTACCTTATTGACTATTTTATTCATAATGTTGACCTCAATAGCAACTACAAAAACAGGTCTGATTAGTGACTAAATAGAAACCATAACCTGATCGATGTCTTTTGGCAACATGCCGTGGTGGGGTAATTATTTGAGAAATTGGAAAAAGGGCTGATAGATGATTAAGTTATAATTTTCAGTGTGCAAACCATAATGATAGATGAACTAAATAAGGAGAGCAAGAGAGTCGGCCTACACATGAACTTCAGCAAGACAAAGATCATGTGCAACAACCACACTGAAGATAAAAACACTAAGATCAAAATCGAGGACACAGAACTCGAGAAAGTAGATCACTACATCTACCTAGGACAACGAATCTCCATGAGACCCTCAAAAGAAGAAGAAATCAAGCAAAGAATCACACTAGGATGGCAAGCCTTTGGCACAGCAAGCTCAACCTTCAAAAATAAGATGATTCCATTAATCCTAAAAAGAAAGGTGTATAACCAATGCATCCTCCCAATAGTCACTTATGGAGCTGAAACATGGAACCTAACCAAGAGACAGACCTGCAAATTGGGAACCATGCAACGTGCACTTGAAAAAATTATGCTGGGCCTCATATGGAGAGACCACAAGACAGCACAGTACATCCGGGAAAAGACAAAAGTCAGGGACATCATAGAATCCATTAAAAATCTCAAATGGCGTTGGGCTGGCCATGCTGCGTGACTTTATTTTCCACTTGTAACAATAAAGACAAAGAGATTGACAATGAAAACAACAATAACTCTCACCATAATTAGAACATGTCAAGGCTACTGAAAAGGCTGAAATTGGATCATTGCATCAAAGGTATATTTCATTTTATTCACAAGTAAAATCCTGATCTATAGAAGGCCTAAAAAATCGTGCAACATCCACGAACTTCTCTGTCTATGTTGGGTCATGGGAAAGTGTTCATATTTTATTCCCACAGTTGAAAAAATTCAGTTATTTCTTCAGTCCGGCTATTTTTTTACATCCAATTTCTAGATTTAAAAGCCGTTAAATCATAAAGCTTGAAATGCTTTTAAAAAATTATCAAGTCATACGCAATGACTAAATTTAAAGATCTTTTACAGTTGAACGAAAACTGTTTTTAGAAAATTCAAAGTGTTTTTAAAACTTATAAGTCAAGTCATTTGACCCTGAAGCAGCTAGGCTTATTTTTTCTCAAATATTCAAGAAGAAAGGGACAATAAGACCGATGAGTAATCATGTTGGACTTCCATGGCGGTGCTTGCGGGAAGAAGTTACTTGCCAGTGTCCATCTCCACTCCAAACAAGATAAAACAAGTAATACCAATCTATGGGTTACCTGTAGCTGGGGGAAGAATCTTCATCCTCACTCTCCGCAGTCAAACACCTTCAAATACCAGTGTCAAGACATCTGGAGATAGAGCCAAGTGCAGGAAGAGGAAGATTCATGCCTTTCCCAATGAACATACGTGATCTGCCCGGAATGTATCCAGACTTTTTACATATTTTGAGAACTGGTTGCATGGCATCAATATAACTTGGCAACCAATCAGAGGGGACCATGCTGTGCATGTATAAACACACACTCTCCCATAGGGTTACTCAGTTGACTGTGAGACACCATTGAGTGGGCTTGAGTAATGTATGACTATCAAATTCACAATGACCAAGTCATTCTTCGTGTCTTGTGGAGTTTTTTTTGGCAAAACATAACATCACCCAAATCTGTCAGCCCCTCCCCCTAACAGTTTAGATCTGGCTCCTTACGACTTCTGGGTTCTCTAAAAAAGAATTTGAGAATCCAAACTGAGGACGAGATTATGGAGAATATGACAAAGTTGCTAATGTCTATCCAAGAGAGGACTTTGTAAACATTTTTGAACAGTGGAAGAGATGTTGAGATAAGTGTGTGAAGCGAAGTTCTAAGGGTAGTATTTGGAGAAACTAAGGTGCCATTGTCCTCGGTAGGCTATTTTTTTGTTGATATTTAATGGCTGGATACTTTCCAGTAAGACCTCATTCATTGTCTCGGCTGAAATGTGAACTCAATCACCAATTCCAATTATAAGCATGCATTCCCTACAAGCCTCCTTTCTATATATGAAACCTGGTAAAAAGCTGTTTTTTTTAACTCAAGTGGTACTTTACTGATTTGCATAGTAAAACGTTTTGATTGGGTTAAAATAGAAAAGTGCTGGTTTGACCTCCAAGTTGCTAACTAAATGAAACATAATTCTGTTGTTACAATAAAATATTCTTTGGGGACAATGATAAATTCCACAAAAATAATCTGTGTCTCTGTGTGTATATATTGTGGTTATTTGACGTTGTATGTAGTTTGAGATGATCTTCCATAATATGGACTGGGAAAATAGAGGAATAAAAAATAGACGGCAAATATCTGAGCAAACTCAGATTTGCAGCCAATATCATCCTTTCTGCAGAGAACCTACACGACCTCCAACTAATGCTAGATTAACTAAACAAAGAAAGCAAAAGAGTTGGCCTACACATGAACTTCAGGAAAACAAAAGTCATGTGCAACAATCACATCAAGAATGAGAACATAAGTATCCAAATCAAAGATGCAAAACTGGGGAAAGTAGACCACTACACCAACTTAGGACAAAGAATCTCTATGAAATCAACAAAAGAAGAAGAAATCAAGTGGATAATCACCCTAGGATGGCAAACCTTGGGCACAGCAAGCTCAATCTTCAAGAATAAAACAATCTCAATAATCCTAAAAAGAAGAGTATACAACCAATGTGTCCTCCCGATAGTCACTAATGGAGCTGAAACATGGAATCTAACCAAGAGACAAACCCGCAAACTGAGAAGCACGCAGCGTGCGCATGAGAGAATCATGCTCAACCTCTCATGGAGAGATCACAAGACAGCACAATATATCAGAAAGAAAACGGGGGTCAGAGACATCATAGAATCCATTATAAAACTCAAATGGCAATGGGTTGGTCATGTTGCAATGATGAAAGACAATCAATGGACATCACAACTCACAACAGGGATCCCCAGAGACCGCATGCGAAATCGAGGCCAACAAAATTCAAGATGGAGAGATGAACTAGACAAATTCAGAAAATAATGGCTCTGCGACACCCATGATAAAGAAATGTGGCAGATTCTGGGGAAGGTCTATGTCCAATGACAGACGTTAAAAGACTGATGATGATGATGATGATGATGATGATGATGGTGGTGGTGGTGGTGGTGGTGGTGGTGGTGGTGATGATGATGATGATGATGATGATGATGATGTAGTTGGTATGTACCAAATATATTAGTCAGCACAAAGGGAAATGCAGTGTCAAGTTTGAAGATTTTAGAATCTGGAGAAATCTTTAAAAAATTGATACAAAATCAAAGATTGTAAATTATAGCTAAATTATCTCCATTGACATACTCATTAGAATTATCTAAATTTAGATATAAAATATCTAATTTGACAACACTGAAGTGAAGTAACGGAAATGCTTTTAAGCCGATATCTCGTACCAAGGATAGAAGATTATTTTATGAAACAATCATGGCAGGCTTCTCCACACATCATGGAGTGTAGGCTCTTCTAAAAATACTTCTTTGTAATTCAACTTCTTTGAATGCAATTGAGTATTGGGGCAGTACATTTTTATTTCATTTCTCAACTTTAATTCCTATTTATAAATATCATCATTCATTTTTTCCTTTTATATTTGTGATTCAATTTATTAAAGAACGTAAGACTATCATCATCATCAGCCTCTTAATGTCCATTGTTGAACACAGAGTTTTCCTAAGATTTGATCATGGGCAACAAGGAGCCAGTACTCTCTGAACTTGTTTTATTTCATCAGGCCATCTTACTTTTTGCCGGCCACAATTTTTCATATGATCTTTGGAGATCCCTGTTGCAAGTCAAGAGGTCCAGCGTGTGTCTGACATTCTTGCAACATGACCATTTCATTGCCATTTGCATTTTCTTATATTTTTATAATATCTCTGACCCCTGTTTGTTTTTAATTTACTCATAATTTCTTCATGATTCTCTCCTAAGCACATTGCATAGTTTGAGAACCAATCTTTTGATCAGGTTCCATGTTTCAGCTCCATTGGTGACTTTTGGGAGGATGTATTATTTAATTAAATAACACTTTCTTAACATCTTGAATTTCATAAGAGCTGCATTTGGCAAGATTTGATTACATAACCTTCTATATGAGATAGGCAGGCAACATCTACATTAGATGGGCACCCCCTAATGGAGATGGGCAGGCACCTTCCATGTGAGATAAGCACATACCTTCAATGTAAGACAGACAGGCAATTTCTACATGAGATAAGCAGGCACCTTCTACTTGGGATAGACAGGCAACTTCTATGCCCGATAGACAAACATCAAATGTGCAGCCTCATTCTATAGAGTCACCTACTACAGAACCACATTTAGAAATATTATTACATTAAATTAGAATGAATGTAATTTTTTTCATATGACTTTTTTCCCATGACTTTTACCCCTGTAATTGATCAGTCAAGATACTAAACAACAAAGCAGGAAAGAATATACACCTCTCTATTCCTAGATATACAAAGATAAAACGTGATATTAAAATGACCCACCATACAGATATCAAAACTTCAAAAGTAGGGTGCGATTTAACCAACAATGCTTCAAACAGTTAAACAATAAAAAATTTCTTTCTTTCTTTCTCAAACCCCAGGACTGTCAGCAACGCATGACATTAAAACTATCTCTCAGCATGAGTTAATGAGAATTTGACAAATATTTTTTGTAATGTCTTGAGTCTTTTATTTTTATGGCGTCTTTCTGACCTGGTAAAGCAGTGAATATCTTTTATAGTGCAATGTCTTTTGTAAAGCACATCTCAAGACTTGACAAGGGAGCTGAAAAAAAGCATGGAACATTAAGGTCAGGGTAGTACCAATAATAGTATGCGTACTGGGAACCGAGCCAAAGACAATGAAAACAAAATTGGAGAAGCTGGAGATAAGAGGAAGGATTGAGATTATGCAGACCACAGCACTCCTGGGGTCTGCATGAATATCAAAGAGAGTACTGGAAATATGAGACTTAGGACCTCCAGTCATCAGTAATGGTCTAATAGCTAGGATTAAAAAGGCATGTATTAGTAGAGCTGGGGAAGATTGTGATGGTACAAATCACAGCACAGTGAGATATGATGACGATGAGAAGTTGGCTTAATCCTAAGTAGACTTAGTCACGTAGCCTTCAGCGGAGACCACCAGGTAACTGGTGTGAAACTGCAAACTTTAGCACTACTGCAGATTGTAAGAGTGTTGAGAGAAGGACAGGAAACGTGGGGAGACTTGCTATCACTTAGTCTCCAGCAATGATCACATGACATGACAGCTGATGTGAAAATTCAAATGATAATCCCTATAATCATGATAGTTTTTCTGTATGTATATATCTATCTATCAATGTAGGTATTGGTAACCCAACAAAAATGGCTCTTGGTACAGAGAATCTGTTTAGCCCCACATCTTTGGGGGCCTCTTATTTACAGAATGAAATGGATTTGGGTGGCTTCCACTCATTGCATGATGTTTTGATACGCGGTTTAGTTTTGGTCCACAAGATATCTCTAAAATTTCTGAATGGATTTCAATGAAATTTGTAGAAGATGGGCAATGGGCTAAGGAAGAAGTATCCACACTTTGGTGTGGATCAATGAATTTCCCATGGTCCCAACCCTGCAAATAACTGTTTCAACTCCAAATTCTCATTTTGTTTATTCACAGTCTATATCAGTTCCATTTGTTTCTCTCAGCATGAAAATTATGTTATTAAGAAATGGATATATGATCTGGCAGAATGATCATAAATTGTGTTATATTATATATATAAATCATATTTGAAATGATCTCCCATTTTTACTCAGTTGGTCTTCCATTTATTATCCACTCAGGGATATTTGCTTCTTTTGGATGTTTGCTTGTCCATTGAGCCTGTGTCTAATATTCAGATGTGAATCTTCTAAACCAGAATCCATAGACCCTGGGGCTTTCTAGCTGACAATTATTCTATTAGTATCAGATCACTATAGCCCCACAAATGGCCAAATCAATCAACCAAGTGGGCTAGAGATTCTTCTCTCTTTGAGTGTCAGTGACTATCTATCTATCTATATATGTGTGAGAGTGGATCTGGATGTTCCTGGTCACATTTAGGGGCTACAACATTGAAAACTCTCATAAGTACACCAGTAGGCACCATCTGAAAACTTTCCTTCTTTTTTTTTTTCCAAAAAGTGTTTTTTTGGATCTCCATGGTCATTTTTGAGATGATTTTACATAATTTTTTTTTAGATAATCTGTTAGATGATCAGTTCTGGTGCATGGGCGAGCTATGGTGATTCAGTTATTTGCCGTACAGATATTATTACTTGTGCGTCACCAGTTGCTTGATGATCATCACTGGAAATTGATTGACTGCATGTCTCCAGCCCTCCTCTCAGCATTTCCACTCTTCACAACTGTTGTTTGCTCTTTTTCAGTCGTTGCAGAAGGCTGAGTTATGCATTTATATATTACACCATATGTCTGGTAGTTACCGCTGGAAAGTAAGGGACAGCAAGTCTCCCCAAATCTCCAGTATCTTTCACAGTATATCCTCACAGACTCCTGCAACACCATAGTCTGGACAGTCTTAATTCTTCCTCTTATTATCAGTAGAGTCATTGTTACCTATGCCAATGAAGTTGGGGCGGTAGATGTATTACCTTACGTATTTCTGTCTATCTTTCTGTATGTCTGTCCAAGCAATATCTTTAGAAGTTCTCCGTGAATTTCAATGACATTTTGTGAAATGGTTGGTAATGGGGTATAAAAAAACAAAACTGTTTAAATTTGGGGGCGGATCCAGGAATATTTCTCCGATTGAGAGATATTTTTCTGTTTTTTTCATAAATTTATGTATTTAGTCATGTCTGTCCACATAATATCTCCAAATGTTCTCAATGAATTTCAATGAAATTCTGCGGAAGGGTGGGCCATGGACTGAAGAAAAGTGATAAAATTGTGGGAATTGTATTTTCTCCCCTGTTTCTTAATATCTTATTTTCATTCAGTTTTTAGCTATTGTTTGGCATTGGCAGAGCTATTCACTTTCTGAGTGCTTTCTAGTTATTTTATGCACTTGTATATTCTGTTTGTCCACTCAATATTCCCAGAAGTTCTCACTGAATTTCAATGATATTTTGTGAAAGATTGAGCCATAGGGAAAATTTTATTAAACTTTGGAGTGGACCCAAGAATTTTTTTCTGATTGTTAAATATATTTTCCATATATACAGATAATACTCTAAAATATAGAAAATCAAAACTTATACAATTACCTCTCCTGCATCTTAGCTGTATACAAATTGATTTTTATACTGTTTTTAGTTGGTGTATAGAATTAGCAGAGGTATGTGCTCTCTGAGTGCTTTTTAGTTTATTGTTGTGCTGAGCAAATGCAGGTGTTTTATGTTCATTCATGCACGAATGAAATCAGATGCTTATTCATTCAATTCTATTAAGGGAGCTGTTTGGCTTAAAGCAGTTAAAAAAAACAAAAAACCTTATTCATCAACAATAGCAAAGCAAAATTGGGTACATACCCAACATACCTATGCTAAGATGATGTGAAATAATGGCAAGCAGTTTTGACTTTGATTTCCACCACACCCACAAGAGATCTTGAACTCAGGGCTGTACAAGTGAATCCAAATGTCACTGAGTTGGTCTTTTGTTGTGTAACAACTATGAGTGATGTCATTATATACGTTTGTTAATATGAATTTCAACTTCTAAGTTTTCCTAAGTAGTTAGACTAGAATGCCTGTGACAAAGAGTTCTGACTGTTAATGGAAATATAAATTTTTAAAAAATCAGAAAAAAATCCAAAAAAAAATCCAGCATTCAAATCAGGGTTAAGAGTACTTGTTTCTCTAGACAGTCAATAGAGTATCTGTGAAATCTGTTATATTTATGGTAACAAATATGAAAGCAATTTGAACATGCTTTCCTCAAACAGGTTTGGCTCAATTGTAAAGTAGGAAACTCCAGCCAAAACATTGGAGATCTAAGCTCAGATGAGTGTGTGACTCGTACATAGACGTCAGTGGAAATGTTGGGGGAGGAAGGGAGATATGTGGAGAGAACATCCACCAAGTATAAATGTGGATACAGGGATGAAATAAAGTATGAAGGACACATACAAGAATTTAGATGGACAAATAAAATGTACATTTAATACATGAACATTGATGATGATACAGGACTGAAATGAAAATACATATGAGACAACATAGATACGATCGTATTAAGGAAAGAGGAGATAAAATGGGCTAATAGTTTTGGAGCAAAAGGTAGGTGTTTTAGTGCCATGATAGAGCAGTTGTTAGAGTCTAAGTGATGATGCCTGAACAGCTTTGAATCCATAAGACTTGGATCGTATCAAGGAATGGTTATGGAGATGGGGTTCTGTATGTATACCTAGCAGCCAAGTTGCATGCGATGTAATTGGGATCGCATGTGAGCAACTTTGGGACTGTTCTCTGATGCTGGAGAACACACAACAGGCAGACAATGTAAGACTGAAAACACAAGGGGTTTAATCCATGTGCGCTCTCCAAAGTAAGGAGAATTTGGAGAATCAGGAGACTGATCATCGAGAATATCCATTAGTACAGAGAATGATCATGGTGGAAAAATGGTGAAACCTGGATTGGCCAGGAGGCCGTCAAAATGATACTGATCTTAGAGAGGAAGAAAGAGAGAGAGAATAACTGGCTAGAAGTGTCAGGACCTATAAGCAGTTAAATACATGTGTTCAGGGCTTTTATAGGGGGTCGTCGTAGGAAGAGAAGTTTTTGATACCAAGCTAAAAGAAGGGTTTCATATTTAATTCTTCACCAAAAGTATAGGTAGCGCCTCAACACCATTCACAACTTCAGCACTAATGTGTTATCACAGATGTGTGTAAGCCAAGAAAAAAACAATGGGGAATTCTCAGAGACTGAATAACATTGTTGAAAATATGTATTCAAAATGGCGGTGAAATACCGGCTCAGCAGTTTATTTATTAAGCTACATAAAGATTCTGAGGCCTTCCGGTTCAAAATGGGAGTAAGACAAGGTGATACCAGCTCATCCAAAATGTTCGCAGTCTGCCTCGTTATGATCCTCCAAAAGCTAAACTGGGGAAATAAATGAATCAGAATGGCAAATGCCTAAGTAACCTTAGATTTGCTGACGACATCATCCTTTTTTGGCAAGAAATATTCACAATCTCCAAGTAATGCTAGACAAACTGAATGAAGGAAGGAAGAGAGTTGGATCATACATGAACTTTAGTAAAAGAAATGTCATGTACAACAAACATGTTGAGGACAAAGACGTAAAAATTCAAATCAAAAATGCAGACCTGAAAAAAGTAGACCACTACGTCTACGTATAACAACACATGTTTATGAAACCCTCAGAAGGAGAAATCAAACAAAAAATCACTCCATGATGGCAAGCTTTTGGTAGAGCAAGCTCAACCTTCAAGAACAAGAAGATCCCATTAGTTTTAAAAAGGAGGGTATACAACTAATGCATCTTCCCGATAATCATCTATGGAGCTGAAATATGAAACTTAACCAAAAGATTGACCCCCAAACTATCACCTAGAGAGTTTACAAAATAGTGGAGTACATTGGAGAAAAATCAGGAGTCTGGGATATCATAGAATCTATTAGAAAACTCAAATAGCAATGGGCTGGTCATGTTGCAAGGATGAAAGACAACCAATGGACATCACAACACACAACATGGATCCCCAGAGACCACATGCAAAACCAAGGCTGACTAAACATGTTTTGAGAATGGCAGACAACTGCTGGACATCACGACTCACAACCTGGATCTCCTGAGATCATGTACAAAACTGTGGCCGGCACAATATCAGATGGTGTGATAAAATAGACTAGTTCAGAAAGTATTAGCACCATGATGCAAATGATAGACAGGTCTGGCGAATCCTGGGGAAGGTATATGTCCAATGACAGATGCTAAAAGGCTGATGATGATGATGATGTTGGTCTGAACAAGTTAATTAACCAGGAGAAGGAAAACTTATTCAAAACCAGGGCATAGTTTACTTCCATTACTGCTAATATTTCATCCTGTTTTATTGTGCCTTCATCCTTTCAAATATTACTTGATCAGAATTCCCAATTATGATATCATCAATAATATCCTTACTGGGTGCTCCAGTTTGGCCTTGTGCCAAACTTTTTTTTCTGACATTTACCTATAATTAGGCTTTTATAAACAACAGCAGAGGTATAGCAGAGAGTGGGGAAGCTATTTGGAAATACCCCTTAGCCCCCCAATGGAGATGGGTACAAAAGCTTTATAAACAGTCATTAATCCATTGTATTTCTCCTGACATTATACAATAACAAGGATATATTTCTACATACATGAATCGCATGAGTAATAATTCAACCTTTGGTGTTGTTTTTCACCAATGAAGTGATAGTACGTGTCTATTTATTGCAAATTTTCCTTTTTCATCAAATTTCACTAAATGTTAGCTTGAGCCCCTCAAGGAGCCAAATCTCTAGCTATGCCATTGAATAACTGGTTTAATTTTTCAGCTTTTAACCAAATTTGTTTGCCTTATGGTGTCATATATTTCACTATAAAACCTCAGCCAAGGTTCATCAAGTATGCAAGTCTAATTTGGTTGGGCAAATCAGACTTTTAGTGCTATATAGAAATAGATTGAAATCAAATCATAATTATTGAGGCAAAAGTGAACACAGACCCTACAATTTTTTTCTTGCCAAAGATGAAACCATACGTGGATTTTTTTAAATTTAAAAACTGAAAAATCACATTAGAAACTAGAAAGCAGTCAGAGGGTGCATACCCTGCTCAACACCATTGTCAGGGGGAGGTAATTGTTCATGGATCTGCACCAAAATTTAATCAGTTCTTCTGTAGCCTATTGTTCAGCCTTCTTCAAAACTTCATTGAAGTTCAATCAGAACTTCAGAAGATATCATGTGGATAGGCAGGAAATTTCGGAGATATTATATGCTTTGGACATAAAAAAAGTGTGGGGGGGTAGGTAATTTTGCATTAAATCACTTCTTCTGTAGCCTATTATCCACCCTTCCGCAAAATTAGAATAGGAATTCATTGAGAATTTTTGGAGATATTGGGTGTACAGTCAAGAGTATATACACAAATGTATGGAAAAAAAAATTTAAGAATATCTCTGAATAGGAGAGAAAAAAGACAATTAGGAAAGCCAGAGATGATTTTTCAAAAGAGATTTCTTTATACAGTTTAATCTGTTTCATTAGTTGGAGCTAACTTCTTCAGAAATGCACTAGTATATAAACTGGTGTCTGTTCATAGTTCCCAAGCCAACTGTTGGTGTGACTTCCTGGGTCATGAGGACGTTGTTCCACTTTTTAATTATCCCTAATGGTTTTATAAGTGTCCTGAACAAGTTGGAGTGGTAACTCTTATTCTCAACTGGTATTGAGAGAGAATTATGCTATTGATCGCCAAAGATAGTGAGTATCTGCCATGAGGAATTTCTGATGTACAATTAGCTGTAATAAATCTTCTTTTTATTCACGCATGTATCAGAATGTATAACAAATGTGTGTTGGTGTGAAGTGGACCTACCTTGTATGAGGGTGAAAAACATGTAAAGTGGTGTCAAGTTGCATGTGATCAATGGGGTTGCTTGTTGGTGTTGATGAGCGCATGCATGATCTGACTAGCAGGAGTTTATTTATTCTAGTGCAGTGGTTCCTAAACTCTATCAGCCCTTCAGCTATCTTTATTGAGCTTGTGTAACCCCTACAAAAAATCTTTTCAAGTTATATTTATCACAGTTCATTAAAAACAAAATTTATTAAAAAACTCAACCCTCTTAAAGAGGGATAGGCTTGCATTTTTTTCTATCAGGAAATCAATCCTGAGAATAGTTTCTGATATCATCACCTTTAGGTCATCTTGAAGGTCTAGTCCTGAATTTATTTCTTATCATACATATAAATGAGAATGCTTGCTCTGATCTGTATAGTGATAGAGAAATAGGAAGATTTTCCAAATATTTTTCTGATATTACTGGGTGCTCAATAAGTTCAGAAACCAGAAATTTTCTGGGTTTTTTTTTTCGAACACGTCTTTTATGGATGAATCATTAATAAGCTCAAAGAATTCATCGATCAGATTTACCTCATATCTGCAGAGAATGGGTTTCTGAACAATTTGTACGCTTCATCATTTATTTAGAGAAACTAGTGTATCAATTCATTTCTAAGCGTTTTCAAATATGTTTACTTCTTTTGATTCATCAAATCTTAGCAATTTCAAGTTTTCTGACGTATCTACCAAGTGGATTACATTGATTATCATTGAGATGGTTGGATCTCAATTGCTGCTTCATTTGAAATATCATTATTTTACCAGCAAAATCAATAACAGTTGAATGCTTCCCTTGTAGCAATCTGTTCGTAGAGTTGATAAGGGGGAAAATATTAGTTTATGCCAAATGCCTGTTTTGCCATCTAAAAAGAATTATATAGTTTGTTTTTGAATTCAATAACTTTCTCTTAGTCATTTCTGGGAATATCAAAACTGAAATTCTGGCAACAATATTAGCTTCTGATAGCCATCTTACCTCAGTATGAGATAAAAGTCCTTCTTCTTCATCATTCATCTCAAGACAAAACGATCTTAGTATTCTTGTGAAGAGAGAAATTGACTTGATGAAGTTGACCGTATTCACAATATCACTTAGAAGTGTCTCTAGCTCAAACTTGAAAGTTTTTGCAAGGAAAGATTATCGGTGGATCATTCACTGCAATGATTTTACATTGGGGTTACTTCTGAAATCTTTGAAGCAAATCCTGATCTTTACCATGGCATGGATGGACACCATCTGCAGTAAAACCAACAACCATTTTGCACAAAAGTTTTTTAGTATTGAATAATGTTGACACAAGGTTAAAAATGTTTTCACCCTTTTGAGTTGATTCCAATAATTTGCAAAATAAGAATTTTTCTCTAATCAAACCTTTTTTTATATACAGGGCCGGCTGTAAGCCAATCACACCAATTTCTTCCAAGAGGACCCTGCACCTAAGGGGGTTCTGCATCTGAGCGGAGCCCATGATAGAGTAATCTACTCAAGTCTTGTCTAACACATATAGCAACATATTGTAACATACACCAATCATTGCATCGCAGGCTTTACAGAAAAAAGTAACAATTTTAATTTTCTTCTGAATTCTTAAAATGTCAGTAGAGTTTGTTTATACTGTTTATATTTTGAAATTTTTTTTTTTTTTTACTGAACTTGAATTAAATATGTTAATTAATTATAAAACAGTGTTAAAGTTTATTCCTTTGGAATTTTTAATTTTAAGCGCACATTTTGATCACTATCCATTCTACTATAGAGACGTAAAGTCTATAATAAACTTTATTTATAAATCTAAGTTTGTACAGACCTTGGCTAGGGCCCCGCTAAACATGTTTCCAATCAGACCCCACAGCTCCTAAGACTAGCCCTGCTCATATAGCAAACCCTAATAATTGAGCATTTGTTGGAATGGGGAATGGTGTTCAGTTTATCAACAGACAGTAGGTTGAATAGGCAGGACAAAATATCTTTGCAGCACGACAAAGTTAGGTTTTCTACAGTGGTATGTGGTGTCTTTACTTTGGCTATCCTAACAGATACTGAATAAGATGCTCGAACACTTGCTTTGATTTGCTGGCATGTTTCTCTCATTTCATCCAGTCACATACACTTCAACTTTCTTCTGGCAAAAAATGTCTGTTCTTTATCATTGAATTCTAGGTGTTTTGTATCTTTTGAGGAGGCTTGGCTTCATGACATTATTCGAGAGAACCCTGAGGCAAAGAACACATTGTAGATAATCAACATCATTTTTCTTCATAGCAGTAAGCCCATAATTGAGAGGTAACTTTACATGGATCCATCTGAAAATTTCTGCAGCCAACAATATTCCCAGGGCCATGTTACATATGCCTGTAATGTTTTACTTAATTTGATTATGTCGTTTGGGCGTTATTGAAATTGTGACGATCAACATCAAAATTTTTCTCTGTTCACTTGGATAAACTTTATCATTTATATGAATGTATTATGTTCAACCATTAAATTCATACTTAATATTTGTGTAATTTGAGTTTCTAACGGACATAATGCTTTGAAGATATGAGATATACATCATAATTACTGAGTGTAAAAGTGATTTCTACTTCATGTGTAAAATCTATGGTTGGTTCTGCTAAGTTTAAACTTTCTATAGTGTTGTTAGGTCTGTTTCTAGGGGTTTTATTACATCATCTATGTATCCAAAATATTGTGTGTTTGGGGATATAATGTTTGAGAAGGGTCCAGACTTAGGAGATTCAAGAAAAAGGCATGCAAGTTTTCCAGTAAGCAAAAACCCATATGTAAGACAAACTTTTGTTTGTTGAGTTTATTGTTGAAGGTGAAAAGGTGTTGATTTATGCATTGTGTGCATGTATTTATCAGTTTGTCTCTAGGTGGTAATTATGTGAGTCCAGAATTTTTCATGGTGATTTCTAAGGAGGGTTAGACGCTTCTAACAGGTATATTAGTGTAAAGCGACAATCTCAAGACTTACCATTAGCTTATTATTCATGCTGATGCTTTCAGTTTGTTGATGAGGTCGCCTGTTGCATTTTGCTCCGATGGGAGTGCAAATAAATAGAGCCTGGGTTTTTGAAGTGTGAAGGGCTAATGGTCACCATGGGTGGGAGTTGAAATCTTAGCTATGGCTTTGGCTGTACAGTGGTAAGCACTACCTAAGCCGGATATGATAGGCCTTAGTGGGATGTTGGGTTTGTATGTTTGAGGGGTTTATGTTAGTATTTTATAAGTGCTGACCACAATTTGTGCTCATTGATTATTACATCTACCATGGAATCATTGTACTACATATTCCCAAAATACAACCAAGAATATCTCAAAACCTCAGCTGAGATACTCAGACAGAAGGAAGTTCTAACCTATGAAGAATCAAGAAAGCCCGGACTGGAACTATGCAATGACAAACTCCTCGCAAATCAAGAAGTACACACACTGAGGCAGTGAATCCCGTAAAGAAAAAATACAACATCAACAAATCCCTGAATTCAACCAGCAAATGGAAAGACATTGGTTGCAGGGACCTCATCCTCAATTTCATCATCAGTCTTTTAACGTCCACCGTTGGACATAGACCTTCCCCAGGATTTGCCACAATTCTCTATCATGGGCATCGCGGAGCCAGTATTTCCTGAATTTGTCAAGTTCATCTCTCCATCTTGTGTTCTGTCAGCCTTGGTTTCTTATGTGATTTCTAGGGATCCATGTTGTGAGATGTGATGTCCATCGGTTGTCTTCCATTCTTGCAACATGGCCTGCCCATTGCCATTTGAGTTTTTTAATAGTTTCTATGATGTCACGAACACCTGTTTTCTTCCTTATATATTGTGTAGTCTTGTGATCTCTCCATGTGAGGTTGAGCATGATTCTCTCATGTGCACATTGCATACTTCTCAGTTTACAGGTCTGTCTCTTGGTTAAGTTCCATGTTTCAGCTCCATAGATGACTATTGGGAGAATACATTGGTTGTATACTCTTCTTTTTAGGATTATTGGGATGATCTAGTTTTTGAAAGTTGAGCTTGCTCTGCCGAAGGCTTGCCATCCCAGAGTGATTCCTCGCTTGATTTCCTCCTGTTTTGAGGGTACTCAATCTATCAAACTTCGAACTCACCACCGAACTAATGGAGGCCCTCAGTTTTGGTTTGAAGTTTGCCACGGGGATCAATTACAACAACATCTTGAAACGGTAACCAGAAACTACATTTTGGTTGGCATCAGTGTTACCCAAGAGCAAAACCAGATTGCATATGTATGCAAAGAAATGAAGCAGCCAATGTAGGACTCAACCGAATTAACATAATAAATCCTTTTCTTTCTTTAAACATTCTTCTTTGTATATGTATATATATATTCAACTATTATACAACTCAGTGTTGTTAGCTCGGTTGGTAAGAGCTGATCGAATTCACATAATAAATAGTTTTCTTTTCTTTCTAAGTAGTTTTCTTTATATATATATGGTCTAGAAAGCTTTAGAGCTTTAAACACTAAGAAAAAATCTCAGGGATCAGTAAGTATAACAACAGATGTGACTTGTTCGTGTCATTTCTATTGAATGCTCACCCATATGAATATTAAATCCATTGTGTCAGTTTTAATCTCAGATTGCATGCAAACCAACTTATGATATCATCTTTGAGAATACTTTACAGCTTTAAACACTAAATACATTAAAAACTTTTAAAAAACTTTTTCAATGTGTTTCATGTTTAAAGATGTAAAGCTTTCTAGACTATACATATGTATATGCTCCCTCTCTATACATATGTGTATATAGAGAGAGAAAGAGAGAAAGAAAGAGGGAGAGAGAGAGGGAGAGAGAGATACTATTTTTTCTAAGAAAAGTCATCTCATAGAAATTCGAATATATCCTTGAATTTTAATAATGATAATAACTAGTATTTATGTATATATTGATCTCAACAAGATGAAATTTACCATAATAATAAAGTATATGTGAAACAGGGAAAAAAACTGGAGAAAAAATTACATAAATTGCATTGACAGATATTAGGAAATAGATGACTGAAGTAATACAAAATATTTTGAAGTAATTTAATGCTTAGTGTTTAAAGATGTAAAGCTTTCTAAACTATATATATATATATATATATATATATATATATATATATATATATATATATATATATATAAACATACATATATATATATATATATATATATATATATATATATATATGTATATATAAATATATATATGTGAATAGTAGAATGTGGATTCGGTACACAAACTAGCTCACGTTTCTGCCCTCTTCAGGCCTCATCATTATTATATTATGTTAAACTGCTAGCCTGATTTGTATCACATATACTATGTATATATATAAATATAAATATATATATACACACATATATATACATACATATATATATATATATATATATATATATATATATATATATATATATATATATATATATATATATATATATATATATATGTACACTTATATATATATACACTTATACATATATATACACATATATATATAAGCACCGAAGAAAATCACATTTAATAGATTTTGGGAAATAAGTGACTGAAGTGACACGAAAAAAAAATTTTTTTTTTTTTACATCATGTTTTGTGTAAAGCTGTAAAGCTTTCAAGACTATATATATACTTATAAATATATTTCTATATATGTATATATATATATATATATATATATAGGAAGGTAAATTCTGCAATAAAGGTTAAATAAATTCAAGAAAAGTGTAAAATATATATTATGTTATATATATATATGATAAATTTGTTTTTTCCCACATGATTTTGCTTGATATCTATCTATCTATCTATCTATCCATCTATCTATATATATATATATATATATATATATATATATATATATATATATATATATATATATATATATATATATATTTATATGTATATTTATGTATATACATATATATATATTTATTTTTTCATATATATATATATATATATGTATGGTGAATGGATTTACCTACAAAATGTGTATAGAAACAGAGATAAGGATTGAGACCAAGGATGTAAATAACTCAAGAAAATATATATATGATCGATATTTGATTAATAAAAAAAAATGAATGAATGAAGTTTACTGAGGCAATGAAATATACATGCCTTCCCTCTTCATATATGTTATATATGTAAATACATATATATATATGAATAGTGTTACCCATGAATGAGTACACTCCACCAGTTTTTTATTGTGTATAATGAAATATGAATAATCACTATCAAAAAATGAGTACACCCAAATGGAAATAGCAAATTAAAAATTAATAGTTTTGTCATAAATAACACCTGATAATATCTGTCTTCATTAAGTAATGTTCCATTAGAGAAAATAAAATCCTGCTGTTTGGTTCAGAAAAAAAAAATTTTCTATTAAAAACTGGCAGGTATACTTGTTTATGGCAATACCGTGCATATATTTATATATACATAAATATATACATATATATATATATATATATATATATATATATATATATATATAAACATATGTATATATATACATACATATATATATATATATATATATATATATATATATATAAACACATGTATATATATATACATATGTAAATATATATATATATATATACATAAACATATGTATATATATATATATACATATATACATATGTAGATAGATATATATATATTTACATATGTATATATATATATATATATATATACATATGTTTATATATATATATATATATATATATATATATATATATACACTTATGTATATATATATATATATATAGTTGCAAGTAAATTAACATTTGTACACTTGAACTACATTAGGGCAAGATGAAAAAAGCTTCTAAGATGGACTTTTAAGCGAAGTCTACTTCAGTTCTCTCCAAGTGACCATGTTGATCCAAATAATTTTCCTGAATTTTGTAATTTTTCTAATATTTGTTTCACAGTAAATATATATATACATATATTCCTACATCTATCTTTGTCCGTCTGTCTGTCTGTCTGTCTGTCTGTCTGTCTGTCTGTCTGTCTCTCTCTCTCTCTCTCTCTCTATATATATATATATATATATATATATATATATATATATATATATGTGACAGTTTTTGGAAGCTTTTTAATAAAATGAAAATAAATAAAATGTGGTCTAGACTAGTGCCGTCATTTTTACGCACATGTATCTGACTAACAAATAAGAATATTTTTTCTGAACATTAATTTTCTAGAGAGGAAGAGAAAACATCATCTAATTCATCCATTCAGGAAATATTGAAAAATATCACATGTATAAATGCATTCAGGCAGGAGTATTCTATAAGTGTAACTGTCATTCAAGTGAATACATCTTTTTGATATTAAATAACACGAGTAATAAAAAGAATCTAAAACTCTTGTGTTTCTTTTAAAAGAATATCTTAAAAGCAGAAGATGGCAAGCAACAGACATTTTTCTTTTTTTTTTCCAGTTAAGCTGCTTTGTTTATAAAATGAACGGAGACCTTACCTGAAGGATTCCATCTCGAGTTTTCTCTGTGACCATTCTTAGCTGGTATTGTGTATAGTCCTTTGCTGCTTAACTGGTATAACAATCAGTGAACTATGCGTTCTAGGTCACTTCACTCTGTTAGATCAATCTTTATTGTTATTACAAAAAGGAAAGTGTCACTAACATTGATGTGGTTGTTTACAAGCCAGATCAACTTATATAATAAGCAATGTGATTTTTTTCTGTTTTCTATCCACAACATGGACTCTTCTACTTGAAGGTAACAATATTTGCTAATAAAGATACATACTTCTTACCCACTATCTAAATGGGAATCTCCCACTAAAACAAGTTTATTTTCCCAGAAAGAATAATCTGAGAAATTCAAATATATCACTGAATTTTTTTTTCACAGGGGTGTTGCTCTTACCATTGAGCTAAACAGTCAGCGGTTATGCAAAAGCCCAAATAATTATTTCAACTCCAAATTCTCAGTACATATATAAATGACAAAATAATTACCTTCATTAAATTTTAAAATTTGGTTAAATTATATAGGTACATCAATAAGTCTGAAGCCAAATGATAAAAAAAGCATTTATTTTGCACAACAAATATTTTTTTCAACATAATCTTCTCTCTTGTCAATGCTCTTGTACCAGCGCTTCTTCAATAATCAAATGTTAGTTTTCCTTATTTGTAAACAATACATAAAGTTCATAATAATTAAAATGGAATTTAACATTTTTTTACTAAATAATGTACAGTTATCAATTTTCTTCTTTTCATAGTTTTGGTAAAGAGTGTAAACCAATTAACACATATGTGTGTGTGTGTGTGTGTGTGTGTGTGTGTGTGTGTGTGTGTGTAAATGTGTATGTATGTGCCTGTATACATGTGTATGTATACTTGAGTGATTATATGTATGTGTTAATGTATCATTCAGCCTAGAGAATGTAATTAGAATAAACAATAAGAGAAAATGGGGTGGCTGCAGACATTGAACCTGCCACCGACAGGGTAGCCACTTCAACAAAGTTTTGCTCCATATTGACCTAAACAGTCACTGCTAATGCAAAGATCCAAATAACCGTTTCAATTCCTAATCTCGTTTTGTTTATTCATGGTCTATATGTGCTCTATTTGTTCCTTTTAAGGCAATAATTATGTTATCAAGAAAATGGATACATGGTCCAATAGGAAGATTACAAATTGTGTTATGTTATATTGAAGCTCTTATTTGAAATGATCTCCCATTAAAACATGGTGAATGTATCATTTGGCTTAGACAACGTACATAGAGTAAACAATTAAAGAAAATGATGCCGCCACAGGAAACAAACCTACAACCGATAGAGTAGCCGCATCAACGTAGCATTGCTCTTACCATTGAGCTGAACAGCTGCCGGTAATACAAAGGCTGAAATGACTGTTTTAACTCCAAATTCTCATTTTGCTTATTCATACTCTATATGTATGTGTGTGTGTGTGTGTGTGATATATATAAATATATGTGCTGATGTGGGTGAATCAATTGGTTTGCAGTGTCATGATGAAAAATGCTTTGGTTTTACACAAAAATTTTGTTTTTTCAGTGTAGCCTCATTCATTGTTAATGCACTTAATTCAATGGCGAATATGATTCGAACTCCTTGAACATTACATAGTGGAGATTTCAGATCAAAATTCAGCGAATAACAAGAATGTCAAGCTATGGACTAATTGATTCACTCCTGTAAATTCAGGAAAGCATATTTGTGAAGTGGTCAGATTTCATTCAAAACCTCAGAATATTTTCCTAATATTTCAATGTTCATTCATATCATCATCAAAATCAAAAAATGACTAAAATGGCTAACGAAATTTTAAAAAATAAGTAAAAATAAGAATAAACTCAAATTAAGAATAATAATCAAGTAAATATAAACTAATCTGAGAAAACAGATCTTATTTGAACGCCATTGTCACTTTTTTTTTGCATGTGTCTGTCTGTTATGCTATTCCAAACTGATGTATGAAATTATGACCAGTTATGTAACATACGTTTCTGTAGTCTGATGACATATACATGAATCACCGCTACAGAGAGGAAATGAATCAAGATTTCAAGACTGGAGTATTGATCTTAATTGAACCACTATATCCACGATCACTGGCCCAACCAAACCAAAAGACATGGTGCTTCCCCTTTTTTTAAAATTTGTCAGTCCATTTGACTGTTTCCATGCTCAAGGTCACATTTTTGGTGTCTACCCATAAAAGTTTGCACATGTACTCCAGTGCTAACCTTCTAAAAACTGTTTTTGTTCGTTTGTTTTTTGCAGGGACTTGATGTAAAATGGACACATATGTTCAGGCTGTGCTGTGACATAACATTATGTTGGTTGGAATGAGATAATGAGAGAGTGTGTACATAGTTATATTCTTAATTTTTTTAAAACACATGACATTGAGAGAAGAAAACTGAAAGAAAGAAATTGAATTTAGGTTTTTAACCTTAAGTGTTGTTGCACTCACTGATTTCTTTTGAAATAAAAGGAGTGGTTTTTTTTTTCCTATGTGCATGAACACAGACTCCATAGTAATTGACCAAATTTTTTTACTAAGTTTGACCTAAAAATGTGTGGTCTTGTTGAACTGAAATCGACTGATTCCAAACACGCTTTTGGATTGTTTTTTCGCTGTAACACAAAGTTGTCAACTTATAAGAGTACAAACATACACACACACTTTATTATCTTATAATATAGATGATTGATAATATCATAATATATAATTAAAGAAAAAATTTCATATAATAATTATGATAATTATTATATAACATGATACAATTTAAAAATAATGTGAATATCCTTATGTTGCATAAATGAATCTCCATAGGCTGAGTGTGTACCAGAACTGATTATATAATAAATTAACTAAAAAAATAGATCTTTTATCTGAAATTACCTAAAAAATTACCATCACATGTTATGGGCATTGTACTAAAATGATCAAACAAAGCACACTCTTGAAAAAACAAAAATAATATTTTTAGATGGCGCCTAGAGGTATATGCATGCAAATTTTCAAGGTTATAGCTCCAAAGATGTGGCTTAAAGTGCCCGGAGACACACACACACACACACACATAGATGAACACAGACACTCAAAGAATGAATAATCTGTAGTCCACTTGACTGGTTGGTCTGGCTAACCATTTTATGGGGTCATGGTGAATTGATTATAAATAAGTAGATGTTCAAGTAACATGCAGTATCACAAGTAAAGATTTATTACGCAAGTACGTCAAAACTTTTACTTTAATGATGACATATATAGTGACACACTCAATACTAAAAACATTTATTAGAATTCAATGGAAATCATTTAACCATAGAAATGCATGACAATTTTCTATTAACTATTTCAAGACTCAAAGGACATATATTGTGAGTTTTCTACAATCGGCAAATCAGTCTATGTATGATGGGTGTAGCCTACATCTATGTCCCATAGTTCACCTTAAGAAGTCTACTTGGATGGATGTGTCATGAAAAAAATATGGTAAATGAGATTTTTCCAGCTTTTAACAATGCAGACAATGATGTTATTCGAGAATGAAACCCACATAGAAATCAGTTTAGATTGCATGACTGAGTAGGAGAGACATGTAGGCGAATTGATCAGCTAATTTTGTGTTGAAAAATAAAACAAAATTTATTACAAAATTGGGTTGACATCAATCTAATTTTAAACGCATCCCTTATATGGGGTCGCGTTCACTCCTAGGCATACCTCCATTGACCTGCATGCACACACAGGCAGTCCTGCAGGTTTGATTGTCAATGTTATTCAAATATTTTAAAGCATCAACAAGTTGAATGTTATTTAGTAGCAAATGTGATGGGCGTCTGGCATAGAATGATGTTTAGCAAGCGAGTCTAATGGGACCCTTCACAAGTGTTGCAGTTTTTCTCTTTTTAGGTTATCCATGTTTTTGTTGCCCTGCGTCAGACCAGCTTTCTAAATATCTAAATGTTGAATGTTATTCGGGAGTAATTAAAATGTTATTAGGTGCAAGTGGCATGATAGTTAACATCACAGACAATGGAATTGACAAGCTGAGTCCAAACTCTAGACAAAACGGTTTTACTTTAATAATGACATGTATAGTAACTCATCCAATACTAAAAGCTTTTATAGAAATTCAATGGAAATTATTTTACCATAGGAATGCATTACAATCTTTTATTAGCCTTTTCAAAACACATAGGATATATATATCCCCAGATTTCTACAACTGACTCATCTTACTAAAGGATACGTAAAATAAATTATGAAGTACCGATATTCTCTGACAGAGTCCAAAGCCATTTTAATTTAAGGTTTTTAGTTAAATTAAAGTAGCATGAAACAAACTTTTGTAAAACAGGAGATTCAGATTGTTTTCCTCAATTTTGTTGTTTTGATCATAACTTTTGTTACTTCAAACCTTTCAGTACTTTCTGAAGTTTTGAGATAAACATATCACTAAAACTAATGTCCCCATCTGTTTTATTTTGACCAATAAGTGTTATTTGATAGAATTTCTGGACTTCCTAATGTTATCCGAAGTTCTGTGATAAATGTCTACCTTCCATGAAGTTTTTGGATATGTTTTTTCATGTTTATTATCTTGATCTCTACATTTGTGTTAATAAGAATTTCTGGCCCTTCCAACAGCATTTGAAGTTTTGCAATAAATGTCAACATTCCATGAAGTTTTGAGTATGTTAAGAACTATCAACCAGAACTATCACTAATACTATCAATGTAGGTTTCTTCAGTTTTTAAGGTGGTTTAACTGGCTATCTACAAATGATGTGTACAGGCTACACCTATATCCCTTAGATCTCTTTAAGAAGTCAACTTGGACGGATGTGTCACGAAAAATAGTCATGAAATTTTCTCAACTTTTAACTATGGAGACAATGATGTTATCTTAGAATGAAACCCACAAAGAAATTGGTTTGCATTGCATGACTGAACACAAAAATTTTGTTTTTTCAGTGTAGCCTCATTCATTGTTAATGCACTTGATTAAAATGAAAGACATGTTTGCAAATTGATCAGCTTATTTTGTGTTTTTCATCTATCTCAGGATGAATGTTTAATGGAAAAAATGTATTCCATCATGATTTTGGCTCTCCAATTCAACAACAAAAAAAGGTATTCTTTAAAAATTGAAAAAAAACCCACATTCTTTACTTTTTTATATTTTTTTAAAAATTCAGGCTTAGGATTCAGATAAGCAGAAAAGGCAGAAAGCCAGAATGAAAAATTTTTTTCCAAAGATATTTTTGTGTTTTCACTCAATAAAAACCTCATTATCTTTTGAAAAGTGCCAGTTTTGAAAAAAGATTTCTTCAAGTTTGGAAGGGGGTTTCTATCCACAATGAAATTACAATGCTCAACTGGATCCTCAATTTCCGTCCGTTATACGACAGTCTGTTGCATGAAAATGCAGCTTTTAAGTATTTGTTGATTTGTGTGGTGAAAAAAAGTTTGCTTTTTGGGAAAATTTTCATTTTTGATTATGTTCAGATAAATTTTTATGGTTTGGAAAATTGATTTCTAAATGAGGTAAAACAAAATTTGTTAAAAAATTCAGTTGGTATCGCTCCACTTTGAAATACATCCCTATTCAGGGCTCCTAGGCTGACCCACACAGACCTGCACAAATCCTCAGACAGGCCTACAGCTTTTAGTGTCAATGTTACTTAAATGTTGAATGTTATTTAGTAGCAAATGTAATGGGCACCTGGTATAAGATTATGATTAACAAACTAATCTAGTAAGACATTTCACAAGTGTAGTAATTTTTCTCCTTAAAAGTCATTCATGTTTTTGTTACCCTGTGCCAGACTAGCTCGCTGAATTTCTAAATGTTGAATGTTATGTGAGAGCAATTGAACAAAGGTCATGTACAATAATCACGTTGGAAATAAACACACAATGATCAAAATTGAAAACACAGAATTGGAGAAAGTAAACCACAACATCTACTTGGGATAACAAATCTCCATGGAACCCCCAAAAGAAGAAGAAATTAAGCAAAGAATCACTCTAGGATGGCAAGCCTTTGGTAGAGCAACCTCAACCTTCAAGAACAAGAAAATCCTATTAGTTTTAGAAAAGAAGAATACACAACCAATACATTCTCCCGATAGTCATCTATGGAGCTGAAACATGGTACCTAACCAAGAGACTGACCCTCAAACTGAAAACCATGCAACAAGCACATGAGAGAATCATACTTAACCTCAGATGGAAAGATCACAACAGCATATTTTATAAGGAAAAAAAATAGGAGTCTGAGACATCATAGAATCCATTAGAAAACTCAATAGGCTGGTCATATTGCAAGAATGGGAGACAACTGATGGACATCACAACTCACAACATGGATCCCCAAGGATGCAAAACCAAGGCTGGCAGAATACAAGATGGAGAGACAAATTAGACAATTTCAGAAAGTATTGGCTCCATGGTGCCCATGATAGAGAGGTCTGGCAAATCCTGAAGTACAAGTGGCATAATAGGTAAAGTCAATTAATGATGACAGTGGAATCGACAAGCTGAGTTCAAATTCTGGACAAAGCAGTTTATGTTTTCTTTGCACTAGTACCCTGGGGAAAAGCATGAATCCATCTCTTCTCCTACCAGCTATGAATAAAGTATCTGGCTGGAATCAGATCCCTTCCCTTGGGAGTGGGGAAACAACTAGTCTTGAAGAATGATGACTCTGAATCCAAAACCAACTCACCAGAAAATAGTGGCAACAGGAGAGCTCAGTTAGCGATTACCTTCCCCAAAACTAACATGACTATACAATCACTATGGAAGGAGTTGCGAAAGGCCTTTGTTTGGCAGTGGACTTGAAATGGCTGCTGCTGCTGCTGCTGCTGATGATGATGATGATGATGATGATGAACAGATACAATACTAAAAAAAAATATGCTTATTTTGAATATTTTTTACCTTGGTAGATAATAATATGAATGTGGGTATACATATCTTTGTCTTGTGACAGATGGTCACCTCAGAATAATTGATTAAATATTCAGATCAAAAAGTTGAGTTTGAAAAATGAACTAATCAATTATGCATGTAGAGAATCTAGAATTGAAAAGACATAAGGCTAATGAATTGTGTAGTGTTGAAATTTGCTCAAAGCGCATAGACAAAACAATAAACATAGAAATCCTCACATGACTGATGTCTTTTGGAAGCATACTGTGTTTGAGGTGATCAATAAAAAAAAAATTGGAAATTGATGATCAATAATTGAGTTTCTTTCTCTTATCTTTTATTGGATCACATTTCCCTCCTTTCTTGGTTGTCTAAAACAGCCATTCTCACCCTTTTATATATAACTGTCAAGATCGAAGATGCAAAACTCGGCAAGTTAGACCACTATATCTACGTCGGACAACGAATCTCCATGAGATCCTCAAAAGAGGAGGAAATCAAGCAAAGAATCACTCTAGAATGGCTAGCCTTTGGCAGGACAAGCTCAACTTTCAAAAACCAGACAATCCCAATAATCCTAAAAAGAAGAATATACAACCAATGCATCCTTCCAATAGTCACTCATGGAGCTGAAGCATGGAACCTAACCAAGAGACAGGCCTGCAAACTGAGAAGCATGCAATGCGCGCATGAGAGAATCATGCTCAACCTTACATGGAGAGATCACCAGACAGCACAGTATATCAGGAAAAAAACAGGAGTCCAAGACATCATAGAATCTATTAAAAAACTTAAATGGCAATGGGCTGGCCATGTTGCGATAATGAAAGACAACTAATGGACATCACGACTCACAACATGGATTCCCAGAGATCACATGCGAAACCGAGGTTGATAGAATACATGATGGAGAGATGAACTAGACAAATTCTGAAAATACTGGCTCTGCAACGCTCATGAAAAAGAGTTGTGGTGAATCCTGGGGAAGGTCTATGTCCAACGATGGACATTAAAAGACTGATGATGATGATGATGATGATGATGATGATGATGATGATATGATGACAAAACGTGTGATCTCCTGTTTCTTTCTCTGTTCATTAAATGGAGTCATCCTCCAAGTAATGTTTACATGCCCTTACGTTAAGATTATTGATGAGATAAGGATACAAAAGATATGCTCTGTGTCTCATTTGTCACTATATGTGCCACAAGAAGTTTTTTTCAGTGCGGAAATTGGCATTATATACTTCCATATATGTAATCGACATCTTTTTTTACGATAGATCATCTGCATTTATTCTATGTAAAATGCAGAACAATTAAATACAGGTTCAAGAAATACCAAGATTAAAAATGATTTCTTGTACATTTGACTATTATCAACAATCTGTTACACAGGTGAATAAATTGAAAATTCTCAACAAAAAAATTATCATTTGTTTATCTATAAACTGCAAAGTAAACATAAGGATAGAGGAGCAGCAGTCTAGATTATGCCTTATACAAAGGGCATTGGTAATAAAGATTATATATATAACAAAGAAACGTAAACATAGAAATAAGTGTCCCCGATCAGCATAGCTTTGGATAGTGTTATCATTTGCTTTTGCTGGTTGGCCTCAACTTGTAGGAGGTACTACTTCTGGTTTTGCCTCAAAATTAGGGTGACTAAATATATATATATATATATATGTATATGTGGTCACTAAATATATATATATATATATATATATATATATATATATATATATGTATATGTGGTCACTAAATATATATATATATATATATATATATATATATATGTATGTATTTAGTCACCCTAATTTACATAGATAAAGATAGAAAATTACAAACCACACTATATAGAAACCCACTGATAAACACAACTATCTCCCTTTTAGATCCATACATCCAAGTCACTTAAAAGAAAACCTTCCTTTATTTAGAAGATCTAAGGAGATACTCAGACAATGAAAATCTAAATGAAAATACTGTCTATAGTTTTGTGAAGGGTCATCATTATTCAAAGAGGTTTTTTGATGATTCAAGTCTCTCTTGTTTCAGCTGATCCATTCTATGGCTTTCTTCAAGTGTACTATCCAAATAGGATTGTGGTAACTAGAATTTCTCCAATGTTAGCAGCGCTAGGCCTGGATTTTCATACCTTGTACCTATTGAGTAGGGAAAGACACATTAGGTTGAACTCCACACTTGCCTGACATAAAACCAGTTGACATGTTTATGTGTACTGCCTCTTTGATTTTTGTCAGTTTCCAACAGTGTTCCTTGTATACAATCAGGACTTCTTCCCAGAGAAATTAGTATTTGCTTTTCTCTCTCCAGATATGGTCAGCCATTCCAGGTCTTTCTACTTTATCTTTGATGAAAGCTTTTTTTATGCTCATCAAGTCGGACTTTGATAGGTCTGCTCATTTCTCCTGTTAGGTCTTCCTCCATTTATGTTATTCCCTGCAACCAGGAACTGGAACTTTCAGACTTGTAAAAAAAGTTTCCGTTCACTTTTTACCCTTTTAAAAGGGAAAAAAATATTTCCCTTTACTTCTATCACCCTAAGGCAAATGAAAAGTCTCCCTTTACAATTGACCTCTTGAAGAGAGGACAAAGTCTCTCTTCACTTTTGGCCCCTTAAAGGAAGGAAAAAGTCTCCCTTCATTGTTAATCCCCTAGGGGGGGAATATGCAATTCACTTTTGACCCCTTAAAGAATTATATATAAACATTGGAAATAAGAAGATATCTGTTTATATGGAAAGTAATGTTTCATTTTGACATTATACTTACATTGTAAATAGGACCCTCCAACCTCTAAATCTTTGAAAAAAAAAATTCTCAAAACTTTCGTTGAGTATGCAAGCCAAATTTGATTGAGCTGTTTATATAGTACAACAGACAAACAAACAGCCACATCTCTCATATATATATATATATATATATATATATATATATATATATATATATATATATATATATATATATATATATATATAACCATATTTCAAACCTTTTACTTACCTCTACATAAGATTATTTAAGCCTATATTTACCTCTGCTTACAAAGTTGGAAGAGCATATGAATTACTGTATGTCTTTATATTTGTCTGTCTGTATCCTGATAATTCCCTGTGAATTTCCATGAAATTTCATGGAAGGGTAGGCAATGGGCTACAGAGGAAGTGATAAAATCTTTGGGTGGATCCATGCTCATTTAGCGTCTACAGTGGCTTTGGCGGAGGTATGCCCTTTATGTCAATTCTCATTGTGAAATTGGTTTTATTGGAACCTTTATTGGTAGTATAATGCTCCAGGAGAAAAGATCCCAAAGTGGAATTTCTTCAATATTTTTAATTTGTTTGCTGCTGGGCTTACATAGATTTGATTTTAATTTTCAAAACTTTTGAAAGTCAATTCAAACAAACGGCATAACATTTCATTGATTTATTCCACTCCCAGAGAGAATAAGAAATTGATAGTTAACATCTGAATGACTGAAGTTTCTAGGGTTGATCAAGAAGAATTGACATTTGGCTTTGTCTTTGGTGCGCCTCTATGATCTCGCAGTCACTAAGGCTTCTATAAAAGCAATTCCCACCATACCAGGGTCATATCATCTCCATTGGTCTCAGCTAAGACCTCATTTATTCTCCACTGGTTCAGTCAAAGGAAAGAAGACACTATGAATTCTTATAGTTTATCAATCTCAGAGTTACTCTTCATCTTAGCAACAACAGGTAAAAAAACATTTTAATAGTTAGTATTTTTATTGCAGTTCTTCAAGTAATGTAACCTAAGGTATCAAGTAAGTTAATTATTCTATAGCCTAATGATGAAAATATTTGTATTTTACACTGGATATTCATTTTTCAATATAAACAGCTATTGTGTAAAATGCACTTAATTCTGAAATGAATATGCACCACATAAATCAAACATCATACAGTGAAATTTTCAGATCAAAATTCAGCTATTAGCCATGTGCCAGCTTATTAAATGCCATACTCGGTTTTTATTTCCATAATTTTATGAATCTAGGTTTTTATCTGCGTCTGGACGTATCTACCTCAGGAAATGAAAGTGTATGTATTGACTTAGTTGAGAGTTGTTGAGTTTTTATGAAATTATATACACAACACAAAAGTTTCAGTAATCATCTTCAGTTGAATTGGACTCTTACTTTCCACCCATCATTCAAAACTGCTGATGTGAAGTATTTAGATACTTTCCTTATAACCATCATGGAGTTTGCCCTAGTGAAAGGGGTTATTTGAGCTTTCTTGATTTAATCAAAATGTTAAACAAAGACAATGAAAAAGCAGTCCTTGTTTTTATATAGCATTCAGTGCTTCCTGATAATGTATTTTGTCATATGTATGGTACGAAGGGGAACTCTCTCCCAACAACTATTATTTTTTATTGTCATAGAAAATCCAAAGACGCGAAATCCAGAAAATTCACATGCTTTTCAGGATTAGGAGTAGGGTTATATTTAGGGTTAAGGTTAGGGTTGAGGTTGGGGTTAGTTTAAAATAAAAAGTTGATGTCTTATTAGTTTTTAAACCTATTTAGGCCTAAAACTGAAATTCAATTATTCTCGAAAATTGAAAATTTCCTGAAAAATGAAGGTAGAATTGCTTTTTCAGCACTCACTTCTCTCAGGTAATGATTAATCTATATATAATTCTCATATTCATTAATTTCTTCTAATTGTTCTAAAAGTGCTGGCCACAGAGTAATGCTGAACAAGTTAATTTCGCAGGCCATTGTTAGTGAGTGAATGCCTCACCAAGTGACCCACTACTTTCCTTCTCATAAATAAAAAACAATGAAAAGTTTTGATTTTTTTTCTGCCTTCATTACACTGATCAACAACAAATTTTCATCAAATATTGTGGCTAATTTTATGTATATTTTGATGCTGATTACAAAGATGTTTTCCAATTCCTTGTATCATGTATAGTTTTCCTGATACGATAAAAGCTGTATTTTAGCATATAACCCCTATAAAGCACCAAAGGGGTCCCAATCCTCAACCATCTTAGCTTGTCTCTTTGCATTCACAGTTATTTGGATTGTTTACTTCATGAAGCTCTGACTGGTACAAATTTTGTTTTCATTCAAATGAAAGAAAACAGAATCTGACTGTAGCAAAAAAAGCAAAAAAAACAAAAAATGACATGCTACAATGAAATGGACTCAAAATTTTTAATCTGCATCAAGAATTGGTCTAAACAGGTTATACTTCAACCTTAACGAGAAAAGAAGTTGTTGACCATTATTAGATTGACACTTGCAAGCAAGGTGAGAATTAAAAATCTTTACTTTTAAACATTTTTTGAAACTTTTCTGTTATGCTTCAATTTATTTCAGTAAGTGTCCAAGTTTTTGGCTCAAAAAGTAAGAAGTGCTTTGACTGCCACATTGATCCAAATAATCTGAAGAGTGATAGTCCAATCAACGGTCTGGTGGTTATTGAATCTGCAGCCTCGGTCTCTGCTATTCAAAGACCAGCAAGTTGAATCCAGGTGGTAAGTGCATTGCTTTGAACTTAAGCTTCAAAAATGATGATCATCCTTTTTTGATTATAAAGACTTGATAAATAGATTTTGAAATGATTTTCTTTTAATCAATATCATTTGAACATCATCCAGAAAATTATTGTGTTTCTTTCTAAGCAATGGTTTCCAGATTAGTCTCAAAGACTATATAGTTTGCATCTCACTGGATGTCCCAATCAGAATTGTCACTTTCGACATTTCGTTGTTTTATCATTTCGAATTTGTGAGTCCGGTGTTGACAATAATTAGATTTTCAGCAATTTCTTTTCCATGTATAAAAGTCCATTTGTGAGTGACTTCCAGAATCAAAAAATTAAAAATATCATTCAAATTGGTAACATAACATGGTGGCTTTATGTCTGACGGCCAATATCTATACAGAATTATATTCTGGGTGCTATGGTTAACAAGCTAGTATTGCTAGGTCATTATTTGTGTAATGAATGTTGTATCTTTGTGTGAAACAGAGCTAAGCTTAGTTAATAACTACATAACTAAATGCTTGGAGCTACAATCAAAAAGCTAGTTTTGTAAGTTTACTCCGCTCAGGGTGCTCAAGTATTGTGGCCTTGTGGTAGACAAAAGTAAAACATAGACTTATGGAAAAAACAGATCAATCTAACAGGAAATTGCTAGTGAGTTTGTTCCTCACAGAGAGTTCCACTTATTGTGGCCCAGCACCAGATCATCATCATCATCATCATCATCATCATCATCATCATCATCAGTCTTTAATCGTCCGTTGTTGAACATGCACCTTTCCCAGAATTTGCCAGACCTCTATCATTGGCATCACGGAGCAAATACTTTCTGACCTTGTCCAATTTGTCTCTCCATCTTGGATTCTGCAAGCCTTGTTTACATATGTGATCCCTGGGGATCCACGTTGTAAGTTTCAATGTCCACCGGTTATTAGCCATTCTAGCAACATGACCAGCCCATTGCCATTTCTGATGGATTCTATGATGTTTTAGACTCTTGTTTTTACCTTTAATACATTGTGCTGTATTGTGATCCCTCCATGTGAGATTGAGTATGATTTTTTCGTGTGCATGTTGCATGGTTCTCAGTTTGAGGGTCAGTCCCTTGGTTAGGTTCCATGTTTCAGCTCTATACTATGCTTTGGTATATGCATTGGCGAGATGTTGAAATATATTAAAGAAGCTTCATTTGTATATTATATAGTCTTCTGAAATTTCACTCAAATACTTTTGGATAAATCATGATCTACACCGATACACTGGTCATGTATGTATGTATGTATGTATGTAGTTCATTTTTACATCATATGGTCTTCTGAAATTGTCATTTCACTCTATTATACATACATAGGTAGCAAAGATCTATCCTTTTGTACATTGTGTTTGTGTGTTCCAGGGCCCCAGGCCATATCAATTTGTCTACAGACTTGAAAATTGACCTCAGTGATACTTTTTTGATAAAAGAAATGCTTTTTTGATTATTGAGGGAGCCCTATTTTAATGGGTTCACAAATAATCTTTCTGAATCTAGATGTTTCTCATTCTATTTTAAATATTTTCCTGTGGAAAACAGCAGTTATGTTATAAATGGAATTTATTCTACCCATTCTTTAACATGACTTCTAATTCTCATGCAAACCTTAAAAAAATATTTATTACTTCATGATCATACCAATCAAAAGCTCTTTTTAAATTTTTGTTTCAAATGGAAGAAAAGCTCTTTCAATACAAGAAATTTCTCAAAAGGATCTTCATTTTTGACATATATCATCACAGAAAAATATGGAAGAAACTCTATGAAACGTAAGGCAATATTTGCTTGGAACATATTCAGAGCTAATGAATATAATCAAGTGCAGTCTCAAAATAATCATCAAAAAAAATATTTCATAGAATCTCATTCAGAAATGACTGTTTACTTGATTTTATTGTCTGCTCTGTGAATGTCATATACATTTGCTGACTACTCTCTGAGTATTGAAATGTTGATTCCAATTGTCCTAAAAATATGAATATAACACAAGATACTGTTTTATGAGAAACCACAAAGGTGGGTACTACTTGTGAGGCAATAAGCCTAATATGGACCCTCCACACCAATGATGTACAAAAATGAGAAAAAATTGTATACATCATGTCATCTTTATTGGTGAAAGAAGAAGAAGAAGAAGAAGAAGAAGAAGAAGAAGAAGAAGAAGAAGAAGAAGAAGAAGAAGAAGAATAATCATTATTATTATTATTATTATTATTATTATTATTATTATTATCATTTGCAATCTCACACCAGTTGCCTGGTGGTAACTGCTGGAGTTTGAGTGACAGCAAGTCTCCTCAAGTCTACAGCCCTCCTCTCCTAGTACTCATAGGTCGTAGTAATACTGTGTTATTATTATTATTATTATTATTATTTGAAATCTCATACCAGTTGCCTGTTGGTAACCGCTGGAGTTTGAGTGACAGCAAGTCTCCTAAAGTCTCTAGCCCTTCTCTCCTAGTACTCATAGGCCACAGTAATACTGCAGCTCACAGTTTCACACCAGTTGCCCAGTGGTCATTGCTGAAGGCTGAGTGACAATAAGTCTTCTAAGGACTTCAGCCAACATCTCTTCTCTCTTTTGCCCCTCATGCCAGTGCAGTGGTTTATATTTCCGCTTTCATTTCCCTTTCTCTGTTCGGTCACTGTTAACAATTAGTGTTGCAGTCTTTATATTTCTAGCACTTTCCTCAGTATCCGTGCAGTTGCTAGCAGTGCTATGGTCTGTACAGTCTCAATCCTTCCTTTTATCCCTATCTCCTCCAGTCTCGCCCTCAGTGTCTTTATATATATATATATATATATATATATATATATATATATATATATATATATATATTCAAAAAATATATTCAAAAACTAACTGCTCTTAATGCAATCTAATGCCAAAAACAGAATGAACTTATCATTTGTACAGCACATGATCTGACATAGTCATTTCACTCTAATATACATAGCCTTAAGTTTTCTTTAATCAATTAATTATTCCATTTTCTAAACCTTATCTTCCTAATTTTATGTATGTTTTTATGAGCTTTATATTTAGATATATATATTTAGCTTAATGATTGTAAATTGTGTTATATCATGCAGAATCTTATTTGAAATGATCTCCCGTCGTTTCACGGGTAATGTGATAATGGGAGCTGACAGAATGATTACAAATTGTCAGATCACGTATATCCGTATCTAAATTCATAACTGTCGCTTGAAAGAAGCCCATAGACTGAGAATAAATGAGATGAGAATTTGGTGTGAAAACAGGAATTTCGGCCTTCGCATTACTGGTGACTGTTTAGCTCAATGGTAAGAGCATTGCTACATTGAAACCGATACCCTATTGGTGGCAGGTTTGATTCCTGCAGCAGCCCCATTTTATTTAATTGTTTATTCTATTTACGTTCTTAAATGAGTGATACATTAGCTGTGTAATGACAGGAGATCATTTCAAATAAGTTTCTATAAAGCATAACACAATTTTTGATTATTCTGTCGGATCACATATATGCATTTCTTGAAATATATTTGGTTTGATATATTTTTTTTTCTGTTCTCAGTTATCTGCCGTGGCTGTTCTCCAGTTCTATCAAAATTTGGATCAGGATGTCACCGATATCGGGATGATGTTTGGTGCTTTTGCAGTCGTAGCCATTGTAATGTACGAAATATGGAACTTTATGCAGCAGGATCTCTCAGTATTTTCTCTTCTTATATAATTCCTGACAGAAGAGACTCTAAATTCCATGAGGGTAGTCCTTCCCAAGGCTCTAACAGCTGGGAATCTTCACTAGAACATGATAATGAAGATAAAAATAGCAGTACGAACGGTACCGCAACAGACAGAAACAATAGAGGTGCTGGTGGAAATGGAACTTCGTTGCTTAAAGCTGGTAAAAATATAGTTTTCCCCCTACTAAAGGAGCTTGCAATCAGTCTCTTAAGTAGTAATTTTGAAAGTGAACCTCCTTCGGGAGGTATCAAGAGAGATAGATCTTCATGGGAAAGTAAGAGTGGGGATAGCAGCTATTGGGGAGATAAAAGGGAGGATAGCTCCTCATGGGGAGGTAACAATGGGGATTAGTTCATATCAGTTCGCAAAATTGAAGGATAGAAAAAAAAGGCTAAATAATGGAAGGAATTATCCCAAATGGACATTCTGGTTTATTCCCGGTTGGTTTTGGATCATCTAGAATGCACTCTTGAAATAATGGAAATGGAAGCTCGTTTGGGAATTGTTGTCCTTTGCAGCAATGTTGTCACAGAAGTTGCCAGTCTGAGGCTGAAGATAATGTTAGACTGCCTTAGGGACTCCAGAACTTGATTCTATGGAGCAAGAAATAAAAATTACGGAAAAAAATAACTGGACTTCAGAGTAAAGATGCTAAGATAAATTTACTTTCAATAAAATTCTCTCTTAAACTTTCAAATGTTTCTTCATTTGTATGAATCTCTAAAAAATACATCACTGCTTTTACTTATCGAACAAAAAGTAGCTACCTGACTCTAATTTAGCGTGGATGTAATGTGAAATATAAGCTTTTCTGAAGGTAAAGTATGGTCTGACATGTAGGTATTGTGAAGCCTAAAACGGTCAAGCTTGATGATTTAGAGAAAGTATCTCTTCTTGACTTTAACATTCTATATCTCTTAGTGGTAAGGAGCTATCTTGATTTAGCCATGTAGAGAAATGGTTATTAGTGAAATAAAAAGCACTGTTGAACAAGAACAGAAGAGAATTTAATAACAGCTCTGATTAGTCACTCAATAGAAACCGTTACGTGAGCAAAGTCTTCGGCTGCATGCTGTGTTGGGGGAGATCAATTAAGAATTTGGAAAAAGGGGTGACCAATGGATGAGTTACTTCTCTTGCATTTTGTTGGGCAGTGATTATTAAAAAAGGCTGAATTCCAGAAAAGAACAAACATGAATGTTGCTGGACAGAAACTAAGGGATCAATTTAGCATAAACTTACAGAGCTAAAATTCCTCTCAAGAAACCATTGGGAGAAAACGAAAAAAAAAAGTTATACAGCCTCTCCATGCAATACATTCACACATACATACATACATAGATACATACATACATGCATACATGCATACATACATGCATACATACATACATGCATACATACATACATACATACGTACATACATACATGCATACATACATGCATACATATATACATACATACATACACAGCCAGCAAGATTAGTTTTAGTTAATGGTTTCTAACATAACTCATACTGGCATCATGTATAGAAAGAAATTATCCTTCTCATAGCAGTTTTGTAACACTTTCATAATAACTTGCAAGTATTGTAAATTGTATTTGCATAAGTTTTCCAAGAGCGTGGATATGTGAGAGTTGGTGCATATCCTTTAATTAGGCATGAATAGAATTAACTTACTGGGGGATCATGAAACGAACCTTACAAAAGTAGTCTTTATTATAAATTATGTTATATCTTATTGAAACTCTTATTCGAAATGATCTCCCATTATCACATGGTGAACGTATCATTTGGCCAAGACAATGACAATAGTGTAAACAATTAAAGAAAATGGGGCTGCTACAGGAATCAAACCTGCAACTGATAGGGTAGCTGCTTCAACATGGCATCGCTCTTACTATTGAGCTAAACAGTTGCCGGTAATGCAAAGGCCCAAATTCTATTTATGCTGTCTTGGCCAAATGATATATTAACCACGTAATAACGGGAGATAATTTCAAATATGAGTTTCAATGATATGACGCAATCTATAATCATTCTGTCAGATCATATATCCATTTCTTATTAACAATAAAAGCAGTTTTGTAGGACTCAAGAATAGCTTGGCAATTCTACTGCTTGATTGGGAAGAGTCATGACCTGCAGAGTGCAGACATTGCTTTCAACTACAGACATGTGTCCTGTGAATGTTTGCGTGTCTAGGGAGAAAAAATGGTCAACGACAAAAGTATATTAAGTCTCACAGTGTGATGGCTCCATCCATTCATACTGTTCGAAGACTGGTGTGAAAGACAGGAAGTATTTGTGCTCTTTTCTTCCTATACAGGAAAAGCATACAGTCAGCCTTTGACTTTGTTCCAGCGGTAAAATTTTATTGCGTTAAAAGATAACGAGCAATGATATAATGCCAACCAAAGATACCAACCATGGCGTAAGATTTAGCAAACTTGTCTCAGAGATCTTCTTACTAGTATAGACTTTGATCCTCACTGGTTTTCCTACCTATGACTGTGGCCTTTAATCTGCTCGGATAATATAACAGTTAGCACGTCTGTCTCACATGAAGAAGATCCCAGGTTCGATTCCCAGTATGAGTGAAGAGTGTGGAAAACAATTCATGAAGACCATTTTCCCTGTGCATTCAGCAGCTAATTGAGTAGACTTTAAGCTGCGTGATCAGGGTAGAGGTATCTCTCTAGTGGATTTGCATTCTGCCAAGGGAGTGGTCATAAAAGCTTGTATGGATGAAGTCCTGGTCTCTACCAGATGAGACCTGCAAGGGTCACTAAGCTGATGCATTCAACAGAAACTGAAACTTCATCACTGGAATCATAATCAATAGAGGGTGTCTCTTAAGAGACAGATGCTTCACTCTATTATGGCCTTATACCAGACTACACTGAGCCTAACCAATTGCTAAGGTCATTGTTAGCAAGCTAACATCATAGATCATTATTACTGTAGTGAGTTTGATCTTCACAAGGTACTCAGTCCTCATGGCTTTTGACGTTAGCAAATACTTATGGATCCTCACTATGGAGCATTGGTAAACAAGTTAGTTAACCAGACTATTACTACTGTAGTGAGTTCAATATTCACCAGGTGCGTAACAGTTGTTGCTTTGCACTAAACTGAACACCAATTCTATAGTCTGCACCGTTAACTGCTGAGCTACTTCTGCCCTGATTCTATGGTAAGCTTAGCTAATTCTGGTACTGGGCTTCAACGGTGGAGATCCAAGGGAAGATTACTTGTCAATTATCACTCTATGCCAGAAGCCCAGATGTAGATGTTTAATTAGCTTAGTTTCACCTGATAACAATTGTTGAAAACCCTGTTAGGATTAAATTCATCAAAGTAGTAATAGCTTATGATACTAGCTTGCAAACCACTAGTTCATAATTAGTAATTCTAATTGGTTGGTGTAAAATAATTGTGTTTTTTTTTTACTCTAAAACTTTGACGCCTTTGATGGAATAAACCATTACTTCACAAGGCTTGTGCTATATACCATTCTGAAGCATGAATTTTGATTTATTTACATAACCAGAACAATTTCTTTTCACTGCTTATTCTGGTTTATTTGAGGCTATCAAAGCGAAGATAGAAAAAAGCAAATTTAAGTGATTTTGTTGTGGCATGTAAAGCTGCAAGTATTTGGCCAGGGCATCATCAACAAATGTACAGCTCAATATTGGTTCCCAAAATTTCAGTGATTGATGACATCCGATTGAGGCTCTTTACTGAAGTATATCCATGTAAAACAACTTGAAAGTTTGCACAGGAACTGAATGTTGACCATTCAACAGTTGTTTGACATTTGTACCAAAATGGAAAAGCAATAAAGCTCAACAAGTGGTTATCACACAAGCTGAATGAAAAGTCTGTTCTGCACTTCCTTTGGTGCAACAAAATAATCCATATGACAAAAAAAAATGTATCCTGTAAAACAATGAGGGTGTGGCACACAATGGCTCGACAGAGGTTGAACCGTCAGAACATTTCCCCAAACCAAACCTACATCAAAAAAAGATTGTAGTCATTGTTTGGTCGTTGGCAACTCAAATCATTTACTATAACTTCTTGACTCCTAGTGAAACCATCACTGCAAAGATGTATTGCCAGGAAATTGACAAAATACTCCAAGAACTGCAATGTTGACGTCCAAAATTAGTCAATCGAAAAGGAATAATTCCCCTCCATGAACACCTGATCTTATTGCGCAAATGACCCAGCAGGAATTGACAAACTAGGCTACAAAACTCTACTTCACTCAGGGTACTCACCAGACCCATCTCTGACTGACTACCATTTTTCAAGCATTTCAACCACTTCCTAAGATATTCAACAACCAAGCTGTGGCTTAAGCTACCTTCAAAGATTTCATTGATTCCAGGACCTCAGAATTTCATGCTTCCAGAATAAACAGACTCGTTTCTAGTTGGCAAAAATGTATAGACCCTGAAGGTTCTTATTTTGATTACAAGCAATTTTTTTCTTCTCAGCAGACATTCTCAAAATCTCAAAATGTTACAGGTTAGACTTAATAATCTTTAATTGAAAATTAAAATTTGAAAAAATTTATGATGAACAGTATTCACATATAAAAACATGATGCATTCCTGGGTGTAACACTTTTCAATGAACACTTTTAGATCTCTGGCATAAGTGCTAGAGAACAACACTCTCATCCTAGTGCACAGATACTGATCCCAAGCAGAGTTGGGGAGCTTTACATATTTTCATTAGATGAAGCATTGTCAACCATTATTACTATACTACTGGTATTTTCTTTCATCTTAATTTTTTAGTTGCTTTTTATCATTTACTCAAACCGTCAGTCTATGGTAGAGAGTAGACACTGCGGAATGAAAATACGGGATGAGCTTATAGTGAAACTTGAACTCACATACTTTTTGCCTAAATTACTAACTGGTCTTCTTGACTGCCATGCTGTTTACTCAATGTAAATCAGAAATTAGTCAGAAATAAATAAAAATGGTCAACATGGTTAAATATAATAGAGATTTCTAACAAGATAAGATTGGTGCCTGTTTGAATAAAAATGTTTTGAAAGTGCTTTTACAAAGGATAGTTTAAACCACTATGAATGTTTTTGTACTTCTTTCGGTTTTTTTTCTTCTCCCCATAAAACTTGTTTGTCCTGCGATTGTGTATTGATTTCTTTTCTCAACCAAAAAGAGATTAAAATTCTGTCGGGAAACTTTGTAACCAGTAAAACTTGTATTTCGAGATTTTTTATGCAAAAATTGCCTCCGCAGAATTAGTTGAAGTCACAAGTTCAGTTAGTGAATTCAGTTCGACTATCTTTTACAAAAGAAAACCTTTAGATGTCTTTTCTTTTTTTTTGTAGGACACAGCATAACAGTAAGTATAGAGGAAGCCAGATATTATAATCACAGATAATGTTACGAGAACAAGTTAGTCCCAGACATTTTCCTCCAAATGAATTAAGATTATTAAGAATTATTGGCTTAACTATAATCCAATATTTTTAGGATATAAAGTTGTTAATAACAATTGATTTAATAACATAACAATGAATGTAAATTTATAACAACGGATGAAAACTGTCCGAAATTTTTACATCCTTTGCATCAGCTGGTTATTGTTATCTGAGAGACCCTGGCATGAACAGATCATAATACTTGTTTGTTGAGGCTGTTTCTAGTAGAGCTGATGTCAGACCTATCTAATGACTCTGAGGGCATTATTCTCCACCTGCTGTGTCTGTGTGTTAAATGATAGCATTGTTAGTAAAAGTTGTACTGTCTTTAAATTTATTTACTGTTGTTAGCGTGTAGGCAATTCCAAGAGTTAATATATCTTGCTGTTAGGGATTTTAGGTCGATACCTTGATGGTGATGTATTTGATATTTGAAATTGTGATCTTTTCTTATGACTAAGAAAAAGTAAGAGCATAGTTGTTTTGTTTACAGCCAGATCACCAGGTTTTATTGTCGAGAGTTATCTATAAAATTTCACACATGATAAGTTAATGATAAATATGGAGGCGCTGGTATTGTATTTGAGACATCAAAGAAGAAAATCTGGAAGTTAGTTGTGAAATATTCAGGAAAAGGTGGGTTGAATGTCTCTGGACTTCTATCTAGGTTTTTTATATCCGTCTTCGATGTAGGATTTCATACTGGCTGTGTGCACCCTAAATGAGATCCAACAAGGGATTTGTTAAGTAGACTGGACTTGATAGCATCCAGATTTTTGTAGGGGTGTTTAATGAGGTAAATCGTGCTGTTGATTTTACCTATCTTTTCACTGACGTGTTTTCAGAAGTTTCGGTTATGATCTATTTCTTTTTCTTCCTGGACTTGTTTGAGATTGTAGAAGTTATAATCAAAGATGAAGCTCTTAGTGGTCTTCTGGATGGTGGTCATTTTTGGCAAGTTGCGTAGGTGTTATTTTCCCCAGGTGTAATGTTTGGCATTTTTCAAAATTGTATGATATATTCATTAGATGATACCAGCTTGCAGAGTATGGTTTTGTCCTGTTAAAGTGAGGTTGCTGAATATATGCTGTCTGTTCTTCTGTCTCCAAGATGTGTTTTGTATCATCAACATAGGACATGTTTTTTTCCATACCATGCTTGATCCAGTAAAGAATCCTGAAGATCTCTGCTCAACTTAGGCACCAAGGTTGAGTACCCCCAATCGATACTTACTTTTTGAGTCCTCCCATGTAGGTACTCTCTAATCCAGGAGGCTAGAATATTTCCTCTAATATATCAGAATAGTTGGTTGAGAATGTATTTTGACCTTGTCAAAATCCAAATAATATACATTGGTATAAATATACATTGGTATACGATGGGATAAGGCTTCCATCTATGGATTAGGAGCCTCCATTAGGTTAGTTACTGTACACTTTTTATTAGTAAAGCCATGCTGACTCTCATCCTGTACATATTGTTTATTATCAAATGCTGCTTAATGTATTCAATCCACAAAAATCCTTCAGACTACTATTGTCAGTGATGGCTGCATAGTTTGAAGCAAGAATCTTTTTACCTTTTTTGAAAACGGTTGTTACTATTCCTTGCTTATTATACAAGTTTGAAGACTTGTGTTGAGGATGTGACACAATGGTTTAGTTAGCACTATAGGAAGATTTTTTAGAATCATTGGATGACCATCATCAGGGCCGCAGCTTTTATATGTTCTTAGCTTCTTCTGCACCATTTCTGTAGTGATGTTTATCTCAATAACTGGAGAGTGAATATACAGCTCTCCAATTATTGGCATGTGGCTTCTTGGTAAAAACATAACTAAACTATTTAAAATTTCAGCCTTTTCTTTATCTTTGTTTGCTTTGGTTCCAATTCTTCTTTTCCAGGTCTAGTATGGATGCTTTACTGTTTCTACTTACTTACCTCAAGAAGAGTTTGTCGTTTTTGATTTCTGTCAGAATCAAAAGCTAGTTTGTCACTAAATACGCTTGAAGTTACTTCATTCCCAATTTTGTTGTATTTAGACATGTACTTGGTTTTTTTTAATAAGTAGCTTCTTTAGTATAAGCATTTTTGCTGCCACACATATAGGGTTGAACATTGACCCCATGAAACATTATTTCAGTCTGTTAATAGGCAGATGAATAAAATAGACACTGAAAGGATCAAAGAAAAATGAGATAGCATAATCAAAATTCTAGGGGATGCCTGTGGATCTTTTTTTTCCTCAAAGAATAATTATTTCTTTTTACACTTATTGGGTGACATGAATGCAAGAATGGTTGAATAGTTGATAAAGTAGTGAATTTAATCCTCACTGTGTATCCCACACGTGACCTTTTGCCACACGCAGCTAGGTTTAGTAAATATGAATTTTCACACCTTGCCATGGATCAGTTTCTACTAAGTTAATCTCATAGATTATCACTGCTTGAATCAATTATGCAAAGTAGATTAAATGATCACCTGAAAACCAGAATTTCAAACAATGGAACTATCATCTCATTTTTTTTCTCTGAATTTCTCAGATGAGAAACACCATTATACACCGATTTATTCAAACAGTTGCCCTTACCTTAGTTGTAAAATTGAGCCTCACAAACTCTGGGACCAATGGTGTCCAGAGTTTCTGAAATTCCCGGGTTTGGGATGTAGCAAAGGCTGGGCCTACTTTCAGGTGATACAGAGTCAGGTCATTAACATCGAAAAGTTATGTGAATAGCTCAGAATTTAAGAGTACCCAAATATTAACAAAATGTAAAATATCTGTTTCAAATTTGAAATACCCCTGCCTTAAAAATATTGATAATTATGTTTAACTGACTGGATTTATAAAAAAAACTTAATCATTAAATAAATTTTGAATCAATTTTTGGAGACCTACTTTATTTTTTAAATATTTCTTATTAAATATTCTTAACAGAGCAGTTCAATTTTTCTGTTGATGAGAGAGGAACATCCTTCAAAGAAGTAAGCTGTTGTCGTCATTGACAAAAATGTAAAAACCTACTTTACAAATAAGCATAATTAATCAATGCTTATATAACTTAGAGGAATGATTAAAGAATTATTTTTTGACAGAAAATTGGTACCTGATGAGAAAAAAACTTGCATATAAAAATTTTATTTGCTAATTTCTTAAATAACTATGCTAACAATAATACATAATAACTAATAATAACAATATGCAAACAATAATGACAGTAAATTGAATAATCACTTCTTAGAAACATTGCAATATTCTACTTAATTGATGAAAATAAATTTTTTGCTTCTTTAGACTGAAATTAGCTTTGCCAGAAAAGAAAAAGGCCCTAAGACAAAACTGAAGAACTAATTTTTTCGATTTTAATTATTTTTAGGGTGTTAATATCCGCTGGATTATTTCTCTTCTCATTCAGAAAAATTCTTTTTACATTTTTATAGCGTTCTATCCGGTTAGTTTTCTTCAGATGTTGTTGAGATGTAAAATAAAATCATTTTTTAATCATTCAATATTTTGTCCTAGTTTACTTTCTTTAACCTCTAAATGATGCAAAGAAAGAAAAAAAAGTATACCATGAAAGATGACTTTGTTAAAAAAGTTGTCAACAAATGAGCCGCATGGTAAAAGTGCTGAATGTGTGTGAACAATACAAAGTTCGACAAAACAGCTAGACACGCCCAATAGATTAAATAATGGGTTCAGTTTGAAATTTCAAGAATGTTACTGTATGAGAGAGGCACCTGAAGAGGGCCAGATGGTACAAATATAAAAACAACCAAGATGAGGATATTTTTTTGTTAGATTGAACAAACGAATTCACCTGGATATGATGATAACAGACATTCCCAGCTATAAGCATCACATTTCACTTGAAACATTTCACTTAAAATTTACAAAAACACGTCTGGTTAGTCACACAATGGAATCCATTATATGACCAATGTCTTTCGGAATCATGCTGTGTTGGAGGTGATCAATCAAAATTTTTGGGGAAAAAAATGTGTGTGATAAAGTTGCTTCTCTTGTCTTATGCTGGATCACTAAAAAGACCATATTTTAAGGAAATCATGTACAAACACAGCAAGGCACAAATTTTGGACCAATTTAGTGTAAATTTACATTGTGGATTGAACCCCCCCCCCCCGCTAAAACATATTTGGAGGATAAAGAGATTTTTCTAGAGATAAAGAGTAAATATTTTTAATTTCCAACCCTTCAATTTGATTGCAGCAGCCTTTATGCTTGATACATACACAACCAGCCAACCCTAAAACAGGAGAAACCTAGGCTGAGTTTTGGTTAACAAGTCAAATTAGTTTGGGACTCTTCTAATAGAGGCCGATACCACCTCAGTGCATTGTTGGCTAAGAGGTTAGTTACTCCAATAGAAAGAAAGAACACAACGACCCAAAGAAAAAAGAAAATGATGAAAATTTGATTTTGTCAAGACATTTTTACTGAACATATAAACAATACTGTAATTTGTTTTTTTCTTTCGTGCAGTTTTATTGATGCACTTTATACCATATGTTTGTTCTTTTTTTTTTTCCAATAGCCAGAAGTTTTTATTGACAGCAAGAAATAAGTCTATGGTATGCTCAGTGACTGACATAAAGTAGGATTGGAAGTAGGATGGTAAAGTTGGCAGCAAGTTCCTGACAGCCAGACAGTCATCCCTGACAACCAGACAGTCATCCCTGACAGCCAGACAGTCATACCTCAGACACGTACATACATACATACATACATACATACATACATACGAACACACACACTGATTAAAATGTTCAGTTTGATAACTTCCATACTGACCATCATACATACAAATCTGGTGTGGGCATACCAGAAATATCACACATGTTGATATATACAAGAAACACACTGTCAGCCAAAAAATCACCCTGAATACCATCTTTGACAATGTCTTCGGCCATTGCTTCTAGCTGGATGTTTGCAAATTCTTCACACATAGGTGTACTAGGCAGAAATTCTAGAAACAGAGAAAAAAAAAAAAAAAATATATCGTAAATATATAACAAAGAAAGATATAGACAGAATATTAAAAGGAAAGATATAGATATAAATTATCTAATATCTATACTGCAACAATAACAAAAAGAAATGACATATGAAATTGATGAAACAGTCAATTGAGCAAAGGTTTGCATGGAAAATGTGATTAGTTGTTTCCAAGGTAAATACTTCAAATGAAAAGATGGAATATTAACAAGGTAAAACTTCTGTTTTGATTGCAAAAATTGCCATGAAATACAAGACTAAAATCCTAGCTAATACATTTCAGGCGTGTATATTTACAAAGGCTATTATATAGACGACCTATAATTATAACAACTTGGTACACAACACGATATTGCCTCATTTCAACAAAACCTCAACTCCGCTTTTGCCAACCACAATCTCAAATTGAATTGGCAAATAATTAGTAGAGCCAATCCTGTAGGTACCTCATGTTTTTGGAAACAAATAGCATTGTTACAAAACACGGTGAATTCTGTTTCAAAATGATAGATTTCCAAAAGTGTACAACAATAGCGAAAAAAAAAAAAAAAAAGAAAAAAGGCATATTTGTGAACAGGCGATTATACCATCCTCAAGATATATACAAGTTGGTTTTAAACGGTGAATGTCTACAGATGAGGAGGTTCAATGAGACCAATGATGACCACTAGTAAGTGCTCTATCAAAAGGCTGAAAAAACTATCAAATCTGGCTAAACATTATCGATGGTTAAAGATTTGATAAAGAAAGCCAAATAATAGAAATTTAAAAGCCCAGACCTATGGAGACAAACTCAGAAAAAAATGCACACCTACACAATGTAAAATGTTCCAGCAATTAAAAAAATTGCTTTTAGTGACCCAACTTTGAACAATGTAACTAAAATGCATGGCTCAAGTGGGCCTTGTTCAGATAATTGAACATTACGTAGACAATGTAAGAATCATTACAGATTTTCAGTGGTTACAAGAACCGACACTATCACAACTGAGAAGGGTATGGAAATTGACCCCTTATCAGCTCCTCGGCTCATTAGGTATTTACGCCATTCCTTCTACCCAGTGTTGCAATACATACATTGGGAAAACTAAGAACATATTTTTGCAAACGCTTCAATGACCACTGCAAGAATTGAAAGGATTATAGCTGGTCCAAATAAAACAATAGACAACCTCTTTTGAAACATTACACCAATAAACACTCAAGTTTCACAAAGCCTCCGAAGTAACATTCTTAGTGTAATTGAATACTAAGGACCATGATTTGCATAAAAACTACTGGCAACGGAGGCTAGGATCCTCAATTAGGATCACTCCAATGGTATTGCCAGTGGTTATATAAATTCATTGTTTGATAGATGCTGGTATTTTTCACTACTTGGTGGTATTGCTTCAGACAGATTATGTTATTTTACTGGATTTGTCCACACTGTTTGGAATTAAAGCATTATAGCATTTTGAACACAATTTGGAAGAGTATTATTCTCATTGCATGAAATAAATTGCATAACGAGTGTTGTAAGTGTCTTTGTCATGTTTTTGCTGAATTTTGTAAAAAGTTCATAATTGATTCTTATCTGGAAATTTTGGTTTTGAACGTTGATAACCGTATAAGGAGCTGAAATATATCCGTTTTCTTTGAAATTTAAACTGAGGAGAATCGTTAATATCTATTCATTAATTTGTATTGAATGTTGTGAACTAAGTTATGACTTCATCAATTTTATTTAATTCTAATACTTTATCAATATTGAAAATAGTGAAATTTTAAAATCTTAACAACATTGTAGATGAAAATATTGTACTAATATTGAAAAGTCATATAAATATTGTACCAATACTGCACAAGTAGAAAAAAAATTTTTTTTTGAAAATGAAAAAATAACAAAATAAAAAATAAAGCACAAACATTCAATCAATATTATTCTCTCCCAGCCCGGATCCAGTAGTAAGACAAGTCAGAACAATTTGAGACAGACTAGGATACAGAGGATAACTATGGCGCTCAGTGAGTCATGCCATCCTCTTCAAATTCCATAATGGGTTGCAGCTGCAAGGGGGGTTCCCAATCACTAATTCTGGAATCAGAGTTGTCCATCTCCAAGACTGGTTGCCAACCATGGCAAGCAAGCCCAGTATCATCTGCTATTCATCCATAGTTGGATGGCAAAAGAGATGGATTCATGCATTAGTGCTAAGTGAAAGCAAACTGTCTGAGCTGAAGTTTGAACTCTGCTCTCAGATTCTATTTTCTGCACCGTTGCAACTGTCAGGCCACCCACACTCCAATGATTTAGTGATTACTGTAACCATTAATACTTGAAGGATACTCAAGGCACTATTTCAGATTTTTTTTAATACTTTCCTTCATGAAGTAATGGTCTCAAGAAAAAAGAAAAAAAAAAAAAGATGGCGTCACCCCTTTATCCATGAACTCAATTCTTCTACAATCAATTCTAACAGACTTACCCTTTTCACCATGTTCAGAATAATTCTGCAAGAAGAATTGTAGCCATGGAATATCTGTCTTTACTTCCAACAAACTGCCATCTTCATTTAATTCTGTAATCAGAAGAAAAAATACATTACACAAAAAATACTTCAAATGATTACTGACCACATAACCAGCTATACATATATCAATATAAAGCAGCGATTAGCAAGCTAATCTAGCTGTAATGAGTTCAATACTTACTGAGTGTTCAATACTTACTGAGTGTTCAATACTTACTGAGTGTTCAATACTTGTGGTCTTGTATCAGACTGAACTAATCTTAGTAAATACCAACTATCTATGCCAGTGTATAAGATGGATGTTTAATTTGCAAATATCACAAGGCATTCAATGAAATGGTATTGTGACTAGGGAGCTATCTACCAAAGCTCAACGTTGACAGTCACAGGGCTTAAATAAGTTGCAGTTAGAATAAGTCCCCCAAAAATCCTTGTGAATCTTTCATCTTATATTCTGGCATATACGGTTTATAGAATTGTTTGGTAGGAGTGAAGTTTCAATATACAAAATTTGAGTGAAAACAAACCTTCAAAATGGTGGATTGTTTTCTGGCATCGGTCTTGGGGATCACCATCACCATCTTCTTGGCATTTCAAGATTCGTCTGAGTGTCCTGAAGAGGGAAAGCCATGAAAAACATTGAGATAATTTTGGGGCAAAAGGAATAGACTTATATTATAATCATAAACAGGAAAGATAACTCAAACTATCTGAAAAAGATGTCCACTATTGAAGATTTAGAAAATAACAATTTACTGATTACTTTAAAAATAGGATTCAATTATCTTAAATTCATAAACATACTAATGAAGTAAAACATTATGAACACCTGCCTAATACGGTATTGGCCCTCCATGTGCCAGCAAAACAGCTCTTACCCGATTGGGCATAGACTCTACCTCTGAAGGTTTGCTCTGGGATCTGGTTCCAGACATAAGTAGCAGGTTATTAAACTGACGCAATTTACACGATGGAGGTTATGCGAATAGAACTTATTGTGTCCAATACATTCCATAAATGTTCAACAGGATTGAGATCTGGGGAGTTTGGTACAAGGGTAATGTAGTGAAGTCTTATGTTGCAGAAACTAATTCTATAGCAGAGTGGTAAAACAGTGTGGCAAAGCATATTGTCCTGTTGGAAGACACCACTGCCATCATAGAAGAAAGTTGCCATTGAAGAGGGTATCTAGTCTACAATGATGTTGAGATAGGTGGTATGTAACTAAATACCTTCCACAAGAATAATAAGATCCAGTATTTCCCATAATGCTGCTGAACAAGCTTGTTGTTTTCTCAGTGTATGTCGGTAATATTGCTATCTCAGGATAACAATGCACGAGTAAAACACTAACACTGTTTAGTCTCAGCTACCAAAAGCCTTAGCTATTTTTTTTTTTGTATAAATCTGCTGTCAACCTTATTCAGGAGAGAGCAAGACTCATCAGGTCAGGTGACCTTCTTCAATTGATACATGGTCCAGATCCAACAATCCTGTGCCCATGAAGATGTTTTATGTTTTCTTTCTTTTTAGTAATAGAGAAATAAGAATAGAATTAACGAGAAAGATTTATACAAATTATTGTCATACTTGTTTATGTTTGGAAGCAAGTCAACCAGAACTTCGGCTCTCTTTCTGTTCAATACCATCATGGATGGTTGTTTGCAGTGGTCCTTCACAAGACAATGGTAACTTGAGTGGCCATCATCACCAAATAAGGACTGCACAGGGATCTGCATCTAGGTAAAAAGTTTTCAAAAAATCTCAAAACTTTATAAAAAAACAAAACAAAAATAACCAAACAATTCAGAATTCTTGGATTCTATCCACACAAATAGCATTCAAAATTCAAAACCACGGAATTAAAACCCAGATATTTATAAATATTCCTGAATTATATAATGGGGTTAGGTCAGATAGATAGTGTGATGGTTACCAGTATGGAAAATAGAATTGCTGAAAAAAGTTCAAATCCCAGCCGTGGTTGCTTCTGTTCACTTAGAACTAATACCCATGGGCCAATTTTCTCCCTGCATTTTCTCCCAGTGCTAGTTATCTAAATATGCATGCTATGATGTTTGTCAGAGAAGAAGTGTGGGTGAGTAAGCAATTGAGCAAACTACTTTTGTAACAACCTCACATGTCTAGGTAGTAGTTACAGAGAAAGGCTTTTACACCCGTTGTTAATCTTAATAGGGGGAAATCAATGTATTATAAACATTTTGATATGGTCAACGTTCAATAAAAATTTTTTTTTTATTTGTGTTAATTTGCCTGCACTTAATTTCAACCAAATATAATGACAGAAGAGAGTTTTCAAAAAAGTTCTCAAAGATAAGAATTTGAGTTTGATAACAAATATCTGAAGATTTTATTACATAAGCTTTTTCAGATTTTCCATCTCCTACTTATACTTGAAGTATCATGTGAAAGTTGAAATGACAGACATGTTATTTCATTTGTCTATTTTTATTTTCCTTCATTTTACAGGAGCAATTTATTATTATCCACCTTCAGCTTGCTAAGCCCGTCAAAGCTTTGCCAGAGTCCCATCAACCTTATGTTTCAGGAACATACTCCCTACTCTATCAATTACCAACCTCTCACAATAATGGATAAGGGGTTGGACTTTCTTGGCTTGGAATTAAGAATGCCCATCTTTTAGACTTGTTGCCAACAAAGGCTGAAGAACCTAGTCTACCCTGCAATTTTTTAGGGGGTGGGGGAGATCATACCTTTCCTAAATGCATTAGTGCAAAGTGAATGCCGACTGCAACAGCCAGAATTTTCTGTACTGTCAACCAGCACATCCATTATTAAATATCCAACATATATTTTGGTATCTTCTAACAAGTGATGTTGTTAAAATGATACAAGTTGTTTATACTTGTTGATACTTAAACAACATAGTTGTTTAAGTATCTTGATATCACAGAAAACTCGAAGACGAAAGTTCATAGTTTAGCATTTCTGTATGTATGAATGAGGATTCAAAATGTCTACCAGTTATTGTTTACTCAAATTTAAAACACCTCAAGACAAAATTATCAGATTATTTGATTAGTTATCTAGAGACTAGTCTACTCATTCTTGAGATTTTTAATCACAATGTTCAGTTGATTTATTCTTTGGCTTTCTTCAGATGTATAGTTCATTTGATTGTTATTATTTCTCTTATTATATATACCATCCTCATCTTGGTTGTTTTTCATACAACGTTTCGGCCGTTGTACTCTACGGCCTTCATCAGGTATCATCTGGTAAGTGTTGGGAAGTAAAACCAAACCCTTTATTTACCCGACAGGGGTATATTGACCACACTCCCCTCTTAGCATTAGTAGTATTATTATTGTCTCACACTGGGATTGAACCATGGCATATCTTTTATCAATGATTGTAGAGCTGAGCAACAGAGATCTGTGTAGACACAATCAAGTAGCTAGTCTGAAAAAATTTAGAGGCTTTTTTGTTAGTTCCTATTGAAGGCCAAAGTTCATGATATAAAGTATGGAAGCCTAAAAAGGAAAAGAAAAAGAATTATGGATGTTAGTTTTTGGTGGGGAAATGAAAAAGACTCAAAAATGGCCACTGCAGGGTCAAACTCCACCCGTACTTTTATTCAGACTGAAGATGATTCCTGCAACTTTTGTATTGTATATATAACGAGTAAGGAAATGATAAAAATATATATTTTTTGTATAAATATATTAGAATGAAATAAGCTTGTGCATATCTGTATGATAAATTTTCGTTAATAAGACTGGTCAATTTGGCACAGTTAGTAAGACAGCTTCCTGGCAATTATTTGATTGTGAGCTCTAATCCTGGTAGGGAAATATGGATTTTACATACAGATTTACAGCCCCTCATTTAGGTGAGAATTGTTTGTAGTTCTGGTGTTGGTGAGAAAACAAAGTCAACTGGAGTTTGATGATTCCACCCTCAAACACATGGAACAGTTCTACCAGGACACAAGTAAAGCCTCAAGACTATCTCAGTTTCCTATAGCCTTAGTTGTTTTTTGGGGTTTTTTCTTATAGAACCCTTTTCCAAACCTATATATGAAGTCTTCACTTTACTCATCCCCATACACCTCAAGAAGATAAATAAGTGCACCAAACAAAATGTTATGATAAAAAACAGAGACCGGGATTCTAATCTGTTTAAGTTGCTGAATGATAACAATCACTTCAGAATTTTAGATTCAAAATTGATGTGACCATGATTTTGAACTTTGGAGGATTCCTTTGCAAAGGTTCAACATATATAACGATCATCAAAATACTAATCTTATATCAATTCTCCAGAGAAATGTTAGAAAATATCAATACAAATATATTTTTGAATTTACTCTGGAAAACTTCGTAAAATTTGTAACTTTTTTGCTTGAAGTTACTTCCCTTGCATTTGGTAACTTAACATTTTTTTTTCTTCAATTCAATCTACAAAGGATTTGAAAAAAATAGTCTTCTCCATTGAAGAGTTCCACAGAAGTTACAAGCAGTCTATGAATCTGAAGATGAGAAATTCAGAGAGGCTAGCATTAACCGATAGAATGCACATTTTTTTCTACTTATATGCCTCTCGATTGGTTAGACAAGAATATATTTATAAGCCCACCTGGTGCATTGGCCGCAAGAAGAGAACTCGGGACACATCAGAAGGTAACATTGACAATTCCTTAATCACTTGGTCTTCTAACAACTTTTTACATTGGGCAAATGATATCCGAGACAGCTTAGGGCAGTCTCCAATAGCGATTTTTTTCAACACACGACAGGCACTACCTGGAATTTAAAAAAATATAGTGATAAAAAAAACAAATTAATATTCACTCATGAAATTACATAACATTTTTAATCAAATCTGTTATAATATTGTCAACTTATTCAAAATGCTACTTATGATACTAATGATATTATATCAGATGCAGGGGAGATAAACTAGTTTGGAATTGAGATTTAATTCAACTGACACTTGGGCGGAAATTTTTTCTTAGGTATTTTATCTGAAATCAGATTACAAAAACTGAACTCATCACGTTTCTTTGGGGCTCAATGATCCCCTAGTGTAAAATCTCTCCTTTTTTTTTTTTTTAATACCTGATGGAATTTTTAACTCTGAGGTTAAAGAAAAGAATGTTCATATAAGTAGAAAAATATACACTTCGTTACCACAAGTCAGAAAGTACATTACAGTATCGATGACAAGATATAACTTGATATCAATAGTATCGAAATCAAATGTTCAGGTATTATAACAAAAGGGTCATCTATTGAAGCTTGATATAAAAAATCATGAAGTTTGGATGAGTTGCAGTGAACGGTAGTTCTACAAATACCTTTGTAACCATTCCTCTTATAGTCTGGCATGAAAGGTACAAAGCTTAGCACAAGGTAAAAAGATGGAACTGTGTTACTTCAATCTTCCAAGTGGTGAGCGCCTTTCCACCTAAAAAATCTACACTCAGAATCCTGGCTTTGACCTGGGATAAAACAACCTCTAGGACACAAGGGGAATACACAGCTATCAAAACCTCAAGGCAGGACTCTACATGAAACTACATATATAAGCCCAACACATAGCTATCAGTTGAATTTTGCTCTCAAATTTTCACGGGATAATGTTTCGATCTATGCTATCAATATTCACCACTGTATTAAGCGCATTAACAAAAAAAGATTACGTAGAAAAATTAACATTTGTTATGTAAAACAAACGCTTTTTCCTGCATCAAATGGTAGACTTATTGATAAACCAACTTAGTTATCTACTAAGCTTAGCTTAGTCATGCACAAGGCCACAATAAAAGAGGACCAAGTTAAGATCAAATGCACAATGGCAGTGATCTGTGAGACTAACTTATCAACCATCACTATACGGCAATAAGCATAATGACCAGATACAACTTATCACTTAAATTTGATATATATATATGTTTCATACTTACAAGAGATAGTTGTCAGATTTGGACAGTCTGAAAGATAGAGATCAGTAATGCCGACCATGTGTAATGTCAGAGTGGTAAGTGTTATTGATTGGACCCCAAGCACCTGTAAAGAAGGGCAAAGAATAATAGCTTATTGAAAGAAGTAATTAAAAAGTTTGGCTGTGCTAGGGTCAAACTCCCTTGCTTCATTAAAATCTAAAAAGTAAAAACCAAAATCATCTTTCCATGCAATATCATTCAAAAACTATGTATCCCATTTCAACTCCTTTATTAATAATTCCTGTAAATATGATAGGTAAACTTTAGCAAAAAATGTCAACCTGAATCGGGCTTTTTAAAAGTGGGAGTGAATTCGTCATCACTTTTTGTATACGTCACTGTGTCACTGTTATTTGTGCATGATGTCACTGGTTTTTGATTTGGTTATTATTATCCATCATTGTTGTTACAGACAAAAATAAAGTCAAAACTCAATACTAGGATTACTCTGAATTTTTGAGATAGGTATTATCATTATTTCTATTATTATTCACACTACCATCATTGTTGTTATAGACAAAAATAAAGTCAAAACTCAATACTAGGATTACTCTGAATTTTTGAGATAGGTATTATCATTATTTCTATTATTATTCACACTACCATCATTGTTGTTACAGACAAAAATAAAGTCAAAACTCAATACTAGGATTACTCTGAATTTTTGAGATAGGTATTATCATTATTTCTATTATTATTCACACTACCATCATTGTTGTTACAGACAAAAATAAAGTCAAAACTCAATACTAGGATTACTCTGAATTTTTGAGATAGGTATTATCATTATTTCTATTATTATTCACACTACCATCATTGTTGTTACAGACAAAAATAAAGTCAAAACTCAATACTAGGATTACTCTGAATTTTTGAGATAGGTATTATCATTATTTCTATTATTATTCACACTACCATCATTGTTGTTACAGACAAAAATAAAGTCAAAACTCAATACTAGGATTACTCTGAATTTTTGAGATAGGTATTATCATTATTTCTATTATTATTCACACTACCATCATTGTTGTTACAGACAAAAATAAAGTCAAAACTCAATACTAGGATTACTCTGAATTTTTGAGATAGGTATTATCATTATTTCTATTATTATTCAGACTACCATCATTGTTGTTACAGACAAAAATAAAGTCAAAACTCAATACTAGGATTACTCTGAATTTTTGAGATAGGTATTATCATTATTTCTATTATTATTCACACTACCATCATTGTTGTTACAGACAAAAATAAAGTCAAAACTCAATACTAGGATTACTCTGAATTTTTGAGATAGGTATTATCATTATTTCTATTATTATTCACACTACCATCATTGTTGTTACAGACAAAAATAAAGTCAAAACTCAATACTAGGATTACTCTGAATTTTTGAGATAGGTATTATCATTATTTCTATTATTATTCACACTACCATCATTGTTGTTACAGACAAAAATAAAGTCAAAACTCAATACTAGGATTACTCTGAATTTTTGAGATAGGTATTATCATTATTTCTATTATTATTCAGACTACCATCATTGTTGTTACAGACAAAAATAAAGTCAAAACTCAATACTAGGATTACTCTGAATTTTTGAGATAGGTATTATCATTATTTCTATTATTATTCACACTACCATCATTGTTGTTACAGACAAAAATAAAGTCAAAACTCAATACTAGGATTACTCTGAATTTTTGAGATAGGTATTATCATTATATCTATTATTATTCACACTACCATCATTGTTGTTACAGACAAAAATAAAGTCAAAACTCAATACTAGGATTACTCTGAATTTTTGAGATAGGTATTATCATTATTTCTATTATTATTCACACTACCATCATTGTTGTTACAGACAAAAATAAAGTCAAAACTCAATACTAGGATTACTCTGAATTTTTGAGATAGGTATTATCATTATTTCTATTATTATTCACACTACCATGATGAGGATAGTCTGAATAATAATAGAAATAAAAAAAATAAAAAAAATAAATAGAAATATCAATATTAGGAGTTGGACAATAAGAAAAATACTGCCTACAATTTTGAAAATAGTCATTATCATTCCAAAAGTTGACTACTGAACTCATTTTTCATGTTCCTGATGTTGTGACCACAATGTTTCGGCTGATCTATCCAACAGACTTCTTCCAGTCTATACCATCTGTGAAAGAAGAGAGGGGTTAGGGCATGGTTAACAGAAAATGTTCTAATGCATCATCTGGGCCAACTTATTCTCAGCAATGTGCAACACAATGAATTAATTCAATAGTCCAACCAACTTTTGGAATAATAAGAATCTGAAAAATAGCCATCTGATAAGAATTTATCGTAGGAGGAGACAAAGGAATTCTACCGCAACACTCACCTGAACATGTCACTCCTTATGGATTGACAGTAAGAGACACTGACTTGAACCAGGTACTCTTCATTAACTGACAGTAAGAGACACTCACCTGAACACAGTCCGTTTTATGAACTGACAGTAAGACTCTCACCTGAACCTGGTCCTTTTTATGAACTGACAGTAAGACTCTCACCTGAACACGGTCCTTTTTATGAATTGACAGTAAGACTCTCACCTGAACACGGTCCTTTTTATGAATTGACAGTAAGACTCTCACCTGAACATGGTCCTCTTCATGAACTGGATCACTTGTGCTAGTTGCTTGATCACAGGTGTTCATTTTTCGTTTCACTGCTTTTCGAGTATTATTGTACCTGGGTCCAGATCTAGTTGATGTTGCTGACCTGCAACCAGCTATACTGGCTGCAGACACAACTGAAGTTGAAGAGTCCACAGAAGATGTTGATGCACCTCCTGCCATACCAGTTGTTACACCACTGCCACCTCGACCGGTAGATGATGGCCTTGAGCCCGACTCGCTACTTCCATTGACAATGTTTGAGCTTCCTTCTGAAGCTTTGCCAGCTTCTTCATTTTCTTTGGCTTTCCTTGTGGTTTCTCGAATCTCCTCACTGACCGCCTGGCACGATTGGTTCACTTTGGTCGGCTCGCCACTGTTGGTCTCTACCGAAGAAGCAGATTTAGATGAGGAAAATGTAGGGGGCACATATGAACTTGACGATGAAGATGAATCACAGATTTTCTTTGATTTTGAAACAGACTTGACACTCTTTCTCCAGCCACTTCGAAGGCACTTCCCTTTGGATGATGATGTCGATGGCGTTGAGGAGCCGTCAACTGCATCATTTGCACAAGTCCCAACAACATGATTATTACTGGAGGGAGAAGAGTCTGAAGAAGAGTTTTCATTATGTATATTCGTACTACTTGTCCCGTTAACACTACTATAAGAAGGTCCATTAGAGAGACGCTCCAGATCAACTACGGGATCATCAGAATGTGTATCACAGGTAGGGAGAACTTTTTCTGTTGATGTGCAAGGCAATGGCTCAGATGGACCCCTGCTCTGAGACGAGGCACTACCCCTTGCAAAGGAGGGACAGGTATGGCTATCATCAGAGTAGGTGAAATGAGGAGAATCAGAATCTCTATCATTATTATTCCCTGAGGTCCTGGAAAGACTCGTAGTTGATTCTGATGTCGAGGATAATGATGTAGCAGCCCTATGGCCCGAATGATTCATTTGTTTCCTGCGTGCCATGTTAGCTAGATTTTTGTTATACTTTATATCTTGGCTCTGATCGTCTCGGCTCCCCTCTTCATCAAGGTCTTGGTGGTTACCCTGAGAAGGTGCAGCCATTGTACTCTCAGTGGCTGCAGTAGAAGGAACACTATTCACAGAATGCTGGGAACATTTTTTAAGGCCACTTGTTGATGGCTGGACAGAGAGAGCACCACTGCCAGCAGTGGTGGGTGGGTGTGGTTTTGTAGAGGTTGACATCATTTTTGACTTTGTTACTGCTGGGCTCTTTTTATCAAAATCAACTTCACCTTTGTTTAGTGCACATCCTTGCCCATCTCTGTTGGTATCTGAAAAATTATTATCTTTATTAAAACAATACAGTAGAATGTAAACTATTTGAATTTGAACTAACAACTTTTGCTTTGGCATATCTTCAAAGAAAGAAACGGCTATTTACAAAGCTTGACTTAGTATATCTCGGAATTTTTGAGATGAGGTATTATTATCATTTCTATTGATATTCGGACCATCCTCATCTTGGTTGTTTTTCATACAACGTTTCGGCCGTTGCACTCTACGGCCTTCGTCAGGTATCATCTGGTAGATTTGAGGAAGTAACGAACCGAACCCTTTATTTATCCGACGAGGGTATATTAACCGTACTCCCCTCTTAGCGTTAGTAGTATTGTTATATTGTCTCACACTAGGATCGAACCTAGAACCATCAGATTAGTTTACAGTAATTTGTCTGATGCTGTAACCACTGCGCTATGTGTATGAAAAACAACCAAGATGAAGATGGTCCGAATATCAATAGAAATAAAGCTTGACTTATTATACATTGATTTATTCAGACTGATGTCCTCATCTCGGTTGTTGAGAGGGGTTGCTGGAAAGTTCTTGGAGAAATTAAAGTAGTTCTTGGTCCAACCCACTTCCCAAAATCTTGGCATTATTTCGTCACTGTAATTGGAAAAAGTATTATATTGTGAAGTGTCAGTTTGCAGGACCCACTAGTATAATTACAACATTTTGACTGTTGTACTCTCCAGCCTTCAAGGCATCTGTCGCATTCAGTATCCCTCGGGTAATTTGAAACCAAACCTTCAATTAATCCACAACGGTAGATTCTTCTCGCAAGGAGATATCTCTTCTCAGTTAATTCATCATTGTGATATTATTTAAAAAAATTTTTTTTTGCTTTTTTAACTCTGAACATAGGGAGTATAGGAATTTCACTGTCTGACCCAAGGATTGAACTCACAATGACTACTGAATCAATACTTTTATCCATTAGGATATGAAATTTTAGAGCTCCATACCTACTGCCTGATTTTTCCTTATCTTTGCTTAGTCTGGTATAAGGCCATAGTAAGGAGGCACCCAATCAAGTTAGGACTCACTATAATAGTGATTTGGTCTGTGAGATAATGGTTACCATTATGCTATGGTAGGCACTCCTAAAGGTAATGAATTGAATAACCTTAGCCATCAAAGATATCAAAGTGTTCTATCTTTTTTTTTATGTGTTAGAATGTGTGTGTATTCATGTGTTTGTTTGTTCAAGTGCTCCTGGCCATACCATTTTGTTTATAGACTTGAAAATTGGCATCAGTACTCCATTAGACCCCTTCGAAAAATGTATCTTTTATTTTTGGAAAAAAAAAAGTCTTTTCAATCTTTTTGCGGGCCTTATTCAGACAAGTTTGTTTGTTTGCATGTACTAGCAATCCTGGCCGTATTGTTTTGTCTACAGACTTGAAAATTGGCATCAATACTCCACTAAATCCCTTCTAAAAACATTTTCTCTTGTTTTTTGGATATAAAGCTTTTTAAAGGCTTTATTCTGACTAATTTATTAATAACATCTAGATTCTCCAAAATTCGGATGTTTTTTTTAACTCTATTTTAGATGTTTTCCAGTGCTTATGTTACGACATTACACTCAGACTAATGTTACCAAATGATTGATGTTGTCATGTTTAGATAGTTAATTGTAATGTTTTATTTAGCTATTATAATATTACTAATATATTTCTACGATTTTAGTAAAGTTGCACACTATATTATGTTAAAAGCACTCTAAGGTTTCATGAAAAGAGTTAGCAACATAAGCCAGTGATCCTCACTTATAGCCAAAAATTTTTGTTGTAAAGGTATACCATGACCACTGTGATGAATTTGTTCCAAAATGTTCCATACAATTCAAAACCACACTGTTCAAGGCCTTAACATAAGTTGATGTTATTTTTCAGCTTTACTTCGTTACATTAGTTTGTACAACAATACCATAACTAGACTACATTAAAAACCTGCACTATTCAAAGTTTTCCTGTATTGCATCTTGAAAAATGCATCTCAGAGCATGTCAGGATAGAATAATTTAAAAGAAATGCTGCCTCAAACATGTCAGGATAGATATACCATAAAATGAACAACAATTGATAGAAATTTTGAGTAATGAAGGATATTGTAGACATTCAATTCTTCCTCAAAGGTATTATGAAACAATGCCTATTTTACATTTTAATCTATACTCTATCTTGTAGTTGAAACCGACATAAAATCAGTGTTGTGTAGAATAAGACTTGTTGGTTCTCTTAGTCACTAAGTAATCAAATAAACTAATAAAACACAGATTGATTATTATTATCATGAAGGTAATAAAAAAACTAGGACTGAACTCACCTGCACTTGATTGACTAGAAGACAATGGAGAAGTTGAAACACAAGAATGATTGGGACAGTGATTGTGGATTCCAGATGGGCCTGGCTGTACAGACTCTTCTTGATTCGAGCCACAATCTCTCAACTGATCAGGTACCATGTCCATTTCCTCCTCTTCCTCTTCTTCAGAAGAGTCTACACTTCCCAGACCATTGTCACTGTCTGGCGATTTCAAGGCATCAGCTCTATGTCTGACATTTCCAGGAGTTGGATCAGCAGCAGACACTTGGTGATAATCTGATAGGTTGGCCGTTACGGCAATGGCCCTAGCAGATGGGTCCTCCTCATTGTCATCAGCGAGAGGATTCACAGGAGGAATGGGTGGTGGTGGTGGAGGTGGTGGTGGAGGAGGAGGCGGCGGAGGTGGGGGTAGTTGTTCTGGTGGTGGTGGTGGTGGTGGTTGTGGTGGTGGTTGTGGTGGTGGTGCCTGTGCAGGTTGGTTGTGGTGTTGAGGTCCAGGTCCTGCGGCAGGAGGAGGTGGTTGTGGTGGAGGAGGATACGGGGGTGGCGGGGGAGGGGCAGCAGCTGGTTGTGCAGGAGGAGGAGCTGCCCCATGGTTATTTGCAGCTGCAGCAGCGTTTGGCTGATTGTGAGCATCTGCACCATTATTCTGTACAAGGGCCGAAGAAACCCCAAGACCAGTCCCAGCACTAAGACCAACTCTGGCAAAGGAAAATAAGGAAAAGAACAAAACAATTAAATGGGAAAATATTTATCAAAGAAAATATTTTCTTAGAAAAAAAAAAAGTCATTATTTCAAATCCAACATTAAAATCATTGTAGACATAGAAAACGTAGACACAGCTATACAATGTTTTCCAAAAATTTGCTTCATGCCAATTGCTCTCTTTTATGAAAAAAGAAGAAAGGCAAAAAGCAAAAAATCGCAATCAGCATTTGTCTCACAGTGAGCCTGCATAGAAGCAGCATGCACTCTTTTCATCTCTTTCTCACACTCCAGTACCCTGCACCTTCTACCACCCCAACCTCAGACAACTTAGCCTAAAATACCATAATTACCATTTTTTAAGGTCTATGAAAGCTCAAAAATATTTCCCATATGAATTAATTGGCTTCTTTGTTTTATGCCATTTTGGTTCACAAAAGGTTCTTATAAGAACACTCAACTTTTGGATAGCGGGAGAAACTTGTATTTGATTTGTACATCAATATGTAAACAAACAAGAACTAGCAAGAAGAAAAATTTGAGCCCTTAAAACAAAAATTAATTTTCACTCTAAAGCAAAATTCATTTAGAACTTTGCTAATGATAATTTTCCATTGAATGTTTACTAATTTTTCTTTATACTCAAACTCTCACACCATTTTAACTCATACAGGGCAAATACCATCCAGAACCAATACCATCCAGAAATCAATCAATGGTAGAACTCACAAAACAAGTCAAAGAAACCTTTCTAGAAGAATTTTGTCTTATTTCAACTTCAACCACAATATCTCAAGAACACCATATTTATGCATATATAAGTCGCACCCGGATTTTTATCGTTATACCAGGTGTAAAATTTTTTTATTCAAATTTTACCAATAACAATACTAACATCAACTTATGGGAGTGCGAAACATCCATTTCGGTTGGATATTAATACCCAGGACACATGAATAAAAAAAAAAGCGCGTATGCATACATGTAATTAAAAATAAAAGAAGATTTCTAAAAGTTTAATGTTAGATTAAAGAAATGAAAGAAAACAATTATTTAAGAAATTTTTAACTCTAAGTAAAAGTCGCACTCAAACTTTTGGAATAAAAAGTCAGTAAAGAAAAGTGTGTCTTATACATGAGTAAATATGGTAATTTGCCGAAATTACTTTCAAAATCATTCCTTGGTATCACCTGTAGTTTAATATACTTTCATTACCATGAAAAAATTCTTAGATATATTTGAATCTCTACCAGATGACTTTAAAAAAAAAAAACAACAAAAAAAACTACTGAATTCTTTTCAGTAGAAGGGTCTATTGCTTCAAATCAACCATCAAAATAGTTACCTTCAAATGGAAGAGTCCATTGTTGTGGGCAGAGAAACAAAAAAAAATCACACTTATATAGAAATCATCTTTACTTGAGTAGATCAAGAGTTTTTATCAAGTGATGCTTAAAAATCATAATCATTTTATATAATATATGACATGATCGTGTGTGTGAGCAAAATTTCAAGTTTCAACTATGCTTGGTTAGGGCTGGAGGAAGTTCAGATTGATAGATATAAATGAATAACCTACACCCAATATCTGTTGCGGATAGCAGTAATCAAAAATGCAAAGCAACACAATGTTTTTGATACTATTCAAAGTACAATGCAGTTGCAAAATTATTTAAATCCTGTTGTCATTTTGTGATGGCTTGGATAGACTATTTATCAACTAAATCAGAATAGAAATGAATTTGCTTTGCACTGACTTTTAACTTGCAATGGATACGGGCTCTCATCTTACAGCAGATAACAATTACTACTTGCAACCTGCCACAGGGGTTAAAACTGTTGCTTAATGAAAAGGCTTCACCCAACTCAAACAAGTAGAATATCACTAACCTAGCACAGCCTTTAGGAGGTTCCCTCAGCATAAACTCCAGATGGAGTGACACCAGAGATGGTAATATGGGGATGAATCTATTCAGATCTTCTAAACGGATGGCATGGCATCGTCTCAAATGCAGATCTCGAAGATTAGACCAACTGTTGGCCTCTAAAAAAAGAAAAGGAATTTCCGTTACTTGGTTAACAATCAGGTCTACAGAAAATAATCACAAAATCAGACAAGGAAAACAAAAGCTACAAATGGACGGTATGTATTGGCTGAGCTTCCAACTGAAAAGAAAATTTGTATATTTTCATTAGTTATCCTTCTAATTCATTACAATATTTCAGAGTTTAATATAGTTAAAACAGTTAAGATTTTGAAAATATTTGGTAAATACATGTACTTTGTGATTATCGGAACAAATACAAATTAAAATTTAAGAAAAAACAAAAAACAAACTACATACACCAATGAATATTATTGCGTACATGAATTCATTGATATTTATATTAAATGTTTGCAACAAAATATGAATATAACAATCGAAGTGTAAATTTTGTTTACGCTTTGCGGTACTCAAACATGGGTATGTTATTGGATGCAACTCTTACATTAAGCAAGTTTGGACATCCTTGGCATACTTCATGGGTTATTCATCATTTTTCAGTGATTTGTGTACAGTATTGAAACAAAACGAAGACTTAACATAAGTGTTTTGAGCAATTTTGTATTAGAGTTGATAAGAAAAAATACAAGCAAGAGGAAGAAAGCATCAACAAGACACTCTTCAATCAAAGCTTACCATGGACACACTACTGCAGATAGGTAGTGCAATAAACAGATTTGAGATCATTATTAATGTTATAAAGAACTTTAAAGGTCTGGTTAGTTACTCAATAGAAACTGTCAGGAGACCAATATCTTTTGATAGCATGCTGCGTTGGGGTGATTAATTGTAAAATTGGAAAAAAGGGAGTGATCAATGAATAAGTTACTTCAATTGTATTTTCTTGGGCAGTGATCACTAAAAAAGCCCATATTTTCAAAAAACAATCATGAACACTGCTGGGCATATACTAAGGGACCTATTTAGCATGAATTTAAATTCTTAATTGAGCCCCCTAATAAAACCTGGGAGGAAGGTAGTTCAAAATTGAAAAAAAAAAAACAAAAAAAAACACACACACAAAAAAAAAAACCAGGGTTTTCTAGTCATAAGGAGTAGATGCTCAAATTTTTAGCCCACTGGCTTCATTCATATGGCCTGTACGCATGCTATGAACATAGCTAGCCGGATCACCTTAAAAACTGACGAAACCAATGTTGACAATTTTGGTTCATGTTTTTTAATTTTCTCCATCTAGTGGATCAGACTTCAAACGTTACATTGGTTGGAGAGAATAAAAGGTAAGAAGTTTCTCTAGTCAAACATGGGACATTTTGTCTGACCACTTCTGACCAGGGTTGCCAGATTAATCAGGAAGGGAGATAATCCAAGTCCCACCTCTGCCTTCAGACAAAATTCGAATACCAGTGTTGTGAGTCTTCCTACTAAGTTACCTAATGTCGCTAGCTGGTCACGTAATCATAAGTAAACATAAATCAGGTGACTTTTCTTTCACTCATCCACTTGTAAAACTGTCATGTTCTTTTGAATACATTGTTTTTTTAATGGCTTATTCCCCAGTAGTGAGTATCAGGGAAGGACTCTCCTCCTGTCTACGCTGGTGGTTTTTTCAAAATGGAAATCTAGTTCCCTTGCTCAGTAGGTTTGCAGGCAGAAAAACCATAAATCATTTTGTCTGAGTAGCATTCCCTTACTGTAGACTGCCTTACAGCCTGAAAGGCTCCATCTGCCTCTCCATTTTACCTTTAGCAGAAGGCTGGTAAGTGGATCTATGCCTTTCCCCAGAGCATTGGTGCAAGGTGATCACAAACTACCTCAGTCTGAATTTGAACTTGGTTTGCCAATTCTATTTTAAAATTTTCTATTCAGACCACTCCGCTCCACAAATTGAATATGTAGATAAGAACTAATTATGTTAACTTCAATACTGACATTAGAAAAATCAGACAAAAATGAATCTCCATCAGAGAAAATAAATCAGAATAAATATACAAAAATGAGGCGCTGTAGACATTTCCAGAGGGACTACTTTGAAGATGGTGAAAAACAAAGTCTTCAGGTGAGTAATTTTTTTTTATGGTCAAATTCCCCAAATTTTGGGGTATACAAACCTTAAATAAATTTTAGCTTTTCTTAACGACATGATTGAAGAGTCAATTTTTAAAGAAATGTTATAAGCTCAGTTAAATACATAAAAAGTTATGCAAATTTAGAATTTTGGGCTTCCATTTTAAGACCTATTTTCTTTCCAATCAATTCATTAATTTCTGACAGCCTAATTATTCTTTATTCCTATCTTTTTTATTTATTTACTCAGTACTGAAGGTAAACCGGCCTGAGTATAGCTGCAATAAAAATTGCCAAAAATTGAGATGACGGTAAATAGCACAGAAATTAATAGTAATAATCTTGACGAATCCAAAAGTTCTGCAAAGCCCCAGATGAAAAAGACAGGCATAGAGGGCAGGGATAGCCAATGTTTCTGTTAATAGTCAAGAAATTAATCTATTTGCTAATAATTTCTCACATGCAACCATATTTGATTTTGGGGGGTGGGGGTGGGGGTTGAGTATTTCATATGAACGTTGAACATAGAGCTTCTGCAGGATTTGCCAGACCTCTCTATCATGGACGTTGCAGAGCCAATACTTTCTGAATTTGTTTAGTTTGTCTCTCCGTCTTGTTTTCTACTGGCCTCAGTTTCACATGTGATCTCTGGGGATTCATGTTGTCGTGATGTCCATCGGTTGTCTGCCATTCTAGCAACATGACCGGCCCATTGGCATTTGAATTTTCTTGTCCTTGAAGAAAATCCCATTAGCCCTAAAAAGAAGGGTCTACAACCAATGCATTCTCCCAATAGTAACTTATGGAGCTGAAACATGGAACCTAACCAAGAGACCGACCCCCAGACTGAGAAGCATGCTATGTGCACGTAACAGAATTATGCTCAACCTCACATGGAGACATCACAAGACAGCACAGTATATTAGAGGAAAAACAGGAATCAAGACATCATAGAATTCATTAGAAAACTCAAATGGCAATGGGCTGGATATGAGAGAAGAAATGCAGACAACAGATGAACATCACAACTCACAACATGGATCCAAGAAAAACAGCAACTAAAATGTCATCAAAAGATTTCAAATTCATTCAAGCTAGTTTTTACGGCTGAGGAGGGGCTGGAGCACAAACCTATCAGAGGGGACCTTACTAGGTATGTGTCGACCCTCTCCTGTAGGGTTATTTAGTTCGCAGTGAGATACGATTTAGCGTGCTTGTGTACTGTGCAACCATCACATTCTCAATGACTGAGCAAGTCATTCTTCACATCACCCATGTCTATCAACCCCCACTACAGTCCAGATTTATCTCCCTACAACTTCTTCCTTCTCCTAAAGAGATTTCAGAACGTAGATGAGATTAAGGAGAATGTGAAAAGGCAGCTGATGGCAATCCTGAAAGAGGGCTTTATGGAAGGGACACTGGGATAAGTGTGTGATGTCCCAAGGAGAGTACCTTGAAAGGAGACTGAGGCGACATAACTCAATGTAGGCTAATTTTTTTCATTGATATAAATGGCTGTATACTTACTGGACAAACCTCTTATATGTTCAAGTAACCAAATTACTAACAATTTGAATTTTCTTGAGTGGCAACTCAGTAAAGTAATTCAAAAATTTTGGAAAAGGTAAGAAGAAAAAAAAAAGAATTTGTCACCTGGATAGAACCAAGAGCAAGGATAATGAAGGTGAGGGCAATTGTAAATCTCCACATGACTGACTGTCGGGAAACAGCGGCCAGCTGCCTTCATACCAATATCTGTTATCATGGCCGGATTTTCTTGTACCTCAACCAAACCTTCAGTTATTAGTTCCTCAGCAGTCCATTTCCCTAGAAAATGAAAAGTTGGAAAATTATAAAGACCCTTTTCCATCATTTAGGTTTGCATTCATATCTGACTGCTGACAATACTTTCCTTCCCAAATTTCACTGCATTTTATTTTTTAAATCATTTACAATACATTTAGTAACAGCTACAAAATATTATCTATACATATAATAGCCGTATTCTATTGCTCAGTAACAATTTCTAGCCACATTGAAAATCTTTTCGTTTTTCTTGATTTGCAATGCAGATTTAGTGCCAAAATTTGCTTAAATTCTAAATTAAAAAATCCAATTGATGGTTAACTCATTAAATTCTATTTCTAAAAACTAATGTTACTATGAGGAGTTATATTCATCGGTCAGTGAATGACTACCCTTCATACTTTTTAGGCAAACATCTGAAGTTAATATTTTGCATAAGTCTTCTAGGAAATCAGATCCAACTTCTTGAATTTACTACAACTCAATTTCTAGGCTTCAGATTTGTGAGGGAGGAATTATGATTGAATATGTGACAGTTAAAGCAAAGGTTGAGACCATTTTACTCCCATTCCAGCAAAGCATCCACTTACATTCTTACCCTTGTTAAATACACTGCAAGGGTGGATGGATGAAAGAACATGAAAGATATGGGGAGAATTCAAATTTTACTGTAGTAAGATACAACTCTTTAGCTTCAGTAGACAGCAATGTACTCCTCGCTTTCTTTACCCACTATGTAAGAGGTGAAACATCAACATAACTCAATCAATAAAACTCATCTTAAAATGGATGAATCAATGAGTTTGCTAATTATTACTCAGCAATGAAATGCCTCTTTTTGACTGGCACAAGGTCACAAGTGTTGAGCATCCAGTGTGGATCAAACTCACAAAAAATTACGGTATTATCATCTTGAATGAGTCAGAATAATACAAAACACTTACCAGGCTCCGGAAAGGAATCCACAAATCCAAGAGTTAAGGACTTGAAATTTGGAAAAGTAACTTCAGCCATTGTAAGAGCAGCAAATAGATTGTCTTTGGTTAAAGATGGTTGGACACAAAGTTCTGTTAGTCTAGAGAGAAAGAAAAAAAATTTGTCATTTGGCTGACAATAAAAACAAGTATATTCATATCTCACATAAATTAATCAACATAGTCCATATGTGTACCTGAACAAATTATCTAAAGATATAGATCTTTGTTCTAAAATTATCATTATTTTTTTTTTTTTTTTATTCAAAAAGAAAAAATTTCCTAGATATGGGCATTGTTGGTCCAGAATGACTATAATAGAGCACTTTTTGAAAAGAAATGAAAAAAAAAAAAAAACATTTTTAGACAGTGCCTAATGGTGTACTCATGCAAATTTTCATCAAAATGTGACCAGGAATGCCCAGAGACAGACAGACAGACACAGAGAGATAAACGGACAAACCCAGACAGCTGAAAATAGAAAAATCTCTAACCAACAGTAGGGCTATGGTAATTCGATATTTCATTCATATCTTCAACAGCTTATGTTAAGTACAGAAAATTAGATTCTAGAATAGTAAATTTTAAATGATTGCATTTATAAAAAATATTCAGTTGTTACCAATGATATTTTGGTTTTTCTTAGAATTATGTAAACAAAAAAAACAGTGAATATTTAATCAAGATATGATCCATTTGAAGTAATAACCTTCTTCTAATAATCCTCTAATTATAATCTTCTTTCTCTATGAAATTATCAAGCTTTAGTGGTCACAAATTCAGTGAAAGCCAGAACTATGACTTTCCTAATATGGAAACTTATTTAAAATGCTTAAAGAAATGATAAACTACAGGAGAAATGTCATGTGAATATGGAAGATGTTGCAAAACTTCATATTCTAATTCTCTAAACTTCTAAACTGTGAGGAGCACTGGCACTGTCATGGAACATTTCATTCAATTCATGTGGAACCCATTTTTCTAACCTTTCCTATTACCTTGAGATGACATGATATGGTCTAATTTGAAATCCTACTCGATAAATGGTCTAATTTCTTGTTTTTACACCATTAATGTTAAGGGATCATTTTTCCAACCTTTTCTATTGTCTTGAGATGACATGATATGGTCACCGTTGGAATCCCAAAGTCTCCAGAATGTGCTCAAATAGTTGTTTGTAGTCCTTTGACCACTGCTGTCACTAATTCTTCATCATTAAGAACAGGGTTGGGCCCCTCTTTTGAGGTTTATTATTGGTATCCATACACAGTTCCCACAGTAGAAGTGTTCAGTCTAAATGCTTTGTTGACTTGAGCAGCATTGTATATCCTGATTTGAAATCCTACTTGAAAAATAGTCTAATTTCTAAGGTGGATACCATTGATATCAAGGGATCAAAAACCTTCAACAGTTACAAATTATATCTTTATTTACATTTTAATCTGTCAAAGAATGCAATCAAATTAGTAAATCTTCCAATTTTAGCATTATTCTCTCAGATGTAAGAAAACCCAATTCAAGTTCAACAACTTGATACTTCAATGTAACATGGAGGCAAAATACCATGTAACAAGTATGATGATCTTTCATCTACTTAACAAAAAAATAAATAATAATCTTTGATTTGCAAGACAAATCTTGCTTCCTGCTAAGTTTTACCCAAGTTTTTTCTGCTCACTATATTTTTGTAGGTTGCAGTATTTTCAGAAAGTTGTGTATGACTTATTTCCTCGGACTGACCAGTTTAGAGGACAAAAATTGATTATTTTGCTCTGGAATCTTTGACGTTTTGATTTGTGGTAGATGGGAAAAAGACAAAATTGATAGTGCTGCATTCCTGTGGCCTTGTGCCAGGTCTGAGCTAAACTTAGTAGATAACTAAAGGCAGTGTCTGGGTTAGATGAAAGTAATCAAATTTTACTAGATGAAATCAAGCCGCCAAAAGTTCTCAATTATTTGATCCTTTACTGGCACATGAAATATACTTCATAATTTGTCTATTCCACTGTCTATATATATATCTTCAGAAACATTCAGAGCTAAATCAAAAATAATTGATCAGTAGATAAAAGTAAGCTGTGAGGTCATTGCTACTAGCTGTTGAAAACTTTTTCTATTATCATGTAGAAACAAATTGCGATAGTCAAGAAACAAACTGGCAGTCCCCATGTCTACAGAAAAAGAAAGATTCTAAGCGCAAGATGATGCTGCCTTTTTAATTCTTGTGCAATAGTGACTCCAGTAGAAGATGATACCGATCCTCCGATTTGAGACAGAGATGATACCCAGCCAATTGGAAACAAAGATGATACCAACCCTACGATTCAAGACAAAAGATAATACTGACTCCCTGATTCGAATGTTGGAATAAAAGAATAAAAAATAAAATATAATAACAAATACAAGGCAAAAGATGAAGTTTTCTCATTTTTCTGAGAAACCCTGTAAGTTATGAGGTATAGATTTAATTCGTATCAAATAAAATAGTCATGTGATCTCATTAAGTATTCAAAATGGCCATGAAATTCAAAATGCATCAGCATGCACTCCAGGCCTGAAAGAGTCAAAACAATAACATACATACTTACGAAGGATATAAGGCTATCTAAGCTGTAGACATAAGATCAACCAACAAAGTAAATTATTTAAAGGAGTCTGTAGAAACACTGGGGTTAGAAAAAAAATAGCAATTTTACTATTAAAACACTGAGCAAACTTATAAAATGTCGCTAGGTTTGGAATTTCGTGGTAGCCCAAATCTCTTACAAGAGCAGAAGAATAAATTAAACATTAAGAACTTACTTTGCAGCAGAGGTGATAATGAGGAAGCCCAGATCTACTTCAAGAGCATGCTTACATGCACCAAAGGTTATTGCCTGCAGATTACGGAAGCCTTGAACTCTCCAGCTGTCATCTACAATATGTTGGATGAGGCCACCTAGAAAAGAACAGTACATAATCACTTTTCCTTTTGATAAATACTAGTTCATGATCCCTTATTCTGCTGACAGTTATCAAACGTTTGCCAGTTTGGGTGATGCCCGCTATTGATGCCATAAATTCTACAGACTTGGTGACAAAGGAGACAAGAATGTTAGATAGTTAAATAAAAGGGTAGAAAGGGAGAGGGAGGAAAGCTTGATAAAAGGGTAGAACAAGGGAGAGTGATGGCTTCTACTGACACTGAAGTGAGACAAACAGCTCATATATATATATATATATATATATATATATATATATATATATATATTATCCGGAATACCTGAAAGTAATGTTATGTTTTTGCATTGAAAGTTTAGGACCGATCCACTAGTTTTGTAGATGTCAAATATATGGTTAGATATAAGATAGCATTCGATTGCAATATAATTTTTATCCTACAATTTCAGATAATCTATGAGTGACATAGAAATTGTATTGTTTTCAAAATGGAATCCTTGATATACAATATAGCCAGTGAAAAACATTTACACTCTCTCCTTCATGCTCTTTCCCAAAGAATTGTTTTTGTGTTTTTGTTCATTCTAGTAGATTTCATAAGGAGCACAGGGCCGATTTGCAGTTTCAGTAAGAAGTGGATTCGTGCTTTTCTTAAGGACATTGGTTTTGTTTCTTGGTCTATACTTCTAGATATTATGTAAGACTTCAATTTTAACTTTCAGTAAGATTTTTTTTGTCTTGCCATGAAGTCAAATAGTTTGTCTTATTTTTTTCACACCAAAATTTGACTGACTACTGACCTAGTTTGTTTTTTTTTCAAACTCAGTATCAACTACGCTACAATGATTTGGTCTTCACGGATTATTTGAGAAACGTAGATAAAAATCACTGTTTCATGAATGTCACAGGAATGTCTGAGGAATGAATGTTGGGTTACCCACCACTAACCCTGAGGCACATTGAAAGGAAGTCCTGCAATATACATTTATTAGAATAGAAAACCCACTTTCAGCTCTTGGAACAATGCAAAAACATTATTGCAGAGTTTTTACAACCAATAACTTGAACGAGTGCATGAATCTTCAAACAATTCCCAGCTTTGCTCAATAGAAAGGGAGTAATTCTTCAACACGACAATACGAGACAGAGTTCTGGGAAGCAAATCCACAGGGAAGAAAAGGTCTCAAGACTGCAAAGTTTTATCCCATCCACTTTCATAGCCAGATTTAGCACCATCAGATCACTTGAACATTTCTATCAGAGTGATAAGGATATCCTACCAAAAGCTTGGTGTCTTATTGGTGTAATGGTTAACAGGCTAGTCTTACAGATCATTATTATTGAGTAATGAATTCAGTCCTCACTGGGTGCCCCATACTGATGGCCTTGTACTAAGCTAAGCTTACTAAAGACTATAATAGACACTAGATAGGTGTAATGGTAAGTAAGCTGGTCTTGTAGATCATTACTACTGAAGTGAGTTTAATCCACATGGGGTGCCCCCTTGTGGCCTTGTGCCAAAACTAAGCTGTGCTTAGTAAATAACTATCTTATCAAAAGATGGAGATTTATCCCACCACAATCAGACAAAATTTCTTGAATGACAAATAAATAATTGTTTACGATAGTATTATTGTTTATTCCTGCAGACTCCATGTGGAGCATTGGGCTGCAACCATTCTGCTCAATTTCAACAGCAAATAGATTTCTACAGGGTGAATTTGCTAGCCCCACGCCCAACAGTCGTCCTCTAACCAGGCTTGGGACCAGGTATAGTGACTGCCAAAGGAACATATCTTAGATAGACTAGAGCTCAAACTATCCTGTTATTTAACCAGAGAGAAAGAGTGGTGGATTCACACCTTTCCCAAGTGCATTAGTGTGGAGTGAATGTAGAGAACCAAGGCCAAAATTCAAACTTGGTCTGCTGATTTCATTTTTAATGTCAGTTACTGTTATGTCATTCTGCACCTACTATGCTTTTAATTAATAAATCTAAATCGTTTATACTTAAATCTTCTTCAAAAATGGGACAATATCTTTTGGTTCACCTAATATAACATCCAATATAATGGTAAAGACAACTTACCAAGGAATGGTACTCTGAGTAAGTCTAAACGTTGTAGAGATTTTGCCATTGCTAAAGAGGTAATTAAAGGAACATGTCTGAGGGGGTTAATTGGTCCAGCACAGTGGGCCATGACGAATGTACGCAAAGAAGGAGCAGCAAAATCCCTGAAGGGCTGTTGTAAGGTAAGACGTACAAATCGCAGATACAAGTGCTTCAGGGTCTGCATTCGTGGAAGTTCTGGAATGACCACACCCGTCAGATGGAGAGAAGTGATCAGAGGGTTAGAAAGCAGCGACAATTTGTTATTGGAAAAAATGGGAAAGAAGCATTCTCGATTTTTAAAGGTTCCGAGGATTTCCAGCTTGGGAAGGTACTTGAGAATTGCTTCCAATAGGAAAATGTCCGAGATTTCAATGCCTTTCAGTTTGGGGGCAGAAGTGAGGGCATGGATAACCCCCGGAATGCTGAGAATGTTGACCCCTCTCTGTCGGCGCTGGCCTATGTATGGTGGATGAAAACCATAAATGTATTCCAGTTCAGAGCAACGACTCATCAAGTGTGCCAGAGTTGAGTCATGGATCTTGTCGGGCATCCAGCCATAGATTTTGCCCTCGGTGAAATCAATTACTCGTCGGAGGCGGAGATGAAGATCAACAGCCTGAAAGGCGAGAGAAAAAAAAAAAAAAGGAAAAAGTATTATTTTTATAACTAGACGTTCATGTAACCCATGATATCACAGGTAGGATTCAATAAACAAAAATATATATTTTGAGATAAGAACTGAATTTAGAGCTAAACATATTGTGGCCAATGTCATTTTTTTGATTGATTTGGGAAGTGGGTGTTTTCTCACTGAAACCGTTCCACAGACTGGTAACACTGGAAAAGATATGAATTCAGTAAGTTGATCATTTAATATCTATTATTTCCTACAAGAAAACTCATACAAAATATTAACATCAGAGGTATGCCTAAAAGGTAAAAAAAAAAAGTACATTTTGCTGAAAAATTTGTAATAGCCCATTTTTCGTGAGTGTTCATCTTGTTACAAGAAAGTGAAGGTCATTGACAGGGCTATAAATAAATGAAAATCACTCAGGTCATATTAATGCTTAAAAAAGTAATTGTGTAAATTTTTATTCAAAATCAGCATAACCAAATTTTGGGGGGATTACAATTTATACCAAGGATAAAATCATAGGATGAAATGGAAAATGAGTTAATTTGACATTTTCAATACTTCATGAGGTAGAATCACTCTTCAACTAAAATCATATTGAAAGAACAATTTTCTTAAAAATTATTGCTGTTAAGATTAGATTTCATGACATCATGGAAGACAAATGGACTGTCCAGCAAAACCTTATCAGGATTCTCACCAACTTGCCAGGTCAAAATTCTTGACCTTTTTTCAAATTTCTCTGACAACAGATAAGTCCACATTGAGGTAATTGATGGCCTTCTACCTTCAGTTACCCCTAGCCACCTTTTCATCCAAATATTTAGAAATAACACATCAAAAATATCTCAATAAAGCTGTAATTCTGGAAAATATGCTTAAATAAAAATCAAAAAACAAAGTTAAAATATGCTTTTTCAAAAGACTTGCATTTCCAAATGTCCTTCAAAAATAAGCCTCCCTCCTATGATTGAGAAGTAGCTGTACTTAGCCCCCTAATCCACATTTTTTCTAACAACATATTTTATCACTTGTTCCTTGTGATTCCTTCAAATCTTAGGAACAGGAACAACAAAGTGTTTATATATATCACCAGAATTGGAAACCTGAGTTGCGAAGGACTAGTATAAATTCAATAATATTGTTGAGAAGCTCTATGACTGGTCAGCAAAGGCTTTGAATTTAAGTTTCATTTGATAAAACTTCTTTTTCAAAATTTACATACATGAGGTATTCATGGATTAAAAAGAAAAAGAGTAAGGAAGGCGAGCTGATTTTTCCCAGACAATATACAAAATTTTTGGACATTCTGAAAACTCACTGACAATTCCTTGGCCTTGAGAAATTTCTCAGGTGTTTGCACCAATTTCACTCAGTAGCAAATGAACTTAGATAATGTAAACAAATGAAGAAATAAGCATAATTTTTTTTTTATTCATTTACACGATCCTGGGAAGCTTGATTAGCTACAGAGTAAAATCGGTGCTCAGCAATTAGTTTCTAATAAATTGTCTTAATGATTATCACATTATCAGATATAAAGGGTCTATTTAATGATTTCATACACACACATATATATGTATATATATATATATATATATATATACACAAAAAAACAAATAACAAAACATCAAATTACAAAAAGACCTTAAACAGTTTGGCTTTGAACAGTGTGGAAAATTCTGGAACTATCCAATCGTACTAATCAAGGTATACCTGTAATCGTAAAAGCAGAATGGAACGGACTAAGCCATACTCACTTGTTTGATTTTCTTACTTAAGCACTCCATCTTGAGGACATCCCGAAGCGGCAAATAATCAAGGACACGGCAGATGATTTCTAAAGACAATTCTCCAAGAAAATCATCAGGTTGTGACAGCCTCAGCTCCAAGTTGCTGCGTGATTTGGCCAAGAGACGTAGCCGTGCACTCCTTCGACGCTGAAGATTAGGGCTCTCAGCGACCGGCTGTTCCCCATCTTGGCTAATGGCATCTAGCCCACTTGAAGAGACCCTACCATTGAGTTTCAACTTTTTGCATGGCGCCATTTTACCATTACCAATCTCTGCTCTGATCACACCTGTTAGAAGTAGACGAGGAGGAGGAAAAAAAAAGCACAAAATTAAAAGATGAAATCTCTACTGTCAGTTTAACACCTTCAGCACCAACATTCTTTTCACAGATGTGGTTGGCCAACAATCAAACAATTGGAATTCCTCCGAGACAAAATAGCATTGATAGAAAGCAGGTATCGTCACGACAGTGCGCAGAGAATAAAATGAGAACAAGGCGTGGTCTTCCAGAAAGTGGGACGTTATGTAATTGACGTCACTCAACGGGTGATGTAGCAAAAAACGTTGACATTGTTGCTGAACATGTTGGAAAAAAAACTTTGGTTTTACCATGTACTCAGAGATATATTTTAAAACCTTTTAATAGTCATTTTCATCAATTCAAATTTCAAATTCAAAAGGAAAAAAATTCAATTGCATGGATTAATTCATCAACTAAAATCTTTAAAATGTTTTAAGCATCTCCAGAAAACTTACACTCTTTGAGACAGTATTTGCTTTTGGCCAGTTCCACAAATCAGTTCGAGCATAAGAAAAAAGTAGGTGCCTGCCTTTTTGGTTGAAATAGTTACATATTTCCCAAACAACCATGTTCCAGCCCGAGTGAAAGCCAGAATTTCAAATGCTGATTTCTAAGGCTAGCTCTCTCCTGGATGATTGATGCAAGACAATCTTTCTATCCCTATTCATAGTTCAAGTTTAGTAAATATCAAGGAAGATAGGCCCTCCCCACTTGGAAGATTGGCACAACACAATCTTCATACCTCTGTTTCTTCCCACTAGGCCTTGAGTTGTACTAAAGTGAGCTTAGTAAATATCAAAGTAGGCAGGCTCTCAAATAGGTAGAAAACTATCTTCCTGTGCATTGTAGAAAAAAGACAATCACTTTTATTATCATACAAATAAACTTTTGAACACAATGATGGTATTGTCATCTGTACACATAATTTTCATACAGGGTATTTTAGAGAGACAAAAAGTTCAAAGGTTCCTCTAGTCCTCCAGACTAAAAAGGTTGAAAAGGCTGGGGTAGAGTAATGGCTAACAAGCTAGTCTTGAAGACCATCATTACTGAAATGTTTTTGATCTTCATTGTGTGCCCCACAATCGTAGTTTTGTGCCAGACCAAGCTAAGAGAATACCATAACCTAAGCTTAGTAAATATGGTAACCAATAAAATTCTCGACTTTTTGTATGGACCTATGAAAAAAAGTTTAAACCAATGGTTCCCAACCAGGGAGAAGGGGATTACCCCAAGGGAGGGATAAGATCAAATAAAAATATAATATGAGGTGAAAGTTTTTTGCCTAATAGTAGTGAGGATGTGTGATGCAAGATGAATTATAACTTTGAAATAACCTCCAAGTTGAGAATAAGTTAAGATGTGCCCTCTCATTAATAAAACCACAAATCGAAGTACTAGAAACCAAAAAAAAAAACTAACGAGTAGAGAGATCACTTTGTGTACATCCGTTTCAATAGCGGAATGTTGGTTTTTTTCTAATAAATAGGTATTTCAGATGATATGTTCCTAATTATTTTTATATGCTTTAAGTAACAAATATTCAGCAGCGGCTGTACTCAAGAAATACAACTAATTCTCATCAAAAAGCTGTCTAATTATAAACCAAATAAAACAATTATTTTAAACTTTTTATGGGTGCATTTTACTTAGATAGAAGGAGGGAAAATTAGTAATCCTATTGAAAAATGTTGGAAATGGCATTAAAAAGGTTGAGAACCACTAGCTCGGATTATCATCTTGCAAAAAACTGACTTCCTTTTACCGTTTAGAGAATGCTAAGTTATAGTAAACTTTTACAAAGTTTAATCTAATCTTGTACAATGTCAGTAAAAATATCTAAGAATAGAAATACCCATCAGATGATACCTTAATTCTAATTCTTCCTCCGAGTAGGGCCCATGAGAGAGGGGTGCAACCTATGTATTGCACCAAGGCTATGAAAGTTTGTGTAGAACTACTGCAAATGAAAACAGGAATTAAAATATTGTCGATTTGTGATTCATTTCATCAAAACTGACAGCAAGTGACAATCAATTAACACTGACCTATAAAACAGATTCAATATACTTCATCCTAGATGTTTTTTCTCATTTACATTGTGCCAAATGCTAGCATCCATCCTTGATAACCAAAGGTGTATTACGGAGAGTGAAGAATTTCCATATGAAACATCATACACTCAATCAAGTCTGCGGAATGGATGAAAAGCTGCAGCAGACAGGATTTTGCATATGGGCCGTAGTGTGCAGACCCCGGTTAGTGCAATGGAGGTATATTATCTTGGTACCAAGAATTAACAAAGATAACACCCTCAATTCAGAGCAAAATAATATCAAATCGATTAAATAGCAAATGATCCTACCGATTCTAAATCATTAAATGACCAGTGATTTGTTTACTTAATGATTGCACAAAAAACATTTCGTTTTTTCTTTCTGGGGAAAACGGTTTTTAGAAGATCAGGATTCTGATAATCAAATACGTTCATCATAGAAATTAATGGGAATTGAATTTAATATTAGGAAAGTATTTAAAATTTATGAAGACTAACAAACGTAAATATTCTAAAACTAATCAATGGCCAAGCACTGAAAATGCTGAAATTATGAATCCTGAACATTAATAATACACATTCCGATTTTTTTTAAATTTCAATTTATTCATAACTTTGATTATTTTATTTTTCATAAGTTTCCCATCTTGAAAAACAAAAAAAAACATTTTTAATATACGTTCGTTGTTGAAAATGTTTAAAAACTTGAATTTTTAAAAATTAAAAAAAAATCATACAACTTGAACAAAAAAAATCATACATCCATTTTTTTTCTTATTAAACAAATTTTACTTGGATACATCGGTGGCTTAAAAGTGATTTAGTCTGGCACATGGCCATAATAATGGAGCACCCAGTGATGCTTTTAGAAACATTGGTTCTAACTACGTGCCCACCCCTACTCAAATAATGATCATTCTGGATTTGATGCTATGGAAAATTATAGCTGAAAAAAAAAAAAAAAAAAATAGAAATAAAAAAAAGAGTCCGGAAGAGATATATGTTTCTTCTCTTTATTTAACATCACTAATTTTTCTCATTCACAATTTTGTTTTTGCGAGATAGATTACGGATCTGGTTAGAAATAATTCGAGAGGTCTTTTCGACGTGTGTGACGACAGGAAAGACTGAGGTAAAAAATCTGAAATTTGATCAGCAAATCAGTTTCAAATATAGTTTAAAAAAATGGCTTATAAACATAAGACAAAAGGAACAACCATTGTCCAAAAAGCACTTCACGGTATTTAGATCGAAAAGACAAATGAGATACAAAAATGCTGAAATTAAATGAAGTTCCTGAGGAAGAAATGAACTTCTTTTTCTTTGTTAGGATATTCTTTCAACCATTACACAGGACAATGAGGATATATACAAACGAATAAGTGAAAAACATTCAGGAGACAATGACCAGGAAGGGTTTTAAATCAAGAGGTACATCTGTTAACCTTTTTAGTTGCGAATCATTTCGAGAACCAATTATTCCTTTAAATATTTCTCTTCCTCCGAAGTTCGCCGTTCCACCTCCAACAAACACTTAGTTCGAGAGAAAAAAAAAGCTTATGGCAGGAGTTGTTTCCCCTTGACCAGTGCTTTCTTCACGGGCACTTGACTCATTGACAAAAACAAGAATATACGATTAATTGAGGGTTCATTTTGACAATTGAGTTACTTGAGCTCATTACTATTCAGTTACAATTTGAGCGAAAAGGTTCTTAACGAACGGTCAGTCTTATTTGTAATATCCAATAAGTAATTAAATAAAAGAAAATAAACACTACAGTCACTGTACACTTGAGGTTAAGCAGGGTTCAGATAGTTGTGTCTCTAGTACGTTTTATTTTTTAGTAATCACCATCGTTTGTATTTTAAGACAAATAAGAAAATATTTATCAAGTGTTGCCTTTTGATTTGTCAGGTGACTTGATGTTTTTCTTGCAACTGATTATCTCCCGGTCTTGAAAAAGGGCTCACCTTTTGCAGGTTTTTAAAAATATAATTTTTTGGTAAAAAATAAATGTAAAAATAATAAAGCAAGATGAAGATAATCTTTTGGGGACGATTTTTTAAAATCTTGAAAATTGAATGATTTTAAGAACAATAAAAAAATTCCCAACAGTGGAGAAGAAATACCTATTTATTTTTTATTTTTTTTCCTTTTTTAATCAACGAATGACAGAATTGTAGGTTTCCTATGAACGAAACAGTATTTCTATTTCGTTTAACAAGAAACAATCCAGATTATTAAAGTCCATAAAATCATTTCAAGAGACTTATAGGTTACATTTTGATGCTTATTACATTCCTCAACGAGACAGCTTCAAGCAAATGAACGGTGATTAGCATTTATTTTAATTGAAAATTGAACAAAAGGCTTCCCGGATTACTATATCATATGCAATCTCATTAAATGAAACTAAGACATTAAAAGAACTATTTCAACTCCAGCAGCCCACCTCTAAAATAAATGGTAATCTTACGACAACACAGGATAAATCTAGATAATAAATAAATGCCTTTAACGAGCCCACGATGCAGAATCTGACAACGTAAAATTAATTTAAGAATTTATTATTATTACTATTATTATTAAAAAATAATAATGACGGATTACATGAAATTCGAACTCTAATTCGGTGGACCAGGAATGGATAGAATGTACAACACACAGGTTCATCTTACTTTAAACGTCATAAATTAGGGGTGATCCTTGGTCTTACGGGTGTGAAATATGGACGATCCCTGAAGGACCTCCCTCCTTCCAACATTTAGTGACGTTCGTTGAATTTTAAAAAAAAATGCAATAAATCGACCAGCATTATCACTTATTTGATGAAACCCTCCCAAGAAGACTGGTGATGCAATAGGTATGGACAACAAATAAATCCTTGATATCAGTAGATGAACT
>OY735227.1:35968499-36132395 GCA_963457665.1 Thysanoteuthis rhombus
GATTTCTCCATAATTTAGTGGCTACAGAATGTTAATCATTTTTTCACCAAGAAAAATTGTTTCTTAGTAAAAAAAAAAAGAAAGATAGAAGTCATTCATTATACCTTTTAAAAATAACTTTCTAACTAAAAAAAAGATACGAGGTAGGCAAGAGTAATTATACAATTTTTATACATTTTTCATATTTTATCATACAATCTTTCTGTATTATTCACACTCATTTAATGCTATCTTGCAACACTTTCTTCTGTATTTTGTGATATTTTCTGTAATATTTTCGTTGCTATGTCCATATATACAGCGGCCTGTTGATAAAAAGAATACGCCATTATAATCAGGTGAAAAAGTTTATTCATTTTGAAATTGTACATGAACAGTAAAATATTGATATGCCAATCTTACTATGATAGATGAATGCATTTATAAAATTATGATTCTAAAAGTGAAAGCATATCAAAAACCATTACTAGTATATCAAGGGAGATCACCGCTACCCATATATGCTCCTTCTTACCTAGTAAATTAAGCAGTGGAGGAGGTAAAATTAGGTTACCTTGATGAAAGTACTACCAGTATGGTTTGAACCATAAGTTCATGATTTTGTTTTGAAAAAGAGAAGGGGGGGGAGTCTGGTTAGTCACTTGATAGAAACTGTGACCAACATTGTTAAGTGGTATGCACTGTTGGGGATGATCAGTGAATAAGTTACTTCTCTCACATTTTGTTTAGCAGTGATCACTAAAAAAGTCTGAATTCTCAACACACAGGCATGAATGCTGTCAGACACAAACTAAGGGATCAATTTAGGAAAAGCATTGCAAATTGACCACCCCCACTAAAAACCTGGGGGGGAGGAAGGATAAAAAAAAAAAAAAAAACTGTTTTCCCTACTCATTGGGGGGAGTGTGCGTGCAAAATTTCAAATTTCGTCTATGAATGATTAGGGCTGGTAGATGTCCAGAGACATAGATACATATAAATGTCAGAACACATGAATAACCTGAACCGAGCAACAGTGTTTGAATTGGTCTGTTGTGGGTAGCAGTGATTAATAAATTGAAAGGTTTCTTTTAGATTGGCATAGACAGTATTTTTTCTATTATAATAAAACTATTCACTGTATTTCAGTTGTTTCCTCTTTTGTTTCTTATGTGAGTGCTGACTGAATCATCAATACTGTATGTTATTGTTGTTTTCTGAAGTTCTGAGAATTTCATTATTCCTCATATTTTTCAGACTGTTACTTCATCTTTATGATTGCGAGAGTTGTTCAGATTGAAACCATTCTTTGAGTTGCTTTCCAAAGAGCAATAGTGCAGTGATCACAAACTACCTCAGCTTGAATTTGAACTCTGTTTACTGATTCTATTTTCCATGCCATTGAAAGTTAGGTCACTCCATAGTAGTAGTATGTTAAGAACTAATAACATAGGTCTGACCAATCAGAAAAGCATACAATATATACGAATAGCTAAGGGATATGATTTAGATCATTCATCATCAGTCTCTTAACATCCGTCGTTGGACATAGACCTCACCCACGATTTGCCACATCCCTCTGTTGTGGGCATCACGGAGACAATATTTTCTAAATTTGTCTAGTTCGTCTCTCCGTCTTGTATTCTGCTGGCCTAGGTTGCACATGTGATCTCTGGGGATCCATGTTGTGAGTCGTGATGTCCATTGGTTATCTGTCATTCTTGCAACATGACCAGCCCATTGCCATTTTATTTTCTAATAAATTCTATCATGTCTCGGACTACAGTTTTCTTTCTGATATATTGTGCTGTCTTGTAATCTCTCCATGAGAGGTTGAGCATGGTTCTTTCGCGTGCACTCAGTTTGAGGGTCAGAGATACCTGGTATCAATTGAGCAATTCATAGATCGAGATGTTGGGAAAAGAATTCCAAAAAGGTAGGCAGTTCTTTTATTTCATCTAGTAATAAAGCAAAGATAACTTTGATGAAAATTGTAAGATTTAATGTAAAGCTTAAAATGGTGCATTTTTACCTGAGGACTCTTTGGCTGAGAAATAACGATAGGAGATCCATTGTCACTATTTTCACAAATGCTGATATGGAGAGGGACATTTCCTGCAATAAAAGAGAATGTGTTTGCTTTTCAGAAAAAAAGTAATAATAAGTACTTTAATGTTTTCATAGTAACTTTCTGTCATTTTAAGTTCATGAAGTCATGAAGGCTTAATCTATGATTAAGAAGTACAATAATAATGAGTTTGGGTCATAATTTTAAAAGATACAATCCTGAATGCAGAAATCTTGGAAGATCAGAATCCCTTAAAGGTTTACTTTACTATGCTTGGAAGATATGAAATGATCTGTTTTCAGTTTGTGCAATAGACTGTCTCATGATTAAGATGACTCTAAGTCATTGTAAATCCTGGATCTGGATATCTTTGACAGAGGTGAAGATGATCATATCTGCGATAAAAAAAAAGTATCCACCAGTTGTGTATACGTGATAGCAGTTACTTCATTGATAAAAGTAAATAAAATTGCTCAAGTATCACATTCATGTATCATGTAACCTGCCATTTTGGCTTTTAATTCTGATACAAAATTTCTTTCATTTACTTGAAGATTACTCCCAAAGTATTTTTCAAAATATTTTGTATAATTCATCAGTTAAAATTTATAATTTACAACAAGAATCAATATCTATTCACATCATCATATACATACCTGTCGCATATAGTATTAATACCTTTCTTTTCTCCCCTCTCCCTTCCTACCCTGTATGTCACTTATAGAATCAGTAGCAGCCATCAGCCAAGCCTGTTGTAATATAATCATAACCAACAGCAAAGCGACAATTCATGGACTAGTTTTTTAAATATCTGGTTTGATTTTAGCTAAAATATCCCCCAGTAGCATCTTACATGGAGGGATTCAGAAAAATAAAATCTAAATACCTCCAACCTCATGGATTCCTGGTACAAATCTTGCAACATGGCAACATTTGCAGAATTTAAAAAGAAAGAACTACAAATATTCTGCTTTGAACCTACCTAAAATTTCTAACTTCATCTCTTGGGCAATTTTCTCGGCTCCATTATTGCCAAAAATATGCTCAGCATGTCCACATTTCGAACAGATATGGACGCTCATATTTTGGACAATTCCCAATATAGGCACATTCACTTTGGAGAACATCTCTGCTCCTCTTCTTGCATCTAACAATGCAATGTCTTGAGGTGTTGTTACAATTACTGCACCTGGAAATCAGAAACAATAAATCACTCTTACAAGCTATCAATACACAAGGTTTGTCCACAAAGTTTCCAGTTATTCAATAATAACAAAAAATAAGCCTACCCAGGTCAATTACCGTCAAAGTTACTCCCCTAACACACTTATTCCAGTATTTCTTCAACTTTTCAAAAATGTCCACAAAGTCCTTTTCCAAGATCGCTGCTGCATTATGTTCTCTTTAATCTTGTGTCCGGTCTGAAATCTATTTGGGAAAAGCCAGGAGTCACAGGACTGTTGCAGGCCTTACCTGGTTGATGTGATTTTTTGCAAAAATAACCCTGCACTAAACATGAAGAATGGGTAGGCCTAATCATGATGAATGCATCAGTTACACAGTACACAAGCTCACTTGATGGCATCTCACTGCTGATTGAGTAACCCCATGGGAGAAGGTCTATTCATGCATGTGCAGTAAGGTCTAATCTGATTGGTTGCCAAGTTACATTAATGCTGTGCAACCAGATATTCAAAATGGCTGGATACTTTCCCAACAGAATTTAGTACAACAAATTTCACTGCAGGTTTCATCAATATCATTTGTTTACGTATATACTAGGCAGTAAATACATTGAAAACAAGTCAACTTCTATTCTTTCCAATATTACCTTATCAATAAAATCATCTGATTAGACCTCATCAAGATTCACAATGGAGACAACAGCTGCTACTTGTAACAAGGAAAAATGCCTGAACTGTCTTTTCCTGTGTGCATACGTAGTTGGAATGTTTCACGATAATGCTGGAAATTGTATAATCATTATGGCCAATTAATACTGACAGCTAAGAGATTAGGGAACCTCACTTATTTGGGCACACCACCTGAGAGAGAGAGGGTTTCTACAGATAATGACTGGGGATAAGCTTGAAATGCCCGCATCAGGGAATATTCCTCTACCTGTGTATGACACTTTTCATCCCAGTATTAATATATTACACAGTGAATTCATCCACTCACAACTTATGCTATCTTCTATGAACTATGTGCGAAAGGGAAGCCATTTTATTTTCTTGCATCTATTTTTTTTCACTCATATGTAAATAAGTGAATGAATGAATAAGGGAGAGTATTCTATAATTATCATTTAATTGTTATCTCCCTTGAGAAATTGGGGGTGGCTGAGCACAAACCCACACCCCACTCTATTATTATTATCAAGTCGCAAATCACCTGTTTGTTTTTGTTTTTTTTGCATTCTGTTAGTGCATTTTCGGGGTACCTTAATTCCATATCTCTAGCTACAAAGTATTGTTTCAACTACTTAGAATTCACGTACAGATAAATTGAATCAGACTTTTAACAAAAAGCGTTTCTACTTTACATTAATTTGGACTACTATTTACCTTCATCTTTATTTCCAAGTACTTTTTTTTATCACTACTCAATTCAGGGAGTCACTTTACAGCTACACCCAACTGCTATAACACTCAGCTATGAAAGCTTCACGTCCAGCAGGAGTGAAACCTTACCTTTTAAACCCATTCTTTACTTTGAATATTGGCGCCATATTTGTAGTTTATGTTTTGGTACTATTAGTATTCTTAAAGATATTATTTTAATTTTTATCATTAGAAGAAGTATTATAACCAATTATATGAATTTTGTCAACTATTCACTTTCATCTTAATTTTTTAGTTGTTTCTCTTCAATCACAGCTCTACTTATTTGCTTGTGGGAGAGGGTGACCCACACTCTTCCATCCAACTTCAACTGCTCAACAGTCTCTGACTACCCATTCAGTCATAATGATCTTTGACTGGTCAAATATTCGGTGACTTGGCACTAAGACTGACAAACCAAAGTGTTAAGTACATCCTTAATCCCTGAGGGATTTTTCCGGTGGTGTCATCAGCCAAGCGTAACTTTTTGCAGCCCTCAACACAGAAGGAGTGGTGGCCTTACCACATATAATAATTTTGATATAATAAAGCTGATACAAAGAAACTGTTCACCTATGAATAGATACTTACCTGATACAGGCACATTCTGGGAAAGAGAGAGTTGTATGTCACCCGTTCCAGGAGGCAGATCTACAATCAAATAATCAACACCTTGCCATGCTACCTGAGGAAAGAGCAGTGTGGTATGAACTGATTATTCAAAAGCGAAATCCACGTGTATGAAATGCAACATGTATCAATCTATCTATCTATCTACCTATATATATATATATATATATATATATATATATATATACACGTGTGTATGTACCAGTAAATTCAACACAAAACAGTATCCTTTATTTTTTTGTTCTTTAATTTCATTATTTATTTTAGTCATTGCTTGATTAGTTTCAGCTTCTTTGTCCTCATTAAAACATTGTCAGAGTGGGAGGAGAGTGGGAAGATAGTGAGAGGAAAGCGTTTGTTTTGATCTTATAAGTGGGCTTTCAGTAGAGTTAGGTATTATTTGGTGAAACCGATTCAGCAAGAGCACTAAACCTATTTTGGCGTAAACCCATTTAGTGCCTGATGTTTTGGCAATAGGTAAAAAAATGCTGATTGATTCATTATCATTCAATGATGAAACTTTAAAAAGCCTTAAAAATGTTAATTTAACATTATTGAAAAAATATATGGGATTAAATCTAAATAAAGATTATTGTTCTTCAAACTTAAAAGTTGAATTTACAATTTTAAGGCTTTTTACAGTTTCACCTTTGAATGATGATAAATCAATAAACATTTTTTCTCCTAAGCCAAAACATTAGTCGCCAAATGGGCTTACGCCAAATCAGATGACACCTAAAGGCTCACACCGGAACACTCACATCAGATCAGTTCAGCCGAATAGAACAAAACCCTATCAGTAGGCTATTATGATATCAAAGCAAACGATTTATTCTCACAATTCTGACAATGTATTGATGAAGGTCACCAAATTGGTTTTGCCAAATCGTCCTTTTCCATTCTGGTGTGTATATGTTGCTAGTCTCATTATTATTTTACCCTGTCTGTCAGTGAAAAATTGGCATCTTCCATTGATAAGAACCATTCTCTGCCTCAGAGTGAAGGTGTTCATGCTGTTTTTATCCATTCAATGTTAGGTGATTAGCGTTTGTGTGTGTAAGTATATATATATATATATATATATATATATATATATTTTTTTTTTGGTGTAATTCTTTTCAATGAATACACAGATATTACACTCTGATTTTGGGCAGAAGTTATATAAAAGTGTGTGTGTTGAGAAATGGACATATTTCGTCCAACAGAATGAATCATAAATTGTGTTATATTATATAGAAACTTATTTGAAATTATTTTCCATCATTACACGGTAAATATATCACTTAATTTAGACAACGTAAATAGAATAAACAATTAAAGAAAATGGGGCTGCAGTAGGAATCGAACCTTCCACTGATAGGAGACCTACATCAATGTAGCAATGCTCCCACCATTGAGCTAAACAGCTATTTTTGGGATTCGGGACACTCAAAAGTTTCTTCCCATATAAATTAATGGTAACAGCTTCTCCACTTTAAGCCATTTTGGCTTACAAAAGGTTTTTATAGAAATGCCCTGAAAATATCCTTGTCCTCATTCCATTCCTAACACTCAAACATGCAAGCCACTACAGTTTTCTTCACCACTGCATGTGCTTCTGAAGAAGTTGGTAGAACCAGCAAAATGTATAAAGCCTGTCCTCATAAAAATGATTTTTTTTAGATGTACTAGTTTTCCTTTTGAATTCCTTTCACATGCCAATTGTCAAATTCCCACCATATATATATGTGTGTATACGAGAGAGAGAAATTCAAACTTCATTTATATAGAGCTCATATAAGATATGGAATTCACTGAGTATTTATTAATAGAGCATGAATATTGACCTGCACTTCCCTGACTGAGCCATATTGAAAAGAGAGCATTTCTTATAACAAATAAATAAAAGAAGTTGCGGAAAAAATTTTTATGATTACTCACCTGTCGAATGAGTTTATCAATGGCTGAAATAACCATTGGACCACGCCAGACAATTGGTGATTTTTCATCAACCAGGAAACCAATAGACATGCTTGAAAGTAACGTGAAATAGTCAGTGAAAATAGAGAAGATTAGTGACTCTGTATTATGGATTAAGATCAACAATAGTTTAGAACTATAAACATGGTGGCCAAAAAAAAAAACATTTTCAAAAGTTGATATTTTTATTATTCATAGAGCTACAATCCTCATTTTGCTATTTTGAAGCTTGAACACTCCCATTACGATTCATAGAATGTTCAAGTTTTTTTTAATAAAAACTCCCCAAAACTGAGCATTTATAATTTTAAGAATAACAAAAATATCAGGGTTTTTTTTTCATTTTAAATGGTCCATTGGGCACTTATCATGCACAATCATTCATATACTCTAAAGATATTACATTTTTGAAATGTGATCAAAATATCATCATGGCTTGACTTTGCAAATGAAGATTGAGGTTTTCTATTGGAGTTTGCTTTTTCATAAAAGAAATTTTCATTCAGAGGAAGCTGCTCATTGAGATCACTTTAGGATGGTCTTTTAGATAACAATAACCATCAGATAACATTAAGGATATAAACATTGAAACAATTTACATTCATTGTCATAAATTCATTATTACAAGCAACTGTACATTATAAAAAAACATTTATATGATTAATTTGAATTGTTTAATATAATTTCTAATCCATCTTTAATAAAGTATTTGTGATTTAATTAACAATGACCGTTTGATAACATTAGAAGTGTAAAGGGAGGATATTTGAAAACGTCCTCAGGGTCCTCGAAGGAGAGGAGTCCCCAAAAGCTTTATAAATCATTTTACATTTTCTATATTTCTACTGACATTATACAATAACAAAGATATATTTGTACATTTATAAATTGCATAAATGATAATTCAGTTTTGGGGGTTGTTTTCACCAATTAAATGATAGTGGAGGTCTTTTTATTACAAATTTCCCTCTTTCATCAAATTTCACTAAATGTTTGAGGGACCCCTCAAGGAGTTATCTTCCAACACCCCAAATCACTAGCTATGCCACTGGATAATATTATCTGTGATTATGATAAATGGCTTCTTCGCTATTGTTGTAAGATAAGAAAGATTGAAGCAATAATCACCATTTTATTCCAAAGTTGATCAGAGGTTGCATCAAATTATCTGAAATGAATATTTTTGAAGAAATTATCTAAATTTTTTATTTTGTCTGTTTGGACATAAGATATATAAGCGTAAAAAAATCTTATTCATTGAATTTCACATAAAATGGGAAATTTCTAAACACATTTTATTAAAACAAAAAGAAGCTGGTTCAACTTTATAAAAATATCCGTACCACGCATAAATGAATCACAGCCGCTGATACATACCAGAACTAATTATCTAATAGATTATGATTATTATAAAGACATTTTCATAGAAACATACTTTTACTCGGCACCAATTTAACGCATTAACGAACGAAGTGGCCTTAAATCATGTATATTAAAAATTACCTGAGAAAAAAAGTTATTTATTCAAATAGATAGATCTTTTATCTAAAATTATCTAAAAATAACATCAGCACAAGATTTGGGCATTGTTATAAACGACCATAGACCCCCCCCCCAAAAAAAAACAAACGTTTTCAGATGGTGCTTAGTGGTAAATTCATGCAAATCTTCAAGATTGTAGCCCCAAATTGTGACCAGGAGCATTTGGAGAGACACAAACATGTACACACAGAGATAAGCAGAGAGAGAAGAATCTGTAGCCCACTTGGCTGGTTGATCAGACAGGCCATTTGTAGGGCTATAGTGATTCAATAACTAACAAATAGTCCTCTTCTTTTTTCTGTTCCATCTAAAAATTGTCTTCAAGTTATTGAATAATGTATTTGATGATATGAATAAGGGTGTATCAAAGATATTTTCTACAGACCTTTACTCCATAGCTCATTTTATGTAAATACCTAGATATTATCCATGACCCCACTATATTTTATAAATATTATCATTATCATATCATATCATTATCAATTCTAATAAGCTGTACCTTTTGTTTCAGATGATGCAATGGTGGATATAAATATTGAGACTCTTGCAATTTTGGAGAATTATTTCAAACTAGGTCTCAATGCAGCTGAAGCTACTTGCAGAATTCAGAAAGTTGAAGTTAATAAAACAATACCTGACCATAATGCTCAAAACTGGTTTGAGCATTTTAAAGTTGGTGACTTGTTCCTTGGAATAAAGAAGTTAGTGACCATCAGTCGTCAATTATGATTGTTTAAAAAGTAGAGGAAAACCCAACCAACAGCACTGGGAAATTTTTCTGAAGAGGTGAGATCATCAAAAGATACCATGTGTAGAGCATTGCGTAAGCTTGAGTTGTAATTGTACAATAAAGAGATGATTAAAGAACGAAAATACTTTTGAAGTACACCAATAAGATCTACTTTCTTTTTTTTTTTCAAAAAAAAAATGCCTTGAAAAATATCCCCCCCATTAGTCTTATATGCCCAATTTCGGTCTTTGGTAGGCAAATGTTCACTCAAACACAGTAGATTACCAGTACTTGTACCAAGCCTAACTCAATAATATAGTAATATTATTATCATCATCATTATCATTAGTACTGTTATAATCATTATCATTACAGAGACTTTGGTTAAAATAAGAATTATGATGAAAACTAAAGCTGGATTTTCTAAGATGATTATCTTTGTTTAGCACTCAACTCAAGATGGCTACAGGAGGAAAACTTTCAAGCTATACTATTGACTAAAAACAAAAAGTTGCAAACCATTCTAAGAAGAATTATCATTAAAAAGATTTTTCTTGCAGTCCTACTTGTTTGCTTTGTCGAAGTTATTTTATGTAAGCCCAACTTAATATTCCCATATAAAAAGACTGTATCATTATTGACTGGTAACAGACTTGCCACTGAGATATATTCTGAATGTATCCCTGGGAAAGTGGCAGTGGTCACATATGGGAGGAATTGTATGCTATCAAATACAGTAATTTTCTATTAGACTTAGAAAGGTGATTTAATCACTAGATTTTATTCAAAATAACATATAGATGTCTTCTAGAATTTTAGTGAGATTAGCTTACTCTGGCACAGAGTTATATGATGGGGAGAAATTCTGTTTTGCACCAATTTTCCACGTTGAGAGAGCCTGATTGTCAGGCTTGAAAATGAGTGTTCATAATCCTAGCTTTTAACCTGGCTCAAACAATTACCATTGCTGTCAGTAGGAAAACACAACTTCCTTGGCCACAAGGAAGGCCCCATATATATATATATATATATATATATATATATATATATATATATATATATATATATATACACACAAATCTGGAATACAATATAATATAACATAATACAATATTCACTGTGTGATGGGTTCATTTATTAAGTGCTCAATACATTCAACATTAAACATCAAGTTAATTTAGAGTAGAGTAGAAAATCTGATTATGAATATGTGAATTAAACAAGTTTTGTTTGTCACTCGATAGAAACCATCATGCAACCAACATCATTTGGCAGCATACAGAGTTGGATGTGATCAATTAAAGAATTAGAAAATAGGGTGTTACTTCTTTCACATTTTTGGGCAGTGATCGCTAAAAAAGTCTTAATTTTCAAACATCAGATGCACAAAAACCAAGGGATCAATTTAACATAAACCTACATTGCAAATTGAACCCCCTCAAAAAACCTACTTTGAGGGAAATTTAAAAAACACAAACAAGAAATATGTTTTTTCTAGACCAAATAAGGAGTGAATGCTTGAATCTTTATCCCTCTATCTACATTGGTGCACCTAATCTGGACAGAATTACAAGCAGCCTCTCGGATTTCTCACAGCTCTCACATTAGTTTATTTCACTAAATTACTGAAATATGTAGACAATTATGATGGAGATCAAAAACGTCCTCTCTTTTAAATAACATTGACCAGGGTCATCCTCTTTTTTGAATTCAGATATGACAGCCCAATTGAAATGTATACTTAAAATTTCACATTCTTCTTAGTATGTTAAAAATAGTTGTAACTCTTTAAACACTTGTTGGAAATCAAATTTTGTGTCACCAATACCTACCCTTTGCATGTAGTATCCAAATAAATAAAAATTTATTTGGTTTTAATATTTGGCAGATTACTAAGGAAGAGATAAAAGCAAATGGCTGACCTTATGGTTCAAGAGAAAAATTTTTAATGAAAAAGGTTTTTGGCAAATGATAATTAAAATCAAATTCAATAAAAACTAGCATTCCAAAGGAAATTATGAATCACCATTGTCATATATGCTCATTTTTATCACATGAATTTAGCATAGACTTATATTGTAAATTGACCACCTCCACTTAAAAATTGGGTGGGGTGTCAAAAAATCAAAAGGAGAGTGTGTGTACAGAATTTAAAGTTTCTACTCTGAATGCTTAGAGCTGAACAAAGTCTAGATACATAGATAAATATTATTGTCAGAACACATGAATAATTTACACCTAGCAAAAGTGTTTAAACCGGTTTGTTGTGGGTAGTGGTAACTAATAACAGTTATTAACAGATGGGATTCTTTTCTCAACCTCCCAATGACCAATGTCTTTTGGTAGCATATCTACGGTTGTGAGTTTTGTTTGAGGAGTTGAACTTGAAGATTTATACAGTGTGTACAGAAATGCAGAACCAATTATCAAGGAGAGAAATATATAATTTTATTTTATGGATTATTGATGTAGATCATAATGTACCCAATGGAATATAAATGGAGTTATAATTATAGTTTATAGCTGGCTATTGAAATTATCTTATATCGTTTATTTAAACGGTAAAACATGATGCATTCCACAATATAAATATAGTGCATTTGGTTAGTTGTATAGTTATATTGGAATGAAAAAAAGTAAGAAAAATAGTGATGTTGGGCAAGGAAAATGAGGTAAAATGGAAGAAGCTGGTATACAAGTCAATTGTTTGAGTTATTGTCTTTTTATGCATACCTAACAAAGTATTTGTTTCCATGTCAGTACAGACACCAATTCACTTTTTCATCGAGCAGTTTATCATTATTTTTTTTTAAAAGCATAGGAAGCATATTTTTGTAGTATTATTCAATGGGTGTGCTTTTGTGATTATATCAAATTTTATGATTGGGATTTTGTTATATTCTTTCAATTTCCATATGTATTTTGATAGTGTGGAGAATATTTGTAGTCTTTGTCATTAAATGTCATTTCATGATACGCATAACTGGTTTTCCATGGATTTATGGTAAGCACTACGTTTATCTTTTCATTATTTTGGTTGTCTTCAGTTTCTACTGTAGCTTCGTATATTATATTATTTTTTGGCATTTTTTTTGTGCTTTCTATTCTAACAATTGTATAAATTATCTGAGTTGATTTAAGTAGTATTTATTTTTTCTTGTCGTGCTTTTCGATTATTCCTTCCAGGTTTTCTGTAAAAGAGTAACTGATCTTTATTCCGTTTTTGTGGAATATATGTTGTAGTATATTTGTGGAGGGAAATTTTTTCTTATCAGTTTAAGGAATATTTCTCCTATACTTGAAGATACATTTTTGTTAAATGGAGTGTTAAACCCTATAATCTTTCTTTTTTTAGTTCTGTTATAATTGATATTTGGAGCATATTCTATTCAAATTTTGAAATTACTGTTTTTTAGAGCTGTATTGTATTGTTGTTTGATGTTGTTGAATATAGTTGTATTGGGAGAATTTTCTGATATTCTTCCATTGATAGTTTTAGGTATTTGGGTATTTGAGTATTTTGGATGGGTGGTTGGAAGCAGATTTTATGAATAGGGTGGTATTTTTTTTAATGGTTTGTAGGTATTGCTTTTTAAATTTAGTGTAACGTTTAGAAAATCTACTATCTTTAGTTGGATGTTTATGTCTATGTTGAATCCTATATCTTTTGATGTTTAAGTAAATTTTTTCTCTAATTCTGTCTGCGTTTTGTTTGGTCAGGTTTCTGAGTAGTATAATGTTATGCAAACATACAGAAATAATTATCATGGCTGCTTCCTGGTTATATAGTGTGAAAGTATATGTTTGCAGGGGTAGGCTATCTTCTGGGTAACATCTTCTTTTTGTACATATTCAGATATGGCAACACTAACCAATTAAGACTAATAAAACACATTGACAATACGTTTGCTATTTAAGGCTATTAATTATTGTATGGGTCTTTTCTAGATATATGAACAGAATTTTTTGGAGGGAATATGTGTTAATTTAATCAGTTATATACTATATATAGTATAATTAGTTATATACCAAATCTGATTATTTTTCTATGTTCGTTTTGGTAAATGAGGTTTGCAAAGCTGGTTTATTTTTTTCTTTCTACATAACTTCTAGAAAATTCTTTCACTCACTTGATGTTAGTTCTGGTTCTGTATTCAAATTCATCATATGAGGAATGGAAGGTCCAAAGATGTCAGCATCTAAAATTCCAACAGATACATGCTAAAAAAGAAAAAAGATCAAAACATGGTTAAACATTTTGCTTTGGAGACAATTTTAATTAGACATTTATCCAAATGAAAGAATAGAGTTGCCATTTGATATTTTTCAAGTCCAAAATTGGGTAAATTTGGTACTGAACAAAACTATTTAGTTCCGAACAAAAAAATTTGCTGCTGAAGGAAAATTTAAAAAAGATAATCCTTTATACATGAATGATATGATACAAAATAAACATACTTGAAAAGATGAAAAAATTTTTATTTTAATCTATTTCTCCTGCAAGCTCAGTCTGATGGCGGATATTAAACTATTTGATTATTTTGGTACTAGAGCAACCTAATTTGTTTCCAAGGCCATATAAATATGGTTTGATGCGGCAAAAGACATCTGGCAACCTTGCTATAGAATCAGCAATTCGCTATCTATAGTCAGTTTGCTTTTTATACTCACACAAATCAAATTGAAACATGCAGACAGCTGTCTCAATGGGATTTTTCCTATAGTCATAAGTCATCAATTACAGAGTATTTCATATAACTCTAGAATAGTTCCAATTGAAAGTGATGGTATCATCTGTGTATGGATGAATTATACAGATATATATTTTAGTATGAATGTATTTATTGCAAAAAAAAAAAAATGCATACTTCAAACAAAATCTATTTTTCCAGTGATCTTCGACAACTTTTCATATTTTCTGTTTTTCAATAATTTTAAAACAACAACAGAATAAGGTAGAAAACAAAACGGAAACATCAGTAGCAGCAGTCATAGTATTAGTAGTGATACTACCAGCAGCAGTTGCCTGCCGACTTCCAGTGGACAGAAGAGCCCTGGTTTACCAGTAGTAGCCTATTTTGTACCAGTGTATTCATAGTACTTCCTTCCAAACTTTCTGTTTGCTTTAATATGATTGAAAACCAACCAGCAAACAAACAGACAAAGAAATTGATGAGGCCTTTTATTAATGATATGATTTCACGTATAATGCAACCACCTATTCTTATAGATAAAAGCTGTTATATCTATGGCCAAATAATCATATCCAGGTGATCAGTTATAGTTCATTAGTTATTATACTTTGAAGTTGTGCATACTAATTTTTTGTAGCCAACTATTTAGTATCAGACTTTAACGCATGAATTGTCATTTTTTTGTAGATCATAGGAACTAATGCTAAAAATGAAAAGTTTACTAATGTGATACATCTTTCTTATTTGCAAACATATACAGAAACCCAGAATAACAGTATACTTACTGGATCAACAGCAGAAATACCAAGAGCCAAGTTAACTGAAAAATAGCAAAGTTAACATTTATTGACATTTTTATGATGAGCTTTTGATCAAAGATTAATACATAGTTTTGCTGATTCAATGTGAATAGAGATAGAATTAGTTATCAATGGTATCCAACCAAAACGTTAGATCAATTTTCAAATATGATTTCAGATTAGTAAATAATGCTTCTCAAGCTGCTGATAAAATCAATAAAGCATTTGGAGTGAATACTACCACAGTGCAAACTGTTCAATACTTAGATCTGGAAATATCGATACCAATGATAAACCTCGAGGTAGCCTCAAACCAGTTTCTAATGAAGAATTATTGACAGCAGTGGCCAATGAACTTCAAGCACTTTCTGGAGACTCAAAGACTTCAATAGTAAGCATATGTCATTTCAAGGCATTCGGAAAAGTTAAAATGTAGGAAAAATGGATCCCACTTTAGCTGAATGAAATGCACCATGACAGTGCCAGACTGAGTACCTCTCAGCTGACTGTGTCTAAACTTAATTCGGATATGGAGTTTTGTAGCATCCTTCATATTTATCTAACATTTCTCCAACAGGTTATCATCTCTTCAAGCAATTTGAACTTCATACCCGTAATAAAAGGTTCAATAATAGAGAAGCTGCAATTTATGCTCTTACTGAATATGTGACCACTAAAGCTAAAAAAATTAAAAGAAATGAAATATTATCAGCAGAGGATCATTGGAAAGAAGTTATTGCTTCAAAAGGGTTATATTTAGATTAAATATTTACCTTTTTTGTTGTTTATATCATCCTGCATCTTACTATACAAAAAATGACATCTTAAATATAACAACCTAATATTAATGACAAGGAATTATAAACAATAAATTAGGCTAAAGAGTATATCAGGTGAAGCATCAACAAAAAAAAAGATATCCTTTGATATTTGCAGATTTGATAATTCAGTGTTCACTCTTAAATAATTTAATGGGAATTTGGGGGGAATTTTGAAGCATACTGTAAAAAAACACATCAGAGATAATACACTGTGCAGTATGAACAAAATGAAAGAAGTTTAGGAAAGTTCAGATAAATGCATCATGAAAATATTTCTGTTAATAATTTGTTTATGTAGACAATATAAACTGAGTTTATAAGTAGATTAATCACTCGTGAAACGGTTATTTTGAATATTTAATTTTTACTTCCATTTACCTTAATTTACTTTCATCTCATTATTTTTGTCGCTTTTTATAGCAATTTTTCTTTGACTGAATGTTTTTTTTAAAGAGCGACAAAGATCAATGTAAATAGTAGCATAAAAATGGGAAAAAATTTAATAATAATCACTGCTCTGTAGTTCTGTGAAATTTATGGTCTTCCTTAATCAACTCTCTATCTTTTTTTTTTACTATCTTCTACTTTTTAACAATGTTTTAAGACATATTTCTATAATTGAAAAATCTTCTTTAAAAGTTTGATTTTGGTTATAGCTGCAAGAACATAAACTTAGTTGTGATAAAAAGGAAAATATACTTTTGCGTACTTACTGAAGATTTCTGAGCAGATCAAGGCTGTTTTTTTATGTTTTTGACTAAAAGATTTATTAATTTTGTCATGAATCTGTTACCAGAAAAATGAAATCAAGTTTTAAAATTTCAAAGTTTTACAGTATGATTTACAGTATTCATTGATCTATTTGTACATTTAAAATTCAGGAATGGTAAAATGTTCACTTATTATTTATGGTATATGATTTATGGGTTTTGGTGACCAAAAGAGTTGTAGGGAGTGAGCAAAAATCATTTATGGATTTTTTTTAGTCGCAGACATCTGATGCCCCTAATCCATACAGATATCAGGGGATAACTGTATATCAGCCCCCAAAACTAGTAGCATAAAAATGTATCATTGTCAAATTAACCTTAACTATACAACTGAGGACTCTCACCAGCTGTTGTTGATTTACCAACTCCACCCTTGCCGGAAGCAACAGCAATTACATGCTTCACCCCATCAATTGGTTTTCTCTTGGGAAGTCCTCTGGCCATTCTTTGGCGTCGCATTTCTTCAATTTTTTCTGCTGTAGTGTCTTTGGCATTCTGAAAAGAAGAATTAACAAAACCACGTATTCAATGCTAGATATCAGAAGTAATAAGAATACATTGAGGAACATTTCCAAGATACAAATACTTAAATCCTTCTTCAGTTATCATCAACAGCTTGGACATTCTGTCAACTACCAGCATATTCCTTCTGCACTGTTTCCATTAGGATCTTCTGACTGCTGAATTTTTCATAGTTCTTAGCAAAGTGGATGGGACCCTTTTCTCTGATTTTTTGGGGCACACACACATTGATGTTATGTTGCAATAACAACTGTACCAGACCCTTTTTTTGTTTCTATGTTGAGCTCTAAGATGGAAGGTTTTGACAGCTCTGAGAATAGGGTTATTACTTGGGCCCTAGTAGTCTACTTGCCACAGAGTTACAGCTATTATTCATATAAACGTAATAAGAAAACTATTTCCACATCTTTTAATTCTTTATTTTTCAAGCAAAAAATAAAGTCAATGAGGCAGAGGACATTTGCATTTCGGTTCATTCTAACTAATTTTCATTGTACAGAGTTGAATCTTGTTCTGAAGAGGTACTATATGCTTCTGCTCCCATACACATCTCTTGGAACTATCCTCCCCTGACCTGTATCCTTCCACAGAATTAAGTAAACTTCACAAGTATACCAATTTTTTAGATCATGTTTTTAAAACCTGAACCTTCATTGTTGAATTTCCTTTTTTACCAGAGGCTTTCATGAGCTATTAATATCCATGCTTGACCTGCTGATCAAATCATCCAAATATAATAAGTCTTTTTTCCAATGCTGTTATCTGCCTATTATTTTGAACTCATTCGATAGAGTTATATAGGATTCTCTGCACATGTTGGAAAAAAAACGAGTTTCTCTATGAATTACAGTTTTTAGACGTGAACTGTATATATTTCTTATCGATTGATACTCACCCGCCTTGTCACATCCTTTGTACTCTTGTTCAAAGTTTTAAGAAAAGCCAGAGTCACAGGGAGCCAAATATGGACTGTAGAGAAGTTGACAAACCTACATAATGTGATATTTTGAGAAAAAAAAACAAAACAAAACATGTACGAGATATGAAGAATGATTTACTTCTCATTGTGAATGCGATTGTCACACAGTACACAAGCTCACTCAATGGGTATTAACTGCCGACTGAATTATCTCATGGGAGAGTATCTGCTCAAACATGTGCTCTAAGGCTCCCTCTTCCTATGTTACATCAAGGCTGCATAACCAGTTCTCAAGATATTCAAAATGACTAGATTTTATTGGCTCATTTCTCAGTGCATAACAAACTTTGAAGAAAACTAAGTAGAGTGATTCCTAAAAAAAAGTATAATCCTTCCTACAGAACTAGCAGTATTGCTTTATTTTCGCATTTTATACTTAAACATTGCAGACATTCTTGTTGTACCATGTTGTGAAAATAAAGCAATAATACTGCAGGAGGGACCGCATTTCTTTTCACTGATTGCGCTGCTTAACTAGTGTCTTTTGTGTGAGAAATGAAAGAATCACTTATTTTCGAAAACCTGACCGTTTCATTACACCTAATGTTGGTAATTGTTTGGTTGAGGTTCTCGAAAAAATTACTCATAAGACATTCAAGAAAAACATGAACTTCAGGAATAGTTACCTCCCTTCTTTACGAACGTCAAACAAACAATTACTTAATCTTATTCTTAAGCAACTGTACCTTTGAGTTAGTCTTCAACAGGAAAAGTTTGTCAACAAACAAAATTTTCAAACATCGTAACGTATTTTTCAGGCACTCTGTCAGGTATTTTGAATTAATAAACAGAATACAACTAAAACTGAACAACCAGAGATTTTTTAAATTTACTTTTAAATTACATTGCAATCGTTAAGAGAGAAATAGAAAAAGTTTTATGTTCACCATGAACACACGGTAAAAAAAGTGGTTTGCCACACCTGGATCTCGATGATGCCGAAATTCAGACCATAGTGTTGTGAATTGATGGTTCATGATAGTAATCTAGCCTTGCAGATCATCACTCTTACAGTTTGATTCTAATGGGTGTCCCACACTTTTAGCCTTGTGTCAGGTTTAGCTGAACAGACGGCTCAAAATATAGAAGTCAAAGCTAAGAACCACATTTTTTTCTTAAAAACCAAAGTCATGATTATAGCAGTTAAAAGACGTTAGAGGAGTAATTTTATATGTATCTAGAAATTGATACTTACAAAGCAGCTACTGTGAAAAAACTGCCGGTGAAAGGGACGATTAGTTGTGGATATCCTAGACATGTTTACGAATCGACGAAGGGCACATGTTTTGATGGAGACGGCCATTTTGCGAGTGGTAGAGTTGTTCCCCTTGCACTATACATTTCAGAATCTTTACACTAAGAATAACCTCCCTTGCTATGGTAAACTGTTCCGTTGCAAATATGAGGTTGGAAAACCTCGTTGGAATTTTTTATTAAATATAATAGATTTCCCATTTTTTGAAGCCGTTTTCTAGTTTGTAAAATAAAGGTTTCATGCAAGGTATATTGCTTGGGCTATTTCAACAAGAAATATTTGTTTCGTGAGACAAATGCACCAACTGAGTGAAAAAAGAAAAGAATATTTCATAGGATATTGAAGATTTCATTTTTTTGTGCTTTTAGAATAAACAATTTCTTTTTATTTTTTACCTTCCGGAAAATTGTGATGATTACAATATTTGAAAGGATTTCTGCTTTTATAGTAAAGCTGAAAACACATTTTTTCCGAATCTCTAAAATCGATTTTTCAAGTTTTCAAAACAAAAAATAATCATTATTTCTTAGATCAAGCATTGTCATCCACTTGGGAGGTGGGGTATTTGCCTCCACCCCAGATCAGGCATTTTTACTTTGGGCAAGAGTGTTTGAAAGTTGGAAGCTCAGAGTCAATAGAGAATAATGGTGCAGTACAATTGTTTTATGTGAGCCTTACTTGATGTACCCATATAAAAAAAACAAACTATTATTATTCACTTGTAACAGGATTGCCACAAAGATATATTCTAAGTATACCATCTCCTTCCCGCTCAAAATATACCCCCCCTCCTGGAAATTGCCCTTCCTGGAAAAGTGACAGTGGACACCCATGATTGTCATTATTGATCTTTGACTAGTTTTTCTTTTCATTTTTTTTTGTTGTCTTTTTATTGCAGTATGCTGCTTACTTAATGGCTGTTGAATTTAAAAAGACATGGGCATTGCCGTACCAAGCAAGTAAAAATAAAATAGAAAGGAAACTGATAAAAAATTAATAGTAACAATGCTTCATCCAAAAAATATGGACAACTAAAAAAATATTCGCTTTTATTTATTTTATATCAATATTGGATTTGTATAAATGGAGGACTCTAAAGTAGATATGGAGGATGCTACAAAACTTCATATCTCTATTCTCTGGGCTTGAACACAGTCGGTTGGGAAGCATTGGGTCTGTTACTACCATGGAATATTTCAATTAGATCATGAATTTAACCTTTCCTATTACCTTCAGATGACATGATGTGAATACTGAAGAAGTTCTCGAGTCAATACAAAATATTCATTTATGGGTTGTTTTCCACTGCTATCAATAATTCTTTATTATTACTAGCAGGTTTGGGCCTATCAATAAATTTATTATTGGTATTGTTATTCCAAGACCTAAATTTATTAAACCAATGCTGAACAGTTCACATCGTTGAAGTGTTCACTCTAAATGCTATGTTGCCTTTATCTGCAGCTTGAACAGTATTTTGTCCAAATTTGAAATTGTACTTGAAAATTAGTCTAAACTTTTTGGATGGATACCATTATTGTTAAAGACTCAAAAACCTTTAATAATAACAAATTCTATCTTTATCTACATTGAATCTGCAAAAAAATTACTTTAGTAAATCTGTCACTTTTAGCATTATTCACTATGATGAGGAGAAAAATTTGTGTAGTAACTTTATACATTTGCTACTTCTAGGTGAAAGAAATCGTTATAGCCTGGGTGAAGAATGTGGCTATGCGACTAAATGACAAAATCTGAATGACATTAGCTGGTTTGCTTTTGCAGCCTAATCAATAAAGCATGGTCCATATCAGACAAGTTCTCAAAGATACAGGATGTGAGTTCAAATTTCATCAGATGCTATTTCTTTATTTCCAATTTATGCTGCTTACTTAAAGGTTGTAGAATATAAAACAATCTGAGCATTGTGATATGTTGGGTAACATGTGATTGGATAACTAAGTTTTATTAGACTCCATGGATAATTTCCCAATCTATGTCACCTGACTAAATCTGACCTTTCACAGAGCAGCATCAGCAGCTGAGCCAAGTAGTAACCATTGTAAACAGACAAATGTACTGGAAGATGGGAATTGGATTTTTTCAAAGGTTTTAGTGACAATATCATATCACCAGAGATATGTGATAACATGAAATATATATAATTTTATTCAACTAAGTAATAACAATTATTTCAATGTTTCACAGATGAAAGTTTTTGTATAGAGAAAAGTTTTGAACAAGTTGTGTTGAAGGTCAATAGATTCAATAAAGTCCAAAGGAATAGTACAGAAGATTAAAAGTGCACATTTTTAATCTGTGTAGCTGGAGTCTTCAATTCAAAACTGTATATGAGGGTGTAAGTACTTACTCATTGAGTGATATATGAGATCAAAAATAGAACCTGGACCTTAAAATAGATTCAAATCAAAAGCACAAATTTTCAGATGAAATGATAACCAAAATTTGATTTAATTCAATTCTACATTTCATTCTTGTTTTGATTCATCATCATGATGAATCAAAATAAGGATGAAATGTAAAATTTAGACCACCTCTGACTGCATAAAAGAGTATTGTATAGTATCCCAAAAATTAAAAAACTCATTTATTAAATTTAATTTGAAATTACAGTGTTACCTGAAAATGTACACTTTTGATTTGAATCAATTTTGGGGTGCAGCTTCCATATTTGATCCATTGTAAGTGTACATAAGTCAGCAGCATAATTCAGGAACCACACAACATATCCATTTGAAATTTTCCCTATAATTATCAGTATTCTACAGTATACAGAAAGATGATTTTCTACATATTTGTTCATATTGGTGAACATTCTAAGATATTCTTCTTCTTTTTTTTAATATAAATAAATAGATGAAAATCAATGAATATAAAAAATCTAGAACCTTAATTATAAGCATTTTACTATATTTTCTGAGATTGTACCTCTTTAGAAATTTTTCCTTTAAAAAGCTGAAATTTATTACAATGGTAAAAAATGATGGTGTTTTTGGGTTGGAAAAAGCACTGGTGATTCTGGTGTCAAATACCAGCAAGGTAGGGACTCCTACTCATTATATAGAAAAACTCAAATGAAGCAAAAGTCTGGGGCTTTCTCCCATGTATTTATTGATATTTTGTAGAACCCCTAGAAGCATCTGGTGGAACCTTTTGGTTTTATGGAGCCCCAGATAAGGAAGGCTGTTATAGAGTAATAGTTAGCAAGTTAGATTCCATTACTACTGAAGACAGTCTGATCTTCATTGGATGCCACACTCCAGTGGCCTTTTGCCAAACTAAACTAAGCTTAGTTAATATTGGTAAATTGATGTATATATGTAAATAGTGTTCCTGAATTCATTTTTTTTTTACGTGTTTCCATTTTGCGAAAGTAGAACTCTCCTGACAGGGAGCTAACTTTAGAAATTGGCATATCAACAACTCAAGAGGACTAGTGAGGATTTCTCCATTCCACATACCTATGGAACTGTCCAACGTGATTTTATCCCTTCTCTTTCAAATGTGGAGGGTACTTGATGTGCCTTAAAAAAGCTTGGTCGAGTATCCTCCATTAATTCAATATGCATCTCTACCCTTTTTAAACATCCAAGACCTTCCACAAACACTTGCTTGTGTTTCTCCAACAAAATTGACAATCCCTCAAAAACTCTTCATTAACCTTCAGATCAAACATGCTCTTCCAATCTATAGATTTTTTTTTAACCAATTCTGACCAAACAATGCAGATATGTTGCCTGGGGTCACAATAACAGGCAGCTTTTTACTTAGTCCACCATGACTTACTTGAACTTCAGCAACTCCAACTGGCTTAATACTCTCTTCCGAGAATATCTTCAAAATGATGTTAGTACTTTCCAGCTTCACTCCACCAAATTCTTTCTTAAACAAACAGTTACCAACAGATGTCAGAGAATCCCCTGAGTCTATCTCCATATGTACTGTTTGGTAATTTAGTCACAGATTAACAAATAGTGGCTTGATTTACCTCACAGCAATTAATTGTGTACATGTTCATTGATGTCTCTTGTGATCCCAAATCCCCCAAATTGCTTGATTAACTGTACTGCAACTCTGCCTTTGATTTAACTGCTGTACTACCATTCCCTTCCCTTCTCTAATGTCTGTATCTCATGCCTTGCACCCAATGATTTGTCTTGGTCCTTATTTGCTGTTTGCTGTTGCCGCCCTTTTCTTTCTGCACATTTATGTCATGTGACCAAAATTGCGATAAAAGAAGCAGCAGCAGTCATGGTTCAGCAGAGAAGAAGACGGAGGGCAAGAATAAAACAGTTTGAGATAGAGTTATGGCACCAAATTATAGTGGAAAATGGATCAAAGGTGTCAACTGTGAAAAAACAGGTCTCCTGTCATACTGGGTGAAGATTAAAGGAGGGAGTATCAGGCATCATATCGACCAATCAATCAAAAGACATTATATACCATAGAAATACCTCTCCTCAATACATCAATAATGGACAAAGACATGAGAAAAACTATACAAACACTAGCACCAAATAAGGCCCCATGCCTTGAAAACAGCCATCCTAAGATACTCAAATTAATGGCAGGTGTAATTTCAACACGTATTGCCCTCATACATCAAAGATGCTTAGAGACTTGAGAACTAGCATCATATTCGAGAGAGGCTGATATCATATCAATATATAAGAAGGTTGATCATAATAACCCTGAAAAGTACAGACCAGTATCTCTGACATCTGTCATCTGCAAGATTGTTGAGTGAATAAAATCTCAAGGCATCTAAAAGACAACAACATGAACTGTATAGAAGAGCATAGATTTACAATAAGAAAAGTGTAACCATTGACCTAATTGAGACGATAAATGTCTGGTCAGAAGCCCTGATGCACAATATTCCAGTTAATATCCTATACCTTGACTACAAGAAGACATTCAATATTATATTATACCTAAGGCTAATCAAACTTGTAGAGAGCTTTGGGATAATTGGACAAGTGCTGCAGTGGCCAAAATAATTCCTTACAGATTGAAGACAAAAGGTTCAAATCAATAGAGGAGTGTCATCATGGTCACAAAGTTATGAGTTATATTTCCCTTGGGGCTCCATAATGAGATCTATACTGTCCTTGCTGTTTGTAAATGACTTGTCAAGTAAATCAAGATCTTACATAATCACATTTGCAGATGATATAAAAATCCACTGCCCATTGGCATCTGATGATCCAACCCTGCGACTTCAGGGATACCTTTGAATTTTACAGTGCTGGGTAAATGACATGTAGATGATGATGGCGTAGTACATATGCTAGAGAAGACCGAGGTGGAGTGAGACCTAGAAGTCCTTGAAGACAATTGCCTCAACTTTACAACATACATCAAACAAAAGGTTAACATTGCTAACAGAATGCTTAGCTATGTACGGCATAACTTTAAATACGGAGACAAAGAAACTTCCTGCTCTCCTATAAAGCTATTGTCTGCCCATATCTAGAATTCACATCAGGCACCTAATCACCCTTAAGATATAACATTGATGCATTAGAAAAAGTTTTTAAAAAAACTACTAAGATTGTCCTCCAAATTAAAAACATTATACAAAGAGAAGCTGAATAAACTCTATCTAGAGACAGTGGAATTCTACCATCACCGTGCTGATCTGTTAGAGGTCTACTGTATTCAAAATAGCATCCACGCCTTAGACTAAAACTGTCCCCGCTCTTTGTGTCCAGACAAGTACTTATTTACTGCATCACTATCTACAAAACCCTGAGGTCACTGTCAAAACCCCCAAGTATAGACATTCACTGGGCTGAGAGAGAATTTCTTTCCCCACTCGAGTGAACAAACCATGGAATGCTTTCAGTGAAGAGACTATTTCCTCTGAAACAATCAATGCATTCAAAATCAATTTAATGAAGGATATCGGAGACTCAAAGTTCAACCATCAATTTTCATATTTGCACATTCACAATTTGTCTGCTTGGTTGGGCAAGATTGATTGGTAGACTACTAATGGTTTCATGACGTTATTCGACTGTCATTAAAACCTATTTAAAGGCATTAAAGGTAAATGATAGTTACTCTATTAATCTCGAGACAAATTGATGAAAGGTAAGCACTAATGTGTATGCATACAATGCATATGAGCATTGATCAATAAGCCTGTAGCCTCAGACAGTTATTAGCTGAACTTCTATCTGAAATTTCCACTGTATAATGTTTGATTTATGTGATTGATATTTACTATCGGATTTTGTGCATTGACAAGAAAGGAGATTATGTCGAAAAAATAAATACTTGCAGTGTAAAAGAAACATTTTTTTACCTTTCAGACTAAAGACTTATTGATATACCTATGTGGACATAAACTTTGTCAAACGTATCTTTTTTATATGAGAGCTTCATCAGCTTCATCAACAGACCAGATAACCTTCCTCTGACTCAAGTAAAGTGATTTATAGCTTAATGAAAAATTTACAATTCAAGTTGTCAAAGATTCTACTCCGAAATACTCCTCAATCAAAACATTGCCCCCCACCATCCACTGATCTCTTGGCTAAGTGGGCTACAGATTCTTCACTTTGTTCAATTATGCGTCTGTCTGTCACTATCTCTCACTCCCTGCGTACTCAAGGTCACATTTTGGGGGCTACAACCTTCAGATTTTTTATCAGTACACCTCTAGGATCCAGCTAAAAACACTGTTTTTTGTTAAAAAAGAAAGCGCCTTTTTTGGTCTCTATGATCATTTTGGACTAACCAACTATGCCTAAATCTTGCACTGGTATTTTTAAGAAAAGATATTCTAGATAACTTTAGATAAAAAGATCTATCATTTAAGATAATTTTAGATAGAAGATTTCTAAAAAAGATAATTTTAGATGAAAGATCAATTCTTTTAGATAATTCTTTAGATGATCTTTCAGATATTTAGTTTGTGCACACATGCAGGCTATGGTGATTCATTTATGCGAGGTACTTATATTGTTAAACAAAACAATGTTAAATTAGAATAAAATCTAGGTTTCAATAAAACAAACTTGCATCCCATATCTTGGGAGCTCCTCCTTAATGGACAGTGCCTTAACCAATTGAGCCATGGAAATCTCTCATTTCCTAATCATCTTTAATTATTTTCTTATTTTCATCCTGTACTACAGACTTCAAGTCTTTCTCTCCAAGGGTATTATTAGAGACTGTCTCACACAATTGTCACTAAAAACAGTCAACATAGGTTTCTTCAGTTTTCAAGTTGGTTAAGCTGGCTGACTATATATGTATGATTGTATATATGCAGAAACGGACTGCATATAAGAAATTTTTTACCTCTTTTTCCTAACAATACTTGTGCGGTATGTGGTAAGGTGTATCTGGGCTGAAGAGACGTATGAAAGCGTACAAGACTGCCATTTCACAGGAAGATCCAATCATTCAGGTCAGCAGTTGGTCCTAAGAGCCCCTTTAGAGCATACAGGCGTAGTTTAAGGGAGGTGAGTGACCGGATGAAGTGATAGGACAGCTATCATCTGATAAACTGAAGCAATCATCATGTACGTATTTACGAACCATGCTCACCAATGTAGCTAGAGGAATGAACATTTAAACATTTACTCCTTATCATTTCAACAAAAAACACATTTTTAAATTTTCTTCTTCCAGGTTAGTTCCTCAGCAGTAAATGAATAAATCAATAATAATTTACAATACTTGATCTAATAAAATCAATAAAAATTAAATAGTTTTAAAAAAAAATTCAAACTATTACTCAGTTATCACTGCCCAACAGAAGGTGAGAGAAGCAACTTATTTATTGATCACCCCTTTTTCCAATTTTTTTTTCTCAATTGCTCACCCTCAACACCACATACAGCCAGAAGACATTGGTCACATGGCAGTTTCTCTCGAGCAACTAACCAGACGTGTATGTGTATGTATTTAAGTGCATATGTGTGTATTTATGGGTATTCATGTGGGCACCTATGTGTATATATTGGTATTTATGATTTTGTTTATCTGAGCACATTTGATTGTTCGTGTGGCTGAGTATAGGTATTTGCTTGTGTGTATGAATATATTGGCCAATTTTTCCCTTCCCTGTCATTATTGCAAATCAAGGCTCAAAAGAATTCTTTGTTTCACTAGGGAGAATACATATAAATAGTTAAATAAATTGCTGCTTTGATGCAACCAGTTTGGCTACAAATAGATACTACACAATATGAAATCACCAGCTGGGAATCCACGTTTATGAAACACAATGTGAATCCATGTATATATAGTGTGGCTAGCTTTACAGCTATGAACACTAAAGATGTAAAAGAATCCTCTTAAAATTTATGTCATTTCAATCAATTATTTTCAGATATATGTTAATGCAATTATTGTAAAAATTTTCAAAGAGTTTCATGTTTTACACAGATTTAGATTTCATAGAACTATATGTGAATTTTTCTCAGGGTGCTCATCTGTTGTTTACTCTATAAACGCTTCAGTGATTTAAAAGCAGAAGATTTATTTTTAATACATGTAGTTTGTTATTCATATACATATATATATATATATAGCCACACTGAAGAGTTGTAATGTCTGTGGATGACATAATAATTAATGCTCCCCTATTCAAGGTTGAGCACTCTTTAAATGAGGTAACTCATTCATTGTAAGCTTATGCAATGCTCTTTCATAGGAATAGAGCACTCTGGTGGATGGGGAACATAAGCTAAATAAATATATTGCTTAAATTCAACCTTACTGACCATCCAGTTCTGTGGAGCAGAGGAAGGGTCTGAAGCAAAGGTTTCATTCCTACCTCATGGTACTGGATGGCAAAATGGCAATTGTAATACAACGAAACAGCAGTCTGTGGATGACACAATGATTGATATATATATATATATATATATATATATATATATATATATATATATATATATATATATATATATATATATATATATATATATATATATATATATATACATATATATATATGATTATAAATTGTCTTATATTATATTGAAACTCTTATTCGAAATGATCTCCAGTTATTACACGGTGAAAGTATCACATGGAAAATCCATGTATTTTTTTATGGGTACAATGCTTGTAATACGTAATCTACAGTAATAAGTAAAACTTCAGCTATAATAAAAATCACCTATATTTCCCAAATTTGAGGATGATGATGATGAAATATCTTTGGCCATATGTTAAGTTTGCATATTGATGGATATATATGCATAAAGAGTAACTAAGGATTTCATTTTTCTTTTGAGAAGGAATGATAGGTCTGGTTAATCACTTGTGCTCAGATAAACAAAATCATAAATACCAATATATACACATAGGTGCCCACATGAATACCCATAAATACTCACATATACACTTAAATACATGCACATACATGTCTGGTTAGTTGCTCGAGAGAAACTGCCATGTGACCAATGTCTTCTGGCTGTATGTGGTGTTGAGGGTGAGCAATTGAAAAAAAAAATTGGAAAAAGGGGTGATCAATAAATAATTTACTTCTCTCACCTTCTGTTGGGCAGTGATAACTGAGTAATAGTTTGAATTTTTTAAAAAACAATTTAATTTTTATTGATTTTATTAGATCAAGTATTGTAAATCATTATTGATTCATTTATTTACTGCTGAGGAGTACTCAACCTGAGTTTAGTCGATAATAAATAATGCTTTTTGATAAAAAGTAACCTCAATTAATATGAAAGTGAATAGCAGCATCAAAAAAATTATTAATGATGACTTGAAAATACAAGCACACACATTCTGAGGATGAATTCAACATAAACTTATTTTGTAAATTGAACCCCTCTTCTAAAAAGTTATCAAGAGAGTGAATTTTACAGAGGTTGATAATTGAGCGTAGGTAAACGGTAGAATTGTAAATGCTGATTATTCAAGACCCTCTCTACTTCGACAACTGGTGCAGCATAAGAAATAATACCGTCAAGTTATTGAGGTTAAAAAATATATGCTTTCATCATGCCTTGAATCCTAATTTTTAACCTTGCATTTCTGAACAATTACTCTCAGTATGAACAATCTAAAGAATTTCTTTTGAAACCTTTATTCTATGATTCTGTAAGGTTCAAGTAGACTACAGAATTATCTAACATAGCTGAATGTCTTCAGCCATATTACATTTCCCTATGGAACATTTGATCTTTGATTCTGAAATATTTTGTCAATCTTTATCACCAATTATTTTTTGGTGTATCTTAAAGCATGATTCAATACACTACGAATAATGTCTTAATAAATATTTATTTAGACAAGTTCTGTATCTTCCTTTTGTAAGTGATATATATAATGCTGCATTTTTCCTAATAAGTGGATACATTAAAAACTATATCTCTGAATTTTTGAGATGAGGTATTATTATTATTTCTATTATTTCTATTATTATTTGGAGAAGGACACATAGCCTAGTGGCTACAGAATCAGACAAAATTACTGCAAGTAATCTGATGGTTCTTGGTTCAATCCCAGAGTGAGACAATAATAATACTACTAATGCTAAGAGGGGAGTGTGGTCAATATACCCCCGTCGGTTAAATAAAGGGTTCGGTTCGTTACTTCCCCACACCTACCTGATGAAGGCTGTAGAGTACAAAGGCTGAAACGTTGTATGAAAAACAATCAAGATGAGGATGGTCTGAATAATAATAGAAATAACATTAAAAACTGTCAACCAAAACTGTCAACATAGATTTCTTCAGTTTTTAAGTTGGTTCAGCTGGCTGACTATGTATCAGGTGTACAAGCCACACCAATGAAGCTAGAGGACCGGAAATTTGAACATTTACTCCTTATTATGTCTACAAAAAACAGTTCCATGTTTTTTTAACCCCTGCCTGACTAGATAGTTTTATTTGGGGGGGGGGGTAATTTGCAATATGATTTTCTGCTTACAGGAGTGTCTGCACGGAAAAATCAAATAATATCATTTATGTTTTGGTTCAACAGTCACAGAAATGGACAAACATCTTAAGTGACACCGAAATGTACTAAAATTCGTGATAAAGACAAATAACTATTAAATGCATTTCCTCAAGGTTGTGTTCTCATTTCATTGTCATCCTTTGCAGTTAAACACATAAAAAACAAAATTCAATCACCCATGTGGTCAATCCTTTTAATACATAAAAAACCAACAAATTCTAAACTGACAATCCCTCTGATATTACATCATTAATTCCTCTTCCCTGTTTCATATCTCTTCTCTTTACATATAACAAAGGTGTATACACTGTACACACATCATCATGTTGAAGTCGGGGTCCATTGTTCTTTGCTGTGTTATAAATGAGTCCAAGTTGTAAGGAAATTTCTATTTTAAGTAATCTCAAACCAGGTTTAACCCCCCCCCCCTAAATTCTTATAGACCAACCCTCATGATTTGTGCAGGAATGAAACAAAATGTAGGGGTGGGGCTGGGGTGAGGCTAGTCTGCAGGATGACAGAAAAAAGTATAAGATTTCTAAAATTGTGACACTTCACCAGAAGGTTACATTTTAACAAAACTTAGAGCGAGTGTCTTGAGTAGAAGTTTGACAATACATTAATAATCTGTCTAGGAACAGATGAAAAGGAAAAGGTTGTTGAGTTTCATTTATTGACTACTGAAATGTTTTCATCTAATGCAATCCCATTTTACAGTTGGTGTAACCTGATTCAATATGGATCTTTCCATTTTTGTACTATAATTTTGCAATTATTTTGAGAGAAAAATTTAATGTTTTGAATATTGAGGTCTATGCTCAGACTGTGTTATAAGCAATTCTACATTTTATTAAGCCATTTTGAGACGGGTCTACAATATAATACAGAGCATTAGTCACTATTGCCTCTGTAAAACAAACATTAATAACTCTACTACCATACCAGTGACAATAAACGTTTCAAAATCTAGAGGTTCACTTATACATTGGTGACTGAATCCTTTCATCATAATCAGTCCTTTAATGTCTGTCGTTGGACATAGACCTTCCCCAGGATTCACCACTATTCTCTATCATGGGTGTCGTGAAGCCAGTATTTCCTGAATCTGTCCATCTCTCATCAGTTCATCTCTCCATCTTGTGTTCTGTCGGCCTTGGTTTCTTATGTGATCTCTGGGGATCCACGTTGTGAGACGTGACTGCAATAATTCTGTGCTCTTTATATTCAACCATGATTGTCACAAAAATAAAGTGAAATTAACGTTTTTCCACTAACAATCCATGTGCATGTCAAAGTGATAAAGGACTTGATAAACTCAAAAGGTTTTTCTGAGATTGTACAATACTGAGAACATTCACATCTACCTAATATGAATTAATTAAAGTTCCTGAAACGCCATATTTCTTTTACACAGTCTATTTCATTGCGTTTATTGTTCTTTTTCTTGTTCCCAACAATTACCTTCTACATCAACAATGACATGTTTTCTTTTCATCACTGTTTAAGGCAATAGCTGACATTGTTTAACACCAACACAACTTCCTTACAACAAACTGTCTCTTGACAAGCAGAAACTGGAGTATATTTTAGATTATTCAGAAAGAAATTATATTTTTGATGATGGACTAAAAAGAGTTTAAATGTAACGAAATTTGAATTTATTTGTTGAGAGCAAAATCATCATTAATAGTTAAATTAAAAGCTCACAATAATTCTTTTATTTTTGGGAAAAAAATCTGAGATTTTTGATAAATAAAACATGTCAGCACTAAAATCAGAGTTCCGCTGCCTTTAGATCTCAATGGTGGGTCACTTGAACAACTTATTAGAAACAGTCAACCAAAACTGTCAATATAGGCTCCTCCAGCTTTTAAATTGTTCACTGACAAGCTGATAGAAGAAGTTAGAAGTGGCTATTTAAATTTTACTAGGACTTTGTCAACTGATTTTAGTGGTGATGGGTGTAGCCCGACATGACAGTACTTAACTTTCTTAATGATTTTTTCACCCTGATTTAAAGCTCAAAATACTGGTAAATTTCTAAATTTAACATTATATCAGAAACTATCAACAAAAACCGTTAAAAAAGGTTTCTTCGGTTTTTAAGCTGGTCTGACTGACAAACTATATATGTATATATGATGCATACAGGCTGCATTAATGGAGCTACAGGGCTGAAAATTTATACAATTACTCTTTATTACTTTAAGAAACAGTTTCCTAGTTTTTTTCAAAATTCCAGTCAAATAGGTTGGAGGGGTCAATTTACAATATAAATTTATGCTAGATTGGTCACTAGTTTGCACCCATATGTTTTTTTTGACCTTCAAACTTTTTAGTGATCCAACAAAAGGCAAAAGGAACAACTTGTTCATTGATAAACTGAAATTATCATTTTTTCCACTTATTCCAATTTTTCGATTGATCACCCCCAACATCGTATGCTGCCAAAAGACATTGGTCACATGACTGTTTCTATTGAGTGTCAAATCAGACATGCTTTTTTACTTTTTTAACACTGAAATTTTTTCATTATGGTAAAGGAGATGTCAAATCTTTTGAGCTATTGCAGTGGGGCATAAAGCAAAAACGGTCAAGAACCATTGATCAATGGTCATTATGGTATGCCTCATTCAAGTGATAGGTTATAATTAGTGGTTGGAAGGTATTTGATCGAGAAAGTCGTGTCAAATATCAACAATAAGATTAAGAGAGGACAAAAATCCACATATACAATCATTAGCAAAGTACATTTGTCGTCTGTCGTGTAGATATGATCAGTAACGTCTGGTGATGTAACTTAGTAGAAATAGAATTTTATGTCAAGTCGAACTTGCTAAATTATATCTTTACTTAATTTTACCTTTAGACTACTTGAATATAAAGGAAATATTGACCATAAATGTTCACAACATAATGTTTTTGATATCTTATAAGTACAATTCAATCACAAAATTACTTAATTATTGACATCATGTTTTTGATAGCAATAGTGAATAATGTTACCAAAAGGTCATCAGTTGTTGGGGAATGCAGAGTGGTGTAATGGTTACTGGCAGAGAAAACACAATCAGCGAATAAAATTCAAGTTTTAGAAGTGGTTTACATTCACTTTCCACAAATGTCCTCGGGAAAGGTATGATTCCACTTCTCCTCCAGCTATGAGTAAATAGCAGGATAGTTCTTTCATCCTGTAAGGCTGTCTCTTCAAGAGAAGATTACTCAAAAAAAAACCTACAGCTTCAGAGTCACTGTAGCTAGTCCCAAGCCTGGTCAAAAGGGGAGGATTGGGCGTTGGGTGTTGGGGTAGGAACTCCACCCAGTAAAACCTACTTGCTACTGAAATCATAGCAGAGTGGTCGTGGCCCTATGCTCGACAAGGAATAAACAATGAATTGCAGAGGAATCATCAATCATCTAGTTTTTTCACCAGCAAGGAAATGAAGGCAGAAGGAATAAGAAGAAATTGGATATCAAACATGAAAAAACAAAAATTATACAACATTTCTGCCAATATAACCCCTGGCAAATATCATGGAATCACCACGCTCAGGGTATGTTCATCCAGTTTTTTTACTTATTTGTAAATAAACAAATTACAGATATAACACAAAACTATTGAACAAGCTAAACATTCTGGCTTTATGACGTATACACTGGATGTTCTCTTGAACAAACATTGTTTTGTGTCGTAAGTGTAATTTGTTTATATGCTGGAAAGTAAAAGAGCTGGATGAACTTGTTGGAGTTCAGAGATCAGTTTACATCAAATGCCATTGGGCTACCATAAATTCATGAGATATTTTCTCTTCTTCTTCTTCTTCTTCTTCTTCTTTAAGAGGTCAAACACTTATAGTTATTTGTCAAAAGTAAAATCAAGCTGAATTAAATGTTGTCTGCTGAGTTCAGCAACTCAAACCAATAATGAGCAAGTGTCAAGTGGTTTCATGGAGCAGCATTCCTTTTCACCTGATGAAGAGGATTTCGCTGTAACCTTCAATTTGCTATTGCCACCCAGGTGGCTTCTTAGGTGAGAGCCAATAACATGGCAATAGCCCATCACAGTCACACAATCACAACTAGTTTCTACATAACAATTAACTCACTAAAAGAGAGACTTAAGTATTTTTTTTTATTTTGCTATTCCTCTGAACTGAAGACATCTCTACAATGAGCTTCCAAATTTACCAAGTAGTCATCATACATTCATTAGAAGTAAATTGATCCAATTCACATATTTTGAATTTCAGAAATAAATCTCCTTTTAGAGATACTGCGTAGACACTTGGGCGTCCACTGGAGGTGGGTGGGTGCAAATGGAGAATTTATCCTCCACTCCAGGTCAGGCTTTCTCGGTTAGGGTGAAAGGGTTTGAAAGTTGGAACCTTATAGTCAATAAAGAATGATGGTGTAGTTTTATGAAATCCAACTCAAAGTTCCCATGTAGAAAGATGGTATTGGTATTTGCTGGTAACATGGTGGCTGCTAAGATACATCTCAAATGTTTTCCCCCACCCTTGAAACATGTCGTTTTGCCCCCGGGTAAAAGTAGCTGCAGACACCAACACATATTCATGTAGCTACTTCATACATAATATCTCTAGAAATTCTCTATGAATTTTGATGAAATTTTCTCAGAGGATAAACCCTTGGGTAAGGAAGTATCAGTTACTTTGGAGATTTCAGTTGAGAGATATTTAAACTATTGTAGCCGTCAAAGATGATGGAAGGTTTAATTCTTTTTTATAAGTTTGTTTGTTTATGTGGTTATGTATTCCGGTGCTCTTGGCCATACCGTTTTGTCTACAGACTTGAATATTGGCATTGGTACTCTTCCTGTAAATGTCATTTTTTTATTTTTGGAAAAAAGCTTTTTTGCCTTTCTTGGGCCTTATTTTGATGAATTCATTAATTTTTTCACTCTATTTTCTATCTAGATGTTTATTTCACTCTATTTTAGATGTTTCCTTATGGAAAACTCTAGTGATGCCACAGATAGAATCTATTTGGACCATATTTATTCTCCGATTGAATTTTTTTATGTGTCTTCAAATTTTGATGCTACAGTTGTCCAATTATAGACTGTGATGGTGAGTCATTGTTATTATTGATCACTTAAGCCATCTGTCTATATTCCTATTGACAACTTTTACCGCTAAAACTTAGTTTTAGGCTTCAGACTCAGGAAAGTGTAATGAGTGAATGACAGTTATAGTGAAGGTTGTGTCCTTTCAAGTATAAGCTCACTCTTCCATTCTTACCCTTGTTCATTACATTGCAAGGGTTGGAGGTGAGTGAGGTAGTTATAGTTAAGCTTGAGTCCCTTTTGCTCTCATTCAAACATATGCACCCTCTTCCATTTTTACCCTTGTGCATTACATTGCAAGGGTGGGAGGTGAGTGAAGTAGTTATAGTTAAGTTTGAGTCCCTTTTGCTCTCATTCAAACATATGCACCCTCTTCCATTCTTACCCTTGTTCATTATATTTCAAGGTTGGGTGAGGAGGGAGACAATTATAGTGGAGGTTCCTTTGGCTCCCATTCAAGCATAGACACACTCTTCCATTCTTACTCTCCTTATATTGCAAGGGTGGGTGAGGAGGGTGAAGAGAAAGGATGAAAGACATGAGGAAAATGATTAATAAACAGAAAAAGTATCTGTTGTATGTGCAAACAGGCAGAATGATAATATAAGTCACACTCAGAGAGATTTTGTTATTCCTTCATTAGAAACCATCAACCAAAACTGTCATCGATAATCTCAACATAGGTTTTTTCAGTTTTCAAGTTGATCAAGCTGGATGTCTACCTGACTGGCAATGTATGTATCATGCATACAGGCCACATCAATGGAGCTAGAGGGCTAAAAATTTTAACATTTACTCCTTATTATGTGTAGAAAAAACAGTTTCTTTGTTTTTTAAAAATTCCCAAGAGACAAATTTTTATTGGGGGTTCAATTTACAGTGTAAGTGTACGCTAAATTGGTCCCTCAGTTTGTGTCTGATCACATTCACTCTCGTTCTTGCATTATCATCCAAAAAAAGGCAAGAGAAGTAACTTATTCATTGATCACACCTTTACCCAATTATTTTTTAACTGATCACCCCAACATGACATGCTGCCAAAAGACATTTGTCAAAAGACTGTTTCTATCAAGTGACTAACCAGATCAGTCTCAGTTTCTCAATAGATTTGTGTTGACTTAAGATTCTATTTTCCTGTATCCTGTATAAATTATTAAAGCCACAAGTATTGACTTATTTTTATAAATAAAAAATAATTTTGTGTACTTGACCTTTTAGCTGCTGAGTTTTGGCAATTTTTGTATATAATTTGTTCTTAGCAACAAACTAAAGTTATGATCTTCCTATTTTCTTTCTTCTCTTTGGATTGCGATATTCTTTCTTAAATTCATCTTGAATTAAGAAGTTGCGAATGAAATAATGAGCCATGATAGTTCTATCCATCAGTACATATTATTTAGAAGTGTTCTACAGTGCATATCCACAGCTAGCAGGTTAAGATGATTGCTGTAATTAAGGGTTAGTGACTGTACCGAATAAAATAAGAGGTTATGGTGGTTCCATCTATCAGTGGAGGTAGGTATTGTCTATATGCACCCGCAGTACATATTCATGGCTGAAAGGTCAAGATAATAGACTGAAACGAACAAATCTCTTTTTTGTTGTATTTGTTTTTTATTCATGATCCCATGTTTAGTGGTTTTTTAAAGATTAAAAATTTACATATTTTAGTAATTTTACTTATTTCTAGAATATTTTGCAAGCAATGAAGTGATCAATTATGCCAATGGTGGTTCCAAGCCAGGATTTGAAGGCGGAAGGTGTAGGGTTAGAACCCAAGACAAAAAAAATCTTGCTGCAGAAATATCACCTTGGAAGAGATGAGTATTTTTCAGGAAGATTCAAGATGCAATATGGTAGAAACTAAGAGTCTGCTGAAATCCACAAAGCTGATTACCCCATTTATTGACCAAGATATACAACATAGGGACAACATCTGGATATACCCCAACAAGCCCTCACCTGGAATCCCTAAAAGAGAGAACAGCTGGAAAACATCTGGTGCTGGGACAATGAAAGCTGTGATATACCTGGAGTGAATACCACAGACCAAGCCATGACCTGGAGTCCTTAAGGTAAAAGAAAGTAGAGACAGCTGAAAAAAACCTGGTGGTAGGAAGTAGTTACTAGGTGGTGGGAAGTCGGAATACACATGTGTTGGTTGGTGAAAAAAAGCTTGAGACATGACAGCCTAAATTTTGGAGATCTCTTGCTTACTTCCTATACCCTAGGAGTGGCAGAGGGTGTAAAAAAAAGAAAATGAGATCCAGGATTCAAGTAATCATTAACTGATACAGCATCAGTTTGGCAAGAAATCACATGAATGAATTTTAGCTTTTTGCTTACCTATAAAAATTAGAATATAAGCTTGAAAAATTAACAGGAAATGATGGTGGCTGTCTCCGGTTGGATTCCATGATTTGAAGAACTGTATGATGACCAACTGGTTCACTAATCTCATGAGTAATTAGGATTATAGAAGAGGAAACAAATATAGAAATTTTAATGAATTTAAATTAGAGGATTTGTTATTTTTTCTTACCAACCTAATCACATGAATATAGCCGTAATTGTTCAGTATTTGTATACATGGGGCACCCTGAAGAAATCCTTATACTCTAACTGCATTATATGAGCATTTGTATTTATTGTTTTAACACATCTAATTATGATGATATATCAAAGGTTGGTTTCCTCAGAAAATCATTATCACAGCGGTTTCCAGAAAATGATTAACAGGTCAGTTCAGCAGTACAGAAAATTATTATCAGTTCACTTGATATTCCAGAGTTGAGGGTAGTTTATTCAAAAGTACTTATCATCACTAAAATGTAGAGCTAGAAAATGATTTTTCATCAGTCTAGCCTTGGGATCAACCCATTTGACCTGCAGGCCATCCCATGAACTCAAAGTGCACATGCACAAATATGCGTGACTAAGCAGATCAAATTTTGCTATTCTGCCGCTCAAACATTTTGCCTCACAAAAATACGTACATACTTATACATATTTCTACATAAGTGCATTAGTAAATAAGATTAGTTAAATCAGTTTTCAATAGTCAGTAATTACAAGTTGTACCATTCACATTGTTTTGTTTAGGGCTGTCTTAATTCTGAGTAAATTCTTGAATAAGTAAAGGATTCGGAGAAGAATACAATTGTACGATAAGTGGTTTCACATGGTAGTGTGCATATGAGACACACAAGAGAACATGTCTCCAAAAATACATAAGTGCATTTCTTCTCCATTAGGTCTTGTTTGAGGTAGGATAATTGACTGGAGCTCAAACAAAGATCACGAGAGAGAAGAATCTGTAAATGGAAAGTCGTTCCATTGCAAGAAAAAGATTCCTCCACATGGTTAAAGGGAAATATGACAATTCCAGCTTTTCCCAGGAAAATGCAGTCTTTTATTTTAGTTGAAAGACATTGATTCAGGGCAGGTGTGCAGATTAACCCAGGGATTGAATTCCATTTTGTTGAAATCCTAGAGTCCATTTAATAGCCAACCAATGCTTCCTCCCAATAGTCACTTATAGAGCTGAAACATGAAACCTAACCAAGAGACAGATCCGCAAATTGAGAACTATGCAATGTGCACATGGAGAAATTATGCTGGGCTTCACATGGAGAGACCACAAGACATCACAGTACATCTGGGAAAAGACCAGAGTCAGGGACATCACAGAATCCATTAAAAAGCTCAAATGGAAATGGGCTGGCCATGTTGCACGAATGGCGGACAATTGATGGACATTGCGACTCACGACATGGATCCCTCGTGATCACATGCGGAACTGAGGCCGGCAATATGTTTGATGGTGAGACGGGGTAGACAAGTTCAGAAAGTACTGGCTCCGCGACGCCCATGATAGAGAAGTATGGCGAATCCTGGGAAAGGTCTATGTCCAACGACGGACGTTGAAAGAATGATGATGATCATCATCATCATCATCATGATCATCATCATGATCATGATATTAGCAATTCTCATTGTTTTCTTCTTAATCAGCAACTCTCTCTTCATTGCTTTACTTCTCTCCCCTCACAGGTTATGCTGTAGATGGCAGGGTATGTCCAGGCCGCTGGAATTGATCTAACTGCCCAAATGGCTGAAAAAAAATTCAGACTAGAAATACTCTATACTGAATGGTTGAACGCATTCTGCTTCTACCTTTACTTACTTACTCCCATGACCTTTGTATTATGGTCAGCCAAAATCGTGTCAAGACCTGACCTACATACCGGTGAGCAACTTCAACTCATATCCCTGGTTACTATCAGTCACCCCAAAACATTAGTCCCTTGTATCTTTCACTCTCTCTCTCTAATGGAAAACAAACACACAATTAGAGTGTATATCACAATGTCACCACACTGTTTGAAGTATTTCATATTTCAGTATTTCATTTCAGAGTGCCAAATCTCGCCTTGAGTTGTAAGTCTCACTTTTGTGAGAAGTTGCACGGCGAGAGAGTCTCATTCTGGGAGCAGAGGCGGTACCAATTGTGAACAGGAGAGACAGCAAGGAAGCTAATCATTCATGGAGTTACAATTGAAGCAACCAGAAGTTATTTGTTACTTTGTGCTACCAGAGAATGGTCAGGATTTTGTCAATAAAAAATAGGCAACACTGGAAACAGCAGTTATAACCAAGCTGTAGCTGGAGATTGGGGGGGGGGGTTCTGGGATTTTAGCTCGAGGAACCTCCTTAATATTCAATGCAGTTGGTGAATTATTATTTATGAAGCTTTCAGGAGCTCCCATCCATTAGGGGCCTGGGTGGCATAGCCCTCTTTCTCCTCCTCTACAGCTATGCCTCTGAGTTATAATGCTTTATTAGTTAAGTGTGTCAGACTAGTTTAAAAAATGCAATAAACTGCACACAATATGTAGAATCATTTTAGCCACATCAGTGTCTCTCTGTGCATTCATGTTTGTATTTTTAAACATAATAATTAATAGGAACACAATATAATCACTGGTAAATAAATTATTGATGATCTGCCTCAGGTTATTGTGGTGTTTGGATTTCTGTTGTAGCTGAATTCTCCATTTCCTTAGTGGACTGACTATTAATAATGGGTTAGTTAGTGTTATGCATCTATTGCCAGATGTTCTGTACAGCATTGGTCAAAAGAGATGGCCAAGGAAAACTGATGTTTCAGCTCTTTATTCAAACATATAATTAAAGATTTTGTAAGTTGGTTATGTAATGATAGCTTGAGTGCAAAAACTAACATAGGAGCTCAGTGTTTTAATTGTTGCATATGCTATGATGCTACGAAGCATGTTAAGTTTGGCAGACATTCATTTTTGGCCAAGCTATCATATAAGACGTGCACTCATTTTTCCAAACCTATAATTCCTACAAGTGAGTGAATCACTATTTTGCAAGTACTGGCTATACTATTAAACATTTTATAGGTTTCAGTGAAAATGCATGTGGGGAATAAAGCTGTTCACCGCAACAAAGAAAGATAATTTCAAAATGGCTGAATCTGCTAAATTGCCTTTGGATATCACTTGTCTGCTGGATTTGAATTATCTTACTGTCTGCAAATTTATAGCTATAGAGTGAGACCATTACTATGCTGAAAATTGGTATAACACAATCTTCCTACCCACATTTTGCAATATTTTGGCCTTGTTTCATATTAAGCCAAGACTAGTTATATCAAAACAGGCAGGCTCTCCCCACTTTGGTTATCGACTCAACACAATCTTCCTACTCATAATTCTCTCTACTTTACCTTGTGCTTTGGTATCTTGAGCTTAGTAAACATCAAAGCAGGTTGACCCTCCTCATTGGGATGATTGACACAACACAATCTTCCAACTATTTTCCTCCTTTCAATTTTGTGCCATATTAAGTTAAGTAAATAACAATATTTCTTTGACTGTCAAGACACAATTCATCATTAAAACTAATATATCTTAGTATGAAGGTACCTATTGAAATTTACTCTTTATTTTTGTTTTTAGAATAAGAGAAAAGACAACTAACAAATTGAATGAGATAGGACAAAAGAAACAAAGGTGAAAATGTTAATTTTGAGTTATCAATTGATAGCAGTAAAACTCCTCTAAAACAAACAAACACAAACAAAATTTCCTTTTTTTAAAATGACACGTATAGTTTGAATGGACATGTTTGCACCTGAAAGGCTGAATGAGTAGTACAATGATGAAAATGTCTGCAAAAAGCAAACAAAGAAATTCATCTAAAGCAGGAAGCTGTAATTCAAATCAAGTTTTGGTATGCATTCCCTTACCCAGCACCCACTAAAAAAAACAGCGACGTGTTCCAACAAGTCTCTAAAAAAATCCACTTAAGCAAAAGACACTCTGGCGGAAAACTATAAGAAAATACCTTAAGGCCCCGGTATCACAGGATGATTGATTCTCTTCTTCGTTTCTATAGAGAAAGGCCGTGTAAGTGTGTCTACCCTGGATCAAGACCATTGCTAATATATTTCTATTCTTGTCTTAAATTCTGATGTAAATTGTTATCATTCTGGTCAGGGAAATCTCCAGCCTTCCAAATGTTTGTCTGAGGGTTTAAGATGAATAAATAATTCAGATTAGCATCCTCACCTTTGTTATCTTTATCATTATATTTTGGCCAGGATATTCTCCGGCCTCCCTAAAGTGTACTTTGCATTTGGTAATCCAAATTTCTATCTTTGTTGAATGGGAAGTTAGGTTGTATTAAAAGTAGATGTTTTAATTTATGGTGTATCAACCGTTATCAATGTAATTTCTGTGTCTGACGGAAGGGCAAATGTTGTAATGGGTCTCTTGCATGATTTCAATGCAACTATTTCTATTGCTTGGTTAAACTAATGATATGGGATTCATTTGTGACTGAATGAAATAATCTTAGTTTTACTAAAGGACCATCAAAACTTGAACCAAGTATTATAATCTTATTTTGGCAAGCATTTGCTTCCCCCGAATGACATTTGACAGGATGGATTCTGTAGTAGCCGCAGTACAAGCATTGACACTAAAAGTTGGAAGTTGATAATAGGGATGCTTGTTAAGTGTATTTATATTTCTTTCACCTCCAACTGGCCTTCCTCAAGTGTATGCTGCAGCTGGTCATCAAGGTTTTTCCTTTCCAATTATCAAGTGACACCATAAATTACTTTCATTTGCAGAATATTAGGGGGAGGTGTGTGTGGCCGAATGGTTAGTGGCATGGGAAATGGAATAGATGAGCCCCGTTCAAACTTCAGCTGATACAGTTTGCATTCGCTTAACATTAAATCCCATGGGAAAGACATGAATCCATCGATTCCTCCCCCAACCATCGGTAATTAGCAGATGCTAGGATCTCCTGCCATTGTTGGCAACAGAACTAGGAAATGGACAACTGATTCCAAACCAATACACCACTCAAAACTCAACCGCTAAAGAAAATCATGGTTTGCAAATTATAAAAATTCACCTTGCCATTCATGATATTTTATTCATCTACCACAAAATCAAAACTATGCAGTGATTGGTGTGTATTGAACCTGCAGGCACTGGCTTACATGCTTAGCTTGAAAACCATCACTTTATGACAGGCATCTTCCATAGGAATTGAGCACTCTGGTGGATGAGGAGTTGCTGCATAAAAATGAATATATCGCTTAAATTCAGCCTTACTGACCACCCAGTCCAGAGGTAGGATATTGGCCTCTAGGTCTGATGTGAGGGTTTCAATTCTGCCTTGTGGTACTGGATGGGATAAATATATGAGGAGATTCTGCGTGAAAATGAATATATCGCTCAAATTCAGCCTTACTGACCTCCCAGTTCCGTAGTACAGAGGTAGGATATATATATAGTGTCATCCACAAACAGCTCTTTCAATGTATTATATCTCTTAAGTGTGGCTATAGACTTTATATCATATACATATACATATACATATGATATCTTTTTTTACTGTTCATCAGTTAACATAAGTCTGGACACACAATGAATCAAAGGATATCAGGAGCAGACTTCATTTGACTTGTATCCTAATCTTTGATGGTTCTTTCTCTATAATGTAGTGATGAAACCGTGAAGATGAAAATATTAGTCTGAACAATGGCCTGCAAGATAAGCTTATTAACTGTTTTGCTGAGGCAAGCATCAGAGAATGTAGACAGTTATCTTATTATAATCGTCGTGGATTCTTGATTGCAATCTGTTGCTCCACAAGATTTAGATGTTTGTCAAAAGAAGATGGAATCTTGTTTCCTCTTCCAAAATATTACTAATAATATTGTTTTTCATTAGATCAATATCTTATGAAGAAAGTAGGCTTTAATTACACTTAATAAAAAACATTGTCCAACTTAGAAATTATATCATAAATAACATTTTAAAACTACAACAGAGTTTTTATTGTGGTCTTGTTTACAGCAAAGTGTAATATATAGATTGAACATAACAAAACCATAACCATTTTAATACACCATATTTATTAATGCATGATGAAAAAAATTTTGTATCAGAACCAAAAGGTTATAGACGTAATATTTTAACAATTTTGTTCACTGGTATCACAACAGTAACAGTGACATGCAGTTTCTCAATTTAAAATGGCTGCTCACATAATTGATCAATAGGACTGCTTTTGTTTGGCTAGAATGACTTGCAATGTTAATTTACTTCTAATATAAAATATCAAATTCGGCTTCAATTATCTTTCTTTGCTATAAAACCAAGTGACTCCCGGAAGACAACATCATAACAAGAGTTATGAAGATACAAATTTTTTTTCTTTTTTCAACGAGGTTTAACATTAAGTGAGGGTTAAATATCAGCGAGAAAAATGATTTTCAAGAAAAAAAATGTAATTGAAGCCAAATTCAATGTTTTGTATAATTTGTTCATTTTGTTACAAAGAAAGTTGTCACCAAAAGACAATCTACTTCTTATGAATGGCCACCATTAGAGAATGACAAAACAGCTCATCGCCCATGCCCACAATGCTCTAGTGCCTTCATGTTTGTGTTCATCAATGACAGCATAGCCACGAACAATATCAGAATGTTGGTCAACCATCATCGTCATCATCATCATCATCATCGTCGTCGTCGTCATCATCAACAACAACAACAACAATAACAACAGCAACAACAACAAAATGGGGTCTGCACTGATGTAGCTGGCTGATACATTTTTATTGCAGAAACCCTCGCCTGTATTCGATCTCAAGTGGCTAAAAATGATAAAATTCAGGATATACATGGGCTTCTAAAATCATCCCAAGGATGATTGTGGTAAACTTTCCGCACATCATGGAGTGGGGATCACATTAGATACAAAAATAAGATATGCTAATGCTTTTTATTTACAAGAATAGGGGGTTGCATTATATAAGATTTGGCTTTATACACACAGATAGTAGGTCTGATTGGTGACTGATATAGTTGCATAATTCTCATTGGTGCAAGAGTTTGGTGTTCAAATGCAGGTAAAAGCCATGATTTCAAATATTGATTTTTGAGGTTATCTTCCTATTCCAATTTTCATCCCATTTGACCTTTTGCCTAATTGAGCTAAGATGAGTAAATATCCTTAGCTAATGAGGAAGTGAATCCTACTAACAATTGCTTATGATTGATGCAGCTAGGTATTTACTTAGCTTTGCTTAGTCTGGAACAAGGCCACAATGATGGGGTTCTCAGTGAAGACTAAACTCACTACATTATCAATAGTCTGGAAGACTAGTTTCTTAACCATTGCTCTACAGTGGGCATTCTTATAGAATTTTTCCAAGATTATCTCCGTCTGTCACTGAATCCCATTGGTTAATTATACAGGTCAAGTTGGCTTAATCTTGCACAAGGCCACTTGTGTAAAGCAGCTCTCAGCGTGGATTGAACTCACTACAGTAGTAATAGTTTTGCAAAACTAACAAGTTAATCACTGTCCCAACACAGAGCACCCAGTTGATATTTATTAGGCTTTGCTCAGTTTGGTACAAGGCAACAATTTTTGAGTACCTAATTGAACTCACTACACAAGCAATGGTCAGCAAGAATAGCTTGTCAATCATCAGTCTGTTGTAGTTAGTTTTCCATGTTTTCTGTACAAACTAATCAGTCCAGAGTCCTTGGTGAATAAATGATTGTTATGGTTACTATAGAGCTAATTCCAAGTCGACAGGTAGAGTTGTGTAAAAGGTTCAAATGAACAAAAAGAAAATATTAGGGTGGAAAGAAAAAGCTAAATATTGATACAAATGCACTTTTCCTCCCAAGCCATCTTTATTGTTGAACACATAACACTGTCAATCAAGGTGAGAGGTTAGATGTGATTTTAAATCCTTGACTCTTGATGGCTAGTACCCACCCCCATACAGCCTTGCAGACCCATACAGCCTAGCAGACCCTTATCCCTCACTTGATTAGAGCCCAGCCAATAATCAACAATAAGAAAGTAAAAGAAGACTGTTGAGAAGAAAGTGGGTCTCTTTGACATGAAACAGATTTTACGAGGTGTGCTGGGTAGATAGGGCAGTGGGGGAGGGCTACCTGTTTTCATTAGAAAAAGACAGGGTTGGGAGAAAGTTTTGGAAAGGAAAACAAAACTAGAAGCTTGATGTTCATTGTGGAAAATGTTGCCAAGAACTTCTTCCGCTCTAAAGGTAGCAAAGTATCAAAAATAAATGGAATAGAAAATGGAAAAAAAAACATTATCAGATTATACTGGACTCTGAGATTTGGGATAGGTGCTTCAAAAGAAAGGGCCTCTGATATACACAGGGGTGGAAATGGGTGTTGGTGGTGATGGTAGTGACGAGGGGTTGGGTACAGAGTATCATCATCATCATCAGCCTTTTTACTTTTCAATTTCTAGTTTATTGTACGTTCAATGTCAACTAATGGAGGAATTACCAGATACCTAGTTCCTAAAACTCAGCCTCAAAATTTACCTTGTTCCCAAAACTAAATGTTATTACCGCCTAGCATAAGCATATGAGAATTGTTTTGTTTAGGGGACAAAGGATTTGATTGGTCAGAAATTTGACACGTTTTACCCGAATAGGGGATGAGTGGCAACTGTCTTGAGTATTCACTTACTCACTCTTTTCCTTTATTGTGGCATGCCAGTGATGAGAAATTTTGTCAGGGCATCAGGCTATAAGATTTTGATTCAGTTTACTGATTTGATTTTTCCCACTTGTAACTTATGATACAATAACTACAAATACTAACACACACACACACACTAACACACGCACACACACAATTTCTATATACTCATGTAATTTTGTTATTGCTCTTTGAAAAAATAAGTGCAAAAATGTCGCTAATATGAAACAGAGATGTATGCTTGTAAGGTATAATGTCCCTCAACATGTGGTGGATACGCACAATATGTGTATAAACACAAATAAACATATATAAAAAAGTTCACTCTGCCCAAAAAACAGAAAGAACAACTAAAATAATTATTTATTCTATATTCATCCTGTGCAAACAATTGACAACTTTATAAAAATGAAATTTTAACCCTTTAGGCATGGGGGGAAGTAACTGACCTTGCCTAAGTTTATGTATTCCACCCATGATGTTATAGCTTTTTTTTATGTCCCTCTGAGTCCATTTCACAGCTCCGAGGGCAAGTTCCTGGGACATTGTGTATTCATCCCAAACAAACAATTAAAAACTCTATAGAAATGAAATTTTCCCCTTTTAGGCACAGACACTTTATTGTAATAAGTATGGGAAGTGAATAGACATCTTTTTTCCAAAAATATGCAAATATATGCAGTAACCTCCTAAAAAATGCAATTCAGTAAAATTTGAGAAAAATTTCTTTCCCACCTAAGCGAAAAATAAAATTAAATGAAATTTTTAAAAAAAGAAACTTTGTATGTCCTTTTTAAAATTTGAAAAAAAATACGAGTTGCGTCCCCACTTTTTGAAAAAAAAATGGTAAAATTTGAGAAAAGTATTTTTTTTACTCACATTCAAATTCCTTTTCAGAAAAAGTTACATTGCTCAGGACCTTTGCAGTGAAGAGATACTGTACTAAAAGATACTATACCAAATTTCAGCCTCCTAGGTCCAAAAATGTAGCCAACAACTTAGTATGTACAGAAATACAGACATACAGACATTCGCTTTCATATAATATGTATATATATATATATATATATATATATATATATATATATATATATATATATATATGAATGTCATAGATTTTGTATAAGTACAAGATGAATTTGAGTAAAGCCTCAAGCATATGCCAGCCAAGTGCCTTATTTATCATGCATTAGGACGGTGAATGAAATTCCCAAAATTATACAGGAGAGAGAGTTACTACGATACTTTTCATTTGCATACCTCTTTATTGGGGGTGAGCATCTAGTACCTTTTGAGCAGGCCACAAAACTACGGTAAGTTAAGGCTTGGTCCAAGTTACTTATATCATATGTGGCTCCATATAATTATAACCTGGTCACATCTTGGTATACAAAAAAGAACCTCATTGTACCTTATGTACAGATAAATGTGTCTCCATTATAAGCATACGGACACATTACAGCAACAAAAAGACAGAAACGACTCTTAGAGGAAAATGAACTTTTATTCATTCAACATTCAAGATTGAAATTAAGTGTATTATATTTATGCCTTTGTAAGTGGGATACAAAGGATTTTGGCATGTAAGCATGATATTGTGGTTATCATTCCTTGAAGTGTGTATATCTAAAAAGTTTTAGGAATACACGTAAAAATGTGTGTATATTTATGAAGTAAGGTTCAAAGGATACGCAGGATGGATCTCAGATAAGGTACCTAAATAGTGGATGAGGTTTTGTCTTCCATCTGGGGTCGATGGTGATCCCAGATGGGTGAGGTATGCAACCACATCCGTTTACAACGGGATCTAAGCAAGAAGAAAGCGATATTCAAGCATGGCGCTAAGATCATGTGACTGTTCTTTGAATCCTCATTGGTAGAGTTAATTTTGTTCAATCATTTGTGATTATTATGGTTATTTTAAATCACCCCAGATTACTTAGTATGCAGTAGTGGATAACTGTAATTTCTTATATACGTATTTCAATCAATTACTATATTTTTGATAATATGGATCAACAAAAGCAAATAATCTTAGCGATCCCTCTTTTCAAATTTGCGTTTAGTAATAAGCATAACTGACAGAGTTAAAACATCAAATCACTCGGTCTGTAATTCATGATTTATACCTGCAAGTGAAGTTCTTGATAGCTTATGAAGTTCAACTACAGTTTCTCTGTGTAAGATAAAGGTTTTTATAAATCCAAGTTTGCTTTTTTTGGAATTGATCTAATCATGAAACAACACCCATCTTGATGACTTTTCAATCTGTCAATCAATATGTAGCCCCACAGGTTAAAGCTTGAGTTTATACTTAGACCCAGGAGCACTTGAAATGTGTTTAATTCTTTTAATTCTAAGCTGAAACTGTTAAGAAGTGACCTCACACACAGCCGTAACACAGATTTGATTGTGACTAAGCATAACAAACATTGTTTATTGAATTTATTAAATAGCATGTTATGGGCTGATTAAATCTGACAGACAGACATTAAGGGCTTTCCATTACATTTAAAAAAAAATCTCTCTCTTTTGTAGAGAGGTGGAGATGGCTGTTGTGTTATTTCAGTTATCAATTTTTTATCCTCCTTAATTCAACTTGAGCATCAGAATCCACTTTCGGCTTGCTAGGCCCATCAAAGCTTTACCAGAGCCCTGTAACGCATATATTTTGGGCACACTTACATTTCCCTACTCATTGCTAGTCTTGCAGCAGTTGTGAGAGTTTAGACTTTCTAGTTTGAATCCAGTGTTGCCCACCTTCAAGACTGGTTATCAACCAAGACAAAAGAGTCCAATCTGTCCTGCTATTTACCCATAGCTGGGAGAAGAAGAGATGAATCCATGTCTCTTCCAGGGATGTTATTGCGAAATGAATTATCTCAGCCACAGTTCAAATGTGGTTCTCCAATTCCATTTTCTGTGTTGTTAATTCTTAAGCCTCCCACATCTCTTTCAGTTACATAACTTTATAGATCAGACTTTAGAGATAAAGCTTACTCAGGCACAAGGTCATTAGCCTAAGACACTCACAGAGAAACAAACTTACTTCAGTATTGATAATTTTCCAGATTAACTTGCAGATCATTACTTCTTGACAAGCCACCCGAAGTATTCACTAAATTTAGTTGAGTCAAGCATAAAGCCACAAATAGGGAGCACCTAATGGAGACTGAACTCACAACAGTAATTATGATTTGCAAGACTCCAGAGGAAATTATTTAAATGATTTGGCAGGTAAATACAATTTATATGAAAAGTACTGAAATTAAAGTAAATGAATATACTGAAAATTACTGTGGCCTTACTAAAATCAATAATGTCTGCAGCTATAACTACTAAATTTTTAGTATGTTAAAAAAAAACTATATTTACCCTAAAAAAACAATACAATGGAGAGGTGTTTTTGTTGTAAGGGAGATTGAGGTGTTCAGAAATGTGAGAAATCAAAGAAACTATCCAAGATTTCGAAAATAATTTTAAAAAAAATCAATTTTAAATCAATCAATCTAGTGCAAGAAGGCCTCTGCACTAAACACAATTGGTTCACACACTTGTGATCAATATAATATAGAGATATTCCAAGTTTTATCAATACGTATCGTTTAATCGATGTTATCATTCACTTATACCTATTTAAAGATATTGATTAGTTATAAACTTCAAAGCAGTTGAAAAGCGTTTGAAAATTACATTTTTTTTCAGATAATAAAAACTTGAATTTAAAAGTGTTTAAGAGAATTAAAAACTATGACGACCTTGCCCATTACACAAAAAATGACTGTGTCGGACTTTTTTTCCCATTGTTTTTTCACCCAAGAAATTATCGTCACATCACTCTCATGCCCTTGAGAAAATTATGAATCCACTTCTCCCTCAACTACAGGTAGATAGCAGTCAATTGAAGCCCTGTAGCATTATTACCCCAATTCCATAAAAATCTAAAATTGCCACTAACAATGACTGGGCCTCTATAAATCATACAAGAAATGAAGATGATATCATTGTCTCTTATGTCGCATGAAATGGGAGCAGCTTAGCTGAATATTTGTTGGCATATAAGACCCCCCCCCTCCTTTATTTCAGCAGGTAATATTAAGAAAAATAATTAATTCCCCTCAATTCCTGTAATTTAATATCCAGTCTCTTCAACTCCTCCTCAAGTCATGGCCAGGGTGAGGCTGAACAAAGGAGGTTACACTTATCTTTTGAGCCAGTTTTTTTTGGGGGGAGGGCGGCACAAAGGGGAGTGACTTGTTTGCCATTACATACCTTCAATGAGCTAAGCACAGATTCATACATATATACAAATGCATAAAATTTTAAGTTCTCATCTTTGAAAAAAACACCCAATATAAAATTTATAGATTGAATAGATAAAGAGAATTATTGAAGTGAATTTTATGTGTTATGCATAACCTTCTGTTTTTGCTATTACGGTTGGGATGGGGTTAAAGAGGTGAGAGTCACTTATTATTGTGAGAGACTGTTGTTGTGTTGAATGACTTTTTAATATGATGGGCAAGTTACTGAAAGGAAGGAAGAAGAGAAATGACACCAGAGATAACAGACCTAGTCAGACATCTTGATAGAGTAGTCAATATCTGTTGGTTTTCACCGGAAATTAGCTTGTCAACCCGTATACTAGTTGAAAACGCTACCGTAGGGTCTGAATCTATTCAAAAAGTATAGGTTTTAGTGGATAAGAACCTTGATTAATCAAAAGTTGACCAATCCCGCCACCCCTGTGAAATAAGTAAGTTATCGATTTTTCAAATACTAAGCTGACTATACTGTTAATGGATAAGACTTTCTACTGTGGTTTGATTTCCCATTGGTGAGTGTATAGTAACAAACATCACTAACCAGACACAAAGTAGAATCACTGACCTCAGAGCTGCTAGTCTTCTGTTCTAATTACTGAGCAAAAGCTATTTTTGTAAGAATTATTTTGCACATACATCTCCATACAAAACACATGGACACATCATCAGTAATGTTAATCCTAGGGTCATTACGTGTTATGGGTCTTTCAACAATATGACACTCTCATCCAGGAGACTCTAGTCAGGGTTGGTCAAGCCATGGTTCGTGTCCGGATATTGCTGCCTTACCACATTGAAATAGCTTATCCTGACAATTGTGAACTATAGTAGAAAGTGCGGCATTTCAACTATCACAATATTTAATGAAATCTTTCATAAATATAAGTCTTTACAAAACGAAAATATATTAAAAAAAATACATTCACTATGAAAAAAATCTTCCCTCCTATTGCTGAAAAAGAATTGGAAAACATCAAGAGAAGAAGAACAAAACTTGCTCCTGAACTAAAAAGCCTCCCCAATGGAAAAAGACTTAAAAAATTGAAACTTACGATACTAGAAGAGAGGGGCAGAAGAGGAAATATGATATAAATATTCAAAATAATAAAACGCATTGATAATGTCATAGCCAGAAAAAGATACATGTATGAAGAACATTGCAGAAAAAATTCAAGAAAGGGATTCTTCTCACAAAGAGTTGTCAACAATTGTGATGAATTAATGGATCAAGACCCAGGAATGATGGCAGTTTGTTGTTATCTTACAGAAGATATTTTTTAAAACCTTTTCCTATTCCTTTGCAAAAATCAGTCTTTGATATTTTTACAGTCATAACATATATAACGATACTAACAAAAGATTCAAATATATTTTTAATAATAGCTTCATAAAATTTGGCCATTCGAATTCGAATTCCTGATAAAAATAAGATTATATATAAATATATATATATATATATATATATATTTGGGAACATGCCCTCTTCCCAGGATATCTAGAATTTTGGTGATCTTTTTGTACTACTGGTATATGTACCTCAAAATGTACACAAAATTTAATTTTTGGATAAAATCTGGGGGAATTTTTTTTTCACTTATACTCCTACCTTGTGAAATTTCTTTCCAGAGGGCTCAAATGTTATAAGACAGGAAATCATACTTTTTAATTAGAGTTTTTCTGTTCTTTCAATACATTACTAAAAAAAAAGACTGAATGTTTTTTGCTTTTCATCGCACTACATAATTGCATTAACATTGAATATGTTAGAAATCAAAAGGTTTCTTGTTAGTACAGGGTACTGAAAGTAATAACCTTATCTAGACATGTTTTTTATGTACTTCAAAAGATCCGCTGACTGCACTTTTTTTGGTCCCTGTTTAACATTGAATTACTATCAATTATTGGAATCTGCACAGATCTTCTGTTTGAAATAGCAAGCATGAAATATTCACCTCGTATAAAATACTTAACTTGTGAACTTAAATCCATGTTCACAAATTTATGGGGCGGTTATATGAAAAATTGTATTCTTATCATCCCTCAAAATTCAGTTTCCTGTCCCTGGTTGCATCAAAAAATGCAATTTTGGCAGTTTTCCAAAGAAGTTTGGACATTGTGAATAAGAAACAAAAATCAGTTTTGGATTTAATGTTATTTTTGAAAAATTATTGAGCAATAAGTGTCTTTGTATCTTTTAAGGTACATATACAATGAACCCTCGCTATAACAAACCTTGATATAATAAACTTTGGCTTTAATGAACACATGGACCATAACAAACTTCCTGTTTATTTCTGGTTAATGTTGAAAGAGAATTTTTCTTTTAGAAAATTTTTGCAGTTTCAAAGCATCTACAATTTTATTCTACTTCTATTATTTACACTTGGACCCTGATGTTACAAGTTTAATTTTATCGTGGGGATCATCAGCTGTTTTACCACTGACCTGTTGCGGATATTATATATATATATATATATATATATATATATATATATATATATATATATATAAATGTAAGTAATATGGACCATACGTGGGTGTTTATAGGTAGGGACTTAGGTGACTATGTGTGACAGTATTAATGTTTGATATCCATAAAAGGACAGATAGGTATGAGTAAGGGTAAGATGTTTGAAACAATATTTATATTTAGCTGGGGGTCTAAATTATATAGGAAGGGTTATTGTGGAGAATAGGAGGTGATTAGGTGCATACATATGTGGGCTGAGTTAGAAGTGTAATATCACAATCTTCACCTATGTATAGTCCATTTTACTTCCAGTACTTGAAGCCATCTGACTTTTTTTGACACATACAATGACCACTAAGGTTATAGAACACCCATTTCCTAATTGATACATGATCATACATAACAAGGGCCCCCACTATACGCCAACACCTTGATTACTACTAGAGATAATCTCGACCTCTCTACACCACCTTACTGAGTACCCAAACAGCTCAACACCAGACCATGACCTAGATTTCCAATATCCATGACAACCAATTCTTAAGAATGCCCAACTCTTTTGGCCTGTAAAACCAATGAAATACCTATAACTGCTGCTTCTTCTTCCAAAATAGATCCAAATAAACCACCACAGATTCCTTCTTATACATAAAACAGTCTGGACTTACCTCTATGGCCTCCCACAAATCCTCATTTTTGATTTTCATTTTTGCTTTCGAAGCAAAACGTGATACTAAACTTGTTTTCTACAGAAACTTGACTTTTTAACCTCTAAAAGGTACCCACATGTTACTGAAAATGGGAACCCTTCCCGAAACATGTATAATATACTAATTAATTAGTGAATTAATTGATAAACAAATAAAGTCTCCATATACATTTACTCATGAGTTTGTCCCATTCCCAATGGTTCACTTGTGTATATATATATATATGTTTTAACAACAAATTCTCATCTCATTTATTCTCTGTCTATTGGTTTCTTTCAATGCAACAGTTATGTATCAAGAAATGGACACATATGATATAACTGAATGATTATAAATTGCATTATATTATACAGAAACTTATTTGGAATGATCTCGCATCATTAAATAGTTTATGTATTTTTTGCCCTAGACAACGTAAATAGAATAAACAATTGAAGAAAATGGGGATATATATATGTGAGGTGATGAAATAAAGGATTTGCTACACAAACATACTTATATTTTTATCCTGTTTGGACTTCCTCAGGCAAAGTTCTACTCTAACTTGACTTATTGTTTAATGCTGAATGCATAGAGCGCTTTATGAAATAAACCGATCACACATTAGATATTGCACTATATCATATTGTATTCCTGATTTATTCTTTGTACATATATGTATATATATATATATATATATATATGTGTGTGTGCATGTGTGTATATATTGTAATAAAGATGAGAGGTACATGTGGAAGACAGTTTTACACTGTATATACTACAGACACAAAGCTGTGCAAAAAAGCAGAGTACAGCACAAGTAAATTTGAATTTCAACATTGATCTTTTCTCATGAATTAGAATGCATTCAGCCAATCAGAGAACAGTGAATTTAGATACTCTCTCAATCCATTCAGTCTCTGTCAAAACCAAGAATTCCAGCTCAGTAGCTGATAGATGCGATAACATTGATTTAAAATCCAATGACTCAGTATCAAAATGTCTTAATCATCACCAGCAGAAATGCCAAAGAATGACATCACTGTAATTCAAACGTAATGTTGATATAGACACATTTTTTTTAGTTCACATACAATATTCTAAAAATTTTCTTTGTTTACAGGGAATATCTTATCAGAACAATAAAATTCTCTGATGATATCATCAGGAAAATTTTTTTCTTCTATTTGATTAGAAGAATTTGATAAAAATTGGTTTATCTACTATATATGAAAAATTCTTGTTTTCTACAAGAATTTCTTAGTCAAGTCAGTCTCTGTCTCTCTAAAATATGAAAAATGTTTAGAAAACCATCTCTCTTCTTAGATGCAAATCCATCAACCAACAGCAATTTCATTCACAGTTGGTTCATCATTTTTCTCCCAAAATGAACTTACATGCAAATATGAGCAAATCCACCTCAAACACTCACGGTTATAGACCATCAAGATGATGTGAATCTCCACTTGCCTTTCCATTCATGCTACCTACCTGCTTCGTCAGATATACATACCTGCTAATCATATTGTACACAGAATAATGACGCAAAGCTTATAACAGAACTTCTTTTTTAATTCAATAATGAAATGTGTAAATAAATCTTTTGTTCATTGTATGCGGTTCATTTGGACTAATTTCCTACTTTGTTGTTTGTTTTTCGTAACATTTCCGTCATATACACTCCAACCTTTTTGGGGTATCTTTTATGCTTTTGAATATTGAATCTATACTCATCCACTCACACACATCTTACATCCAGTTTTTGCATTTCTGTGATATGGGAATGGTCTCTGCGCTGACCTCGTGATCTCTCATTTGCCTTGCATATGATCACTTCCCTCGGCCAACATCCACAAAATCCAAAGTTCATCAATTGTTCTTTCCTGATCAATGGTTCCATAAGCTATTCATGTTGATGCTTGGTCTGCTGATTGAGTTATCTGAGCATAGTAAGAGGGATTTTTACTCAATTCCATAAAGGTTGGTTGGTGCCCCCTTTTTCCTGCACACATATTCTGCCATACCTGACTTCAAAGTGTTTCCCTGTTACAGCTTTATGGTGTTCCTCGAATCTTTCTATTTTCTGTACCAATACATAAGTGTTCCAAAAGTTTGAAAATTGTGAAGAGATGATCACCAATGTTAGGGTTCACTTTTACAAAAATTTTTGATAACAGGCATCTCCTAAAATGTTGTTTTTTCTACTGGTTTTGGATTTGAGAATCTGTCTATTCAGGATGTTGGATGGGATGAGATAGAGAACAAAAAAAAGTGGCTTCCTTGTCACGATTTGACCTACCTCTTCCAATTGTGGAGGTTGTGATGCCCTGGGCACTGGAAAAGCAGAAAAAGTGGGAAGATCCTTCTGGATCACTTTTTATGCATGCCTTATCCCTCTTTTTTTTAGCGGAAGTGATGATGTCTTCAATCATGTCACTTGACCGAATACATGAAAAATATAATTTACAGAGCATAGATCGAAGTGGATCAGACTCACTACTCATGTGTAATTTTCTCTCTCTCTCTTTATATATATATATATATATATATATATATATATATATATATATATATATATATATATATATATATATATAAACAGTGAGACTAACCATTTCTTAAACATTTTTGCTTATTTTTGTACAGATTTCAAAATAAGATTAAAATTGAGGAAATAAAGCAGATATGTCATTTTTTCTTTAAATCTTTCACTTGTATTGTTGATAATGACATACACTTCAAAAACATTTCACACTAAGGCTCTTATGGTCAAAACAGACCCTTGATAAGTGATAAGAAGGAAAAAAACATGAACTAGTAGAGGCTACTGAACTACTTACAGTTATAATGATATTTCAGAAATAAAAGCTACGTGGCTAGATTTGAATTACTGTAACTAGTTGGCCTCCATAGTCTTATGGGTAAGGTGCTGCCACAGAAAAGCAGGCTCCTGGGGATAAAAGATGTGAGTTCAAGTCTCACTAAAGGTTTATTCTTTATTTCTGATCATGGAGTTGCAATAAAGAGATACAGATATAAGATGAGAGAAATATCAGTAAAAAAATCAATGATAATAGACAATGCTTCATCTAAGAAATTTGAATGATATTTTAACTGATGCCTCTAGTGTAAAATATTTGATTAATTGTAAAATCATGGAAATAACTTGTTTGTTTAAATTGACTTCAAAGTCCTCTGCACCTTTGTAACTGTTCAGGTTTTCCTTTTATATTTCCATGGAATAAAAACAAATTTTGAGCATAATATAGACTGAATCACTTGAAAAGTAGAAAATGATTTATTGTTTTTGAATCATGCTGTGAAGTAATAGTCTCACAAACTATAGTAAACTCTTCAATGGACACTCTATATTTGTGGTCTTGTGCCTGATTTGGAATCATGCTGTAAAGTAACAGTGAGTTAGTCTTGCAGACTGTGATTACTACAGTAAATTCTATTTTCACTGGATACTGTATATATATATGGCATTGTGCCAGACTAAACTAAGCTTAGTAAGTACCTTTGCAACTTCCTGTCAAGCATTGGTTAGTAAGCTAGTCTAGCAGACAATTACTTCTGCAGTGCTCTATTCTTGTAGCCTTGTGTCAGACAAACTTGATAAACATCAACAATTTATTGATTTTGATGAAAATGTATATCTCATTTCACTCCACTTCAAATATTGACTGCATATACAGTTTGCTATTGTATTTGTTTACAGAACACTTTCACTACAATCAGACCTGCATCTCCAATAACTTCAGCCTAGAAATATGAGGTCACTTGCTCAGAGAATAAAAACTGATACTTGAAAAGTATAAGTATGTTGTTTCTTATTACTTCCTATTCTCCCTTTGTTCTTTTTTTGCTTCTTATAATACTGAGAGGAAGGAAGCCTGTTCTGCAAGTAGAAACAAATACGTTGATAGTTAATTGCTCTTATGAAGTGAACATAAAGTCAAATGACAAAGACTACCAAAATTCAATTTATTTCTTAAATGTGAGATACCTTTATTGATTTGGATAAAGCATTTTGCATTGCACCAAGTTACCTCTTTGTGTTGATATCTAATTTCAGATTAATGTTGTTTCAAGTTTTGAAGTAAAAGGTGGTTATTATTTGATGAATTATTTGAACTAGCAGTCTTATCTTTGCAATTTCAATCGCAATGTTTTCATTGATGATCTTCCTGGCCCTCTTCAAGAGTATGTTACATCTAATAATCTTAATTTTTCCTTTCTACCAGACCAGTGAAGAAGTGGATACTGAAGATCTTAAAAAATGGATTTCACCAAGTATTAAATATATCTACTGAATATTGAAGAGCTCATTAAGTGACTCAAAATGATCAAGTCAGCGATGGTAAAAAAAATAGCTATGAAAACAGTATAAAACCAGAAGGCACTTAGAGAGTGCATACTAACACCATTGTCAGGGGAGAGTAATTGTGCATGGATTCGCTTCATTATCAGTTCTTCCACAGTCTACACCTCCACAAAATTTCATCGAATTTCATTGAGAACTTTTGGAGATATTGTGTGGACAAACATGTAAATATGGCAATATTTTATGATTTAGACGTATAACTTCAAGATAGGGAGGTAATTACACATGGATATACTCCAAAATCTAATCAGATCCTTCATAGCCTATTGTTCACCTTTCTTCAAAATATTATTGAAATTCATTGAGAACTTTTGGAGATATTGTGCAGGAAGACATGAAATTTTGGCAATATTATCATTTGGACATATTACCTCATTGTAGGAGAGGTAAATGTGCATAGATCTGCTCCAAAATATAATCAGTTATCCTGAAGCCTAAATCATCCAACCCTTGAAAGAATTCAATAGAGATTCATTGAGACCTTTTAGAGATATAGGGTGAATGGTCATAAATAGAATCATTATAAATGTGTTATTTTTATTAGAAACTTTTTTTGAACGGACATCCTGTTTTTACTTGTAGAATATACCAGTTGACCATGACAATGTAAATGCTGGATGCAAGGTTGATTCCTGCAGGAGCCCATTCCTTTTATAGTTAATTCTATCTATGCTGTCTATGCTGACTGGTATATTCACCATGCAAAAATGGGATATCGGTTCAAAAAGAGTTTTCAATGAAAATGACACAGTTATGATTATTCTGTTAGATTATACATTCATTACCTTAGAATATAAGAGTAATTGAAAAAGAATGGGAAAATATCTTGCAATCAAAAAAGATTCCTGTATCCACAGCAAAATTTTATCACTCCTCTCTTACTCAATTGCCAACACTTCAACAAAATCTCGTAGAATTCATCAATTACTTTTAGAGATATCATGTGAGCAGAAAAATAGACGTGACCAAACGTATATACCTCTTTTCAACTTCATTGACAGAGGTAAAAAATCATCCACTAGTAATTAACGCTTTGTTAGGAGATTTTTATGTTATCTCATACATTTATTCTTTATCTAATTTTATTTGGGCAGTTTATCATAATCCATCCCAGGTTTGCCAGGCTTGTCAGAGCTTTACAATCTGTTGCCATCCTCTCAAAAAGATTGTTGCAAGGTTGTACTTTCCTGGTTTTAATTTAGAGTTATTCAAATCCTACACAGATGGCTAACCAAGGTTGAAGAGTCTAATCTATTCTGCTATTTTCCTATGGCTGGAGGGGAAAAGACCAATCCAAGATATAAGCGTGAATTGAATGAAAACTGTCACAGCTGGAATTCGAACTTGGTTCACCTATTCCATTCTCTGTTCTGCTAACTGTTACACCAATCATACCTTTGCCATGAAAGCAACTTCATTATTACAGTGTCTAAACAGGAGATATTTGTTCTTAGTCATTCTTTAAAGTTTTATCTTGAACAATTGGAGGTTTGGTTCCAGCTCACTTTGCAAGACAAGTTGTCTGTATTGTATCTTGAGCTATGAAATGAGTTCATTGAGTGTTTTTAACTATTCTCATCATTATTGTTTTCTTTGGGTTTTTTTTTCACTATACTTTGATTGGTTCATTCTTCAGCCTTCTTCTGGCGAATTTCACAAGGTTCAAAGTCTGTTAGAGTTTGTAAGTTGAATTTCACGGTAGAAACTGTAGAATACTATAAATGCGCTCTTCAATTTTTGAGAATTATATCTTTAAGTACTTGATGTGTTCGGTGTATGTATGCATTCACTAAATTCTGACGGTCAGACTAGTAGCAAGTCATTAAAACACAAAATAAAGAGCTTGGTGAAAAAAACAGTGTATAAAGTCAGATGAGGATGGTTCGAAAAATTCATTATGTCTGTAGTCTGTTATAGTTATTGATCTGTGTTTTTAATGTCTATAATTAACAGGTGTAAAAATGGACTCAGGTAGAACGTATGTACAGATCATTGTTCTCTACTTATCCCCTCATCAAAGGTGTCACTGGGTTAGTTACACATGAGCAATTGTCAGAAAGATTAACTTCTGGCTTGCCGGGCCTGTCAAAGCTTTGATTTGCTTATAATACCTGATATTTCCCAATGGTCATACAATAGACATCCATCTAGGTACTAACCAGGCTCAACATTTCTTAATGCAGATGATCTTATGAGAACCAGTGTATTCAAGGTGATTTAGCAGTAACCCTTTTGACTCTTTTCCTTTATACCATTTTTAAAGTCTTTGGTATGGTGGCAATGAATTGAACTATGACCTATGGAACTGGAGGCATGCACTCTACCACTTGGTGATGGTGACTCATAAACCAGGCTATAGGTTCTTCAAACCGGTCTTCTATCAGGTAGAAAAAGGAATTCAAGCTTATAATCCAAGTGTGAAGATGTTTCATTGTTCTTTGAAAACATCAAGGAAAAATATCATCTGCCCTGTTGATGTATCTTCTGATGTATATTGATTTATATTGATGTGAGTATTTGAGGTCTGTGTGTGCATCTATGCATATTTTTGTATGTATATAAATATATACATCAATGAAATTTACAAGGATATATACCCAGTGAATGTCAACATTACATGACGAACGCACTCATCAGTAACAAGCAATATGTTTGTTTTGTTCTTATAATTATGAAAGCAATATATATATATATATATATACATATACATATATATATATATGGTTTAGAATGCTTTGTAGCTTTGAACACAAAATGTATTAACAAAAAATTCCCAAAAATTTATATCATTTCAGTCAATTATTTCCAAACATCTGTTAATATCTGTTAATGTACTTTATGTAATTTTCTTCTGCGTTTTTTTAATGTTTTACACGAACTTGATATTATGATACTATTTGTGATTTTTTCCTGTTTGGATCATCAGTTGTTTACCATGAAACTGTTTCAGGGATATATATATATATATATATATATATATATATATATATATATATATATATATATATATATATATATATATATATACATATTCATGCTATAGCAGTGTGAAATTTTGCTCTTCGAAGTGAGGGTGCATTGTAGATGTGATTGTGGAAGGGGGATAAACTCAGCATAGGTTGGGTGTAGAGTATCATCATGTGTCAGAGGAATCTGTTTATTTTTCATCTATATTGTTTGTATTTTTCATTCAATTCCATCTCTAGCACCAAGTGAAAAAATTTTGTCGAACGGTATGGTTTTCTCTTTTTATAAATTATTTTGTTTTTCTCCCAAGTTTGAGTGGTATCTTCCTGAACCAGGGTCTGCATCTATCATCTCTCAGTTGACACTGACATCTTGTATTCTTTCATCCCAACACTTTTTTTGGGGGGGGGACGGTTAGATTAATTCAGTTTAGGCTTCTCGAGCTGATATGATTGTATCATGGCTAGATTTTTTTTTTTGCATTAAATTGTTTTTCTGAGATATATATAATTTTCATGTTGCATTTTTTGCTTTATGAATAATGTATTTTGTGGTGTATTTTCATTTTAGCGAGAAACCTGGGACATTTCTGCTATTAAATATACTTTCTTCATTGATTTATATAGAAAATTTGTGTTCTTGAAGCCAACACTTTGGTAGAGATAGTTGTGTATTTTATACAAAGGGTTGGTGTTATGTCCAGGCAAAAAGACAGAATTTTGAATGTTGATTTCAGGCTGAAATAGACTCAGACAGACGTGTTCAAGCTGAGGTAAAATTCAGGATTTTTATTGTTGATTTTGAAGACCTTACTTGGAAGTTTGGTAAAATACTATCTTTTTCCACCACCTCTGATCACTGCACTAAACTAAACTCAGTAAATATAAAAAATTTTTGTATCACATCATTTTTATTCTTTCTATTCTGTGGTATACTATGTTTATCCTATTAATTATGGTTTGTTTTCTCTATCCTGTTGATTGCGGTGTATCTTATTAATCCAGTTTGTAGTTTTTTTTAATCTTTATCCTGTTGATTTTGGTTTAGTTTCTCTATTCTGTTAATAGTGGTTTGTTTTTTTTTGTCCTGTTAATTAAAATTTGTTTTGTCTCTCCTTTTAATTGTGGTTTATTCTGTATATCCAGTTAATTATGGTTTGTTTTTTCTACCCTGTGAATTGTGGTTTGTTTTGTCCATCCTGTTAATCATGGTTTGCTTCTTCTGTCCTGTTAATTGTGGCGTGTTTTTTCTACCCTGTTAATTGTAGTCTGATTTTTCTAAACTTTTAATTGGGGTTTGTTTTTTTCTATCCTGTTAATTGTGGTTTGTTTTTTCTATCCTGTTAACTGAGGTTTGTTGTTCCTGTCCTGTTAATTGGGGTTTATTTTTTGTATCTTGACAATTATGGTTGATTCTTCTACCCTGTTAATTGTGGTTTATTTTGTCTATTCTGTTAATTGAAGTTTGTTTTCCTATCCTGTTAATCAAAGTTTATTGTTTCTATCCAATTAATTGTGGTTAATTTTCTTTCTCAGTTAATTGTGGTATTGTAATAATAAGGAATGTGTGAGTCATAGTAGTTAACAGTGTGGACATGGAATTGGCTAGTATGTACAACTCTAGCTAAGACTGTTTACATTCAATAACACTAATGCCCATGGGAAAGGTATGAATATTGTCCCCCTATTCATGGCTTAAATAAAAAAGTAGACTGGGATCTTTAGCCTTGGGTTGGCACCAATCTAAGACAAGGACAACTTTGAATTCAAAACTAGGAGCTGGAGTCAATCATCAAATCAGATTTCTTCATTTTTGGGTTCAAGCCTTTCATACCTTTCAATATGGCAAAATATTCATCAAAATTGACTGTTTTACTATTGTTACTTTAGGCAATTTTCTTAATCTTTACGGAAGATGATTTCAGTGGTCGTCGAATTTACATTTGACGCTTTTAGTCTGCATAGTTATAGAATAACTGAACACAACCGAAGTAAGTGGTGACTGAATGTTTGATTATGGTAGTCGTGATTTATTAGTAAACCCTTTCAACATATTGCAGTTTTACTTCTTTTGTGATTTGATAATATTTCCTTGAAGTTTAGCTTATTTAAGGAGAGTTCTGATAATAATGATATAATCATCAGTCTTTCATGTCCGTGGTTGGACATAGATCTTTCCCAGGATTTGCAAGACCTCTCTATCATGGGCATTGCACAGCCAGTACTTTCTGAACTTGTCTAGTTCCTCTCCATCTTGTATTCTACCAGCCTTGGTTACTTAGGTGATCTCAGGGAATCCATGTTGTGAGTCATGATGTCCATCGGTTGTCCGCCATTCTTGCAACATGACCAGCCCATTGCCATTTGAGTTTTCTAATGGATTCTATGATGTCTTGTACTTCTGTTTTTCCCCTGATATATTGTGCTGTCTTGTGATCTCTCTATGTAAGATTAAGCATGATTCTTTCATCTGCACATGGCATGGTTCTCAGTTTGAGGGTTAGTATCTTGCTAAGGTTCCATGTTTCAGCTCCATTGGTGACTATTAGGAGGATGCATTGGTTGTATTTTATTATTATTGTATTTTATTGGACTACTGGAATTTTCTTGTTCTTGCTCTGCCAAATGCTTGCCATCCGCAGGTGATTCTTTGCTTAATTTCTTCTTCTTTTGAGTATTCCATAGAGATTCATGTCTTAGGTTATTGTAATTGACTACTTTTTCCTTGATTGTTATGTGTTTGTTTTGCTGATGTTCATGTGAAGGCCAAATTTCTTACTTTAGTTGGAAGTTGTGAATGTTCTGTGCAAAAACGATGATGTTTGAAAATCTGAGGTTGCTCAGATATTTTGCTGTCTATTTTGATTCCTTCATTTTCCTAGTCTAGGTTTTTGGATGATCATTTTGAGGCAGACTGTAAAGAGCTTGGGTGAGCTGGTATCTCCTTGTTGTACCCCTCTTTGGGTCTGAAAGGGCTCCAAATCTTCATGTAGCCTGATAAAGGAGCTATGACTGTATATATGTTGCAATACTCCAACGTATACGAGGTCTATACCTTGAAGAGTGATAGCCTCAATGACCATGGGAATTTCCACTGAGTCAAAGGCTTTCTTGAAATCAATAAATACTATAGTGAGTGGCATTCTGTATCCAGATGCTTTTTCTTTTAGTTGGTTTATTGAATGGAGTTGTCCATGGTCGAGTAGCTTCTTCTAAAGCCAGCTTGCTCCTGTGATTGGTTTTCATCTTGTGTTTTGATGATTCAGTTGATGATGATTTTTGTGAAGTTGTTGATGTCCTTCAGGTTTCCATTTTACATAAAAGATTGCAGTAATCAAATCTTCCTGGACTTTACTTCTTGCTTCTAGGCATAAGTTGAATTGAAAAGCTTATTTCTCAGAGATAGTCTTACCAACTTTTTTGAGTAGGTCAATGGTAATGTAATCTGGTCCAGGGGGCCTTTCCTTTTTTTTCCTTGTTTGATGGCTTGTTTCACCTCCCATGGTGTAACTTCTGGGAAATCCCCAAACTGATTGCTTGTATCTTGCCTATCCTGTTTTTTTGTTTTGAAGTCAGAGGGAGTAGAGTTTTTGGTAGAATTCTTGGGTGCATTTGACAATCCTATCTTTGGTGTAGTTAGGTCTCCATTTTCTTTGAGCACACTAGTTATTTGTTTCTGCCGGCTAGTTCACAGTAATATACCAATACAAGAATTGATTTTTATTATTATACATATTATTTTTAATCCTCTATGATACTTTTATTTATTTATCAATGTGACAGAGATTTAGAATATTTCTTTTTATCGTTTGACTTTGTTATTGTGTCACCAGAGATACAGATGCCAATAGGCATATTAAACACTTGAAAAATGAACACTTTGATTTCAAGACACATCATCTGATCACCATTATATCTACCTAGGACATGAATCCCCATGAAATCCTCAAAAGAAGAAGGAATCGAGCAAATAATCACACTAGGTTGGCAAGCTTCCAGTAGAGTAAGCTTAACTTTCCAGAAAAAACAGTAGTCCTAAAAAGAAGAGCATGTAACCAATGCATCCTCCGATAATTATCTATACAGCTGAAACATGGAACCTAATCAAAAGATTAACCCTTAAACTGAGAACCATGCAACGTGCACTGGGGAGAATCATGCTCAACATCACATGGATAGATCAACAACACAGTATATTAGAGAATAGATAGGAGTCCGAGATAACATAAAATCCATTAGAAAACTCGAATGGCAATGGGCTGGACATGCTGCAAGAATAGCAGAAAACCACTGGACATCACAACTCACAACGTGGACACCCAGAGATCACATGCAAAATTGTGTCTGGCAGAAAGTAGAATGGTGTGATATGCTAGAAAAACTCAGAATATACTGACTCCACAATGCCCATCGTCTTGTGAATTTTGGGGAAGGTTTATGTTCAATGGATGTTAAATGGCTGATGATGATTATGAATATCCACTCATTTTAGTTATTAATCACTAAGCCCACCCATAACCAGACGTGGACTCTGAATAACAGATACTTTCTTGTATCTCCATCTCTGTTTTTCTGAAGAAACCAGGATGAACTTTCTCATTTGTACACAACAAGATCTTCTGAATTGTCATCTCACTCTTATATATCATACCAAGTATAATTCATACATTTCATTCAGAGGTCATATACAGAAATTCAAATGACTATCTAGTGTAGATTAACTTCGTCTGCAGTTGAGATATGCTTCCAAAAAAAAAAAAAAAAAAACTTCAGCCTGTAGGAAGTGAGGTAAATTTTTAAAACTTATTCCAGGGAAAGAATAGTGTCTCCAATACCAAGGCAATGTATGTTTTTTTTGTTTTATCAAATTTGATTAATTAATTAAATTATCTAGTTCTTTGTTCTGTTAATAGGCTTCACCAATTTGGTTCTTCGAGCCTTTCAATTGATTTGCCACTGCTCTTCAGTTTCAAAATTCCCAAGATGAAAAGAAAAAATCCATTATCTTCCAGGTAACAAAGTTAATAAATTCAAGGGAGCATGCGTGAAAAACATGATTGCAGAACAATGTATGTAGTTAATGACCCAGACAAAAGTTAAGAGACATGTTTTGAACAGCCAAAGATCAAGAACAACAAAATGGCTGTGTTGTTTTTGACGAAGTTGAAAGTGAAATTAGATTAGTTAAGATCTGGTTACTAATTAAGTTTTATGTGTCCAGCATTTGGAACAGGTTGAATAACAAGTGGTAGAGAAACAATTTTAAAAAAAATATATAAATATGTGAATAATTGGGAATGAGACAAACTCAGGTCTTGGAGTATATAGACACTTCATTTGTTAATTAATTAATTCACAAATTAATTATTCATTATACTATACATGTTTTAGAAAGGTTTCCATCTTCAGTAACATGTATGTCCCTTTTAGTGGTTGAAAAGTTAGGTTTACATAGAAAACAAATTTAGTATCAAATGTTTTGATTTGAAAGCAAAAATGGAAATTAAAAATGAGGATTCATGGGAGGCCATAATGGGGAGTCCAGACTGTTTTATGGATATGAATGAACCTGTGGTGGTTTAGGTGTATCTTTTGTTGGAAATAGTTGCAGCAGGGAGGTAAGCATTCTTAAGAATTGTTTGTCATTGATATTGGGAATCTAGGTCATGGTCCAGTGTTGGGCTATTCAGGTACTTAATAAGATGGTGTACTGTCTTTGCATATGTATATGTTTATATGATGAATTACCCATAGGTGTGTACATAATCTTACTTGATGGATATCTGTGGTGGGATAGAACTGTAAGTGTATTACTAGTATGTCTGTGTGTCCGGTTGGGGTTTGGTAATAATGGGGGTGAAGTATTGAAAATTATTTTGGAGTATTCCTTTGGTGGGCTATAGGGTCTATGTTATGTATGATCGAATATCAGTTGGGAAATGCATGTTCTGTAACGTTAATGGTCATTGTAGATATTTTGAAAAGTCAGCTTCGAGAAGTACAAGGAAAATGGATCAAACATAGGTGTCTATAGGTGACTACGTGTGACATTCCCCATGTTTGATATACATAAAAGAAGAGTTTGGTACTGATAGGGTAAGATAAGCTTGTAACAATAATATGTTGGTGGGGGTTCCAGATTATACAGGTAGAGCTGTTGTGGAGACCAAAAGTATATGTATATTAAGGGTTATTCAGGTGTTTATATAGGGGCTGGCTTAGAAGTGCAATATTGGGTATTGAAGTATCATATATGTTATAGTATTATATATATATAAAGAAGGAGAGAAAGAGGTATATATATATATATATATATATATATATATATATATATAGAGAGAGAGAGAGAGAGAGAGAGAGAGAGAGAGAGAGAGAGATCTTGATTAGTGTAGTTAATTTGTTCGCAAATTTTTCATGCTATTAAGAAAGTTTTATGATAATTTAATGTGTTCTTAGATGTATCTATGCATCTCTGTGAGATATTTCTATCATGGGAAAAAAGTTTTACTGTGTAAACAAAACATGCAATGTTTAGGAAATCATAAATTCATCATCATGGCATAAGCTGCCATATTTCCAGGAAGGGGCAAAAGGATATATTCCATATTACTCAGAGAGGGGTTGATATATCCGGTTGTAGCTTGACAGGTAAAGGACTAGGAAGTGTCTAAGTTGTGACTCATCTCAAGCTAAAACTGTTAACTGTGACCTTGACCTGTGGAATCTTTAAGGTTCAATTTCTAACTCACCTAGCCCTTGGTGTTAAGGCCCAATGCCCCATTTGCATCCCCCTAACAAATGCTCACGTGCAGAACAATATTTTTCATGTTATCAATAATAAGAAAGACTGTTGATAATCATCAACTAAAAATCATTCATGTGGATAATATAAACCCGGTTGTAAACTTATCATGGTGGGAAATTAAAACTTGTTTATACTCCCAAACCAGTTAGTTGGATGGTAAAAGGTTGGGTTGGCCCTGCGCTTTACCATAAAAATCCATTGCTCAGGCTGGATGGACATTCTGCACACAGGTCCCATCACAGTCCTACCACTGTGGACATCACCCCAAACAGTCTTTGTCCACAAAGCCAAGCCATTCATTCATTCATTCATGTATGTATAAATATATATATATATATATATATATATATATATATATATATATATATATATATATATATATATATATATATATATATATATATATATATATGCATGTATATATATATATATATATATATGCATGTATGTATATATGTACGTATATAATTGAAAATAAGTTGTACAGTATTCAAAAAGAATACTTTGGCATACTCACAGAGGATATTGATTTGCTATAATTGACAGTTACAATGGCCCTAACCTTCGCAAATGACTAGGGATAGCTATATATATATATATATATATATATATATAGATAGATAGATAGACAGATAGATAGATAGATAGATAGATACAAAGGTATTCCTGTTTGTCCAAAACTTTGCTTTACATACTCAAGCAAAAATACCAATCAGTGTTTATTTTGCAGCTAGCTGTTATAGCGGCATTGCATACCCTCTTCCTCTCTCTACTAAAAATCTAGTCTCTTGTACCAACCATTGCCCCAACCTCTGACAATTAACCTTAACATATCATCATCACCATTTTTTGAGTCTGAGTAATATTCATAAATGTTTCCCCTCATAAATTAAAAAATTTGCTTCTTTGAATTTTTGTATTTCATCTTATGAAAGGTGCGAAGCTGTAATTTGAGATTACCGGGTAAACCTGTGAACGTATGTTGTTTAAATTGAATAAGATAAATTGTATAACTTTAGATTGAAAGGAAATTGTGTTGATACAGATATGGAAGGTTATAAATGAGACTTATGAAACAAAATTCTTGATTTGGTTAAATTTGTTAGTTTTCAACTGTGTGAAATTTATTGTTCCTGTGTGCATCTGTATTATTTAGAAATTACCCAGTCAATAGTTTATTTGAAACTTTAACTAAGATCACTGAGATATTTCATGATAAACATAATGATTCTTATTCATAAATTGGGAAATTAATAAGTTGAAAATCAAGCCTCAAAGTTATATGTGAAAAGAAGAGCTGTGTGTTTTTGTTTATCTTGTAAAAATAACAGTCATACTAGTGTTCTTCACATTGGTAAAGGCTTGATTTGTTCAAATTTGAACCTCTGGCTAAGTAAGTGTCAAACAACTGTTTCTTACCCTATGGCAGTGATGGAGAACCTTTTTAGCTGTGTGTTGAAATATTAATTTCTGTTATTGGAGTGTCACTTACACACATATGTGTATTTTAGTTAAAGGTAAATGTTTATAGATGTGCAGCCAAGTTTTTCTAATGCATTTATAAAACTAAGAATTTAATAATATGTAATTCTAAATTTAAAAATATACTTATAAAACAGAAATAATGAAATTATTATTTTTCAAAGTTCATTACATATCACCTAATACTCGGAGGTGAGTCTCTGCTGACATGCGTGTCATAGGTTCACCACCACTACCCTATGCTGACCGCAGACAATCAATTTATCAATTGATATTTATTAAACATAGCTTAGCATATGACCAAAATGGGAGGAAGAGTCAGGTCGGAATATTGTATGGGGCCAATTTTCAAAAGGTCTGCTTCTCTTGATATTTACTAATCGTATTTTAGTACTACACAAGGCTGAATGTAGAGAAATGAATGTAAGAAGACTGTGTTGTAACAGTCGTCCAAGTGGAAAAGGCTTGTCTGCTTTTGTGATTTACTTAGTTCAGCCTAGTATAGCACAAAGCTAAGTGGTACTTCCCTTGAAGTTACTAATTTTGTACAAAACAAAGCTAATTGGGGTTGGAGGTAAGATTGTGTTGCTGCTCTGAGCAGAATGGGCCTGCCTGCCTTGAAAGTCATCATTCAAATTTAGATGGGATTGAACACTAAAGACCAGCACTGGTGGGAAATATAAAACTATCAAACCCACTGAAGTTTACATATGCTTAAAATAATTAAATTAACAAATTTGTAGCTTATTTCCTTAAAATATGTTCTTACCATCTTGAGAACGGAAACATATGTGCTTCACTTTAAGAATAAGCTTATCTGCAATTACTTTTAACAGGAACTGTCAACAAAAACTGTCATCATAATTTGTTTCAGTTTTTAAGTGGGTCTGGCTGGTTGGTTGGCTGGCTGGTTGGCCATAGTGCTACAGACTGAGGGCTGAAAATTTGAACACATACTCCTGTCTAAAAAAAATTTTTGTTATTTGTGACCCCCCCCTCTAATTTTTAGGGTTCAATTTGCAAATTTTTTGATAAATCAGCCTATCAGTTTGTGTCCGGCAGTCTTTATGCTTGTTTATTTTTGAAAATTCAAACCTTTTCTAGAGATCACTGAAGTAACCTATACATTGATCAGCCCTTTTTCCAATTTTTTAATCGGTCACCCGCCAAAAAGGCCAGCTGCTAAAAAACGTTGGCCATATGACAGTTTCCATTGAGTAACCAACTAGACCTGTGTTATTCGTGGTTTAGTCGGTTCATACCATCATATTTTGGGTCAGTGGTATCGAGTTTCATCAGTGCAGTTGATTTAAATGAGTGTAGGTAGGACCTCTTCATGCACAGAGGCAGATATAATTGCAGATAGTGATCACACCGCAGGCTATCAGATTCTTTAAAATGTGGGACTTTTCGGTTACTAATCATTTCTGTGTACTTATCAAAAATCGTTTCTGTTATTTATATGGCTCCAAAGAAATATATCAATTGGCCTAATCTGACATAAGCATCCTCACAGACAAACCCTTGTTTGATAGCTATAACTCCATATCAATGAGTAATAATACTAATTTGTTATTTTACACATACTAGCCTGACTCAGAGAAAAGATTAACTTGCCAGATTCACCAACTACTTAATACTAGAGTGAGTTTAATCCTCATAGAGTGCCCCACTGTTGAGGCAGTCAATATCAGCTGAGGTTTTCTCAGTTTTTAAGTTAGTTTGGCTTGGTGGCTATGTATGTATCGTATATGCAGGCCAAACCAAAGGACCTATAGGGCTGAAGATTTAAATCTTTACTCCTCATTATGTTTACAAAAATATTTTTTTGTTTTTTAAATTTTTAATTTTTAATTTTTAATTTTTAATTAACCCACCCCACCCAGCCAGGTTCTTTACAGTGAAGTCTATGCTAATTGGTCCCTTAGTTTGTATCCAGTTGCATTCACACTTATTTTTTGGAAATTATCCTCCATCCCACACCATTATTTTTTTTAGTAGGGGTTCATTTTGCAAGGTGGGTTTATGCTAAATTGGTCCCTTGGTTTGTATCTACGTGTTTTTTGAAAATTCTGACTTTTTCAGTGATCACCACCCAACAAATGGCAAGAGAACTTTTTAATTGATCATCCCTCTTTCCGATTTCTTAAATGATCATCCCAAACCAGCATGCTGCCAAAAAACGTTGGTCATGTGACAGTTTCTATTAAATGATCAATAGGACCTGTTCTCCTTCAGTGTTTGATAGAATCCTGAGGGGATTCTTTATGTTAGGTAGCTGAAACCTAAACAAACTGTTACTGTGTAATGCTTCAGTGAGCAACTGGGTCATTAAAATAATATACTGGAAATGAGAAGACCATTTTCTGGGCGAGGAGGTTGACTGATGATTTTGCTACATGAGAACATCCATCCTCATACTACCAACTGATTGTAGGACTGGGTTGGGATGTTTTTGCCACATGCTGCATATTTTCCTGACCTAGCACCTTCACTTTATTCCTTGCAACACTCCTCATCTGGTTAGCAGTTCCTACACGTTCAAGGTATCACTAAATTCCTGAAAGAATTCAGTAAATCTAAACGAGAATCAATCTTTTATGACAGAATACACAATTTAGTTTTATAGTAGTGCTTGGCCAGGGAAAATATTTTGGTGACTGATCAGGGCCAAATTAGCCTATACGCAAATTACACCTAAGCACAGTGCCCAAGGCATTAAGGGACATAATAATATTGAACTTTATCCACAGCCCTACAGGAACATAACTTATCATAATGTTTATGTTTCGTTATAAAAATTCCCAATCAATAAACTTCATGTTCCAATATTGATTTATTGTTCAGACCTCATGTAGTTCCAATATGGACAGCCCCTAAATCATGACTGGCATAGGGACTACTGTGGTCTCAATCATAACTTATCATAATGTTTATGTTTCGTTATAAAATTCCCAATCAATAAACTTCATGTTCCAATATTGATTTATTGTTCAGACCTCATGTAGTTCCAATATGGACAGCCCCTAAATCATGACTGGCATAGGGACTACTGTGGTCTCAATCATAACTTATCATAATGTTTATGTTTCGTTATAAAATTCCCAATCAATAAACTTCATGTTCCAATATTGATTTATTGTTCAGACCTCATGTAGTTCCAATATGGACAGCCCCTAAATCATGACTGGCATAGGGACTACTGTGGTCTCAATCTGGTCTTGTAACTGATCAATTATGCTATGAGTTTATATAGAGAAAAGATTTTGTTGATAAAATGCTGGGAAATTTTGCATCAAGCTGATACTTAAAAACTGACTTGGTAAATCTAGTGGGTAAAAAGCTAAAATCCCTACTTTCATCATCATCAGCGTCATTATCAGTCTCTTATTGTCTGTCATTGGACATAGACCTTACCCAGGATTTGCAGATATCATGGGCGTTGCACAGCCAGTACTTTCTGAACTTGTCTAGTTCCTCTCCTTCTTATACTCTGCCAGCCTTGGTTTCACATATGACCTCTGTGGATTTATTTTGTGAGTCGTCATGTCTATCGGATGTCTGCTATTCTTGCACCATGTCCAGCCCATTGCCATTTGAGTTTTCTAATGGATTGTATAATGTCTTGGACTTCTGTTTTTCCCCTGTTATATTGTGCTGTCTTGTGATCTCTCCATGTGAGGTTTAACATGATTCTATTATGTGTATGTTGAATGGCTCTCGGTTTGCAGGTCAGTCTCTTGGTTAGGTTTCATGTTTCAGCTCCATGAGTGACTATCAGGATTTTTTTTTCTATTTCAATAAATGATCGAAGAAATCTGACAGGTTCACAAGGTAGGTGGAATGCGATGAACTGTGTGGTAAGGAATTTCAGTTTTTTTTTCTCTCTTTCAGAGACAAATAACTTATCTCGGAAAAAATTCACAAAAGTAATTAATTGCAAGACTTTATCAATATCGGCCTGAAATACAATGGCAACAAAACCCTATAGATAAGTTCAAAGGATAATCAAAAAATATTAACAAAAAAAGCAACTTTTCTTTTGAATATGGGGATATTAATCAATTGCTGAAATGATTGCAAAATAGATTAATCACAAATGGAAGATTCAATCAAATTATAACAAAATGATTATATCCATACCTTGCATAAATGAATCACAGTAGCCTGCACATGTACCAGAACTACTTATCAAAAATATTATCTAAAATTATTTTTTTAAAAAATGGACTGTTTACTTAAAATTCTCTGAAAAATACCAGCATAAGATTAGGGCATTATTCGTCCCCTAATAACCATAGAGACCCCAAAACACACCTAAAAAAAACAAAACAAGCAATAGAAATATTCTTAGGTGGTGCCTGGTGGTATACTCATGCAAATTTTCAAGGTTATAGCACCAAAAATGTGACCTTGAGAGCTTGGAGACAGACACATATTGACAGATGGATAGATGGATAGATAGATGGATAGATAGGTAGGCATATAGATAGACACAGGCACTCAAAGAGAAAAGAATCTGTAGCCCATTATGGGCTGATTTGATGTACACCTTAATCTGTAATGAAAATCTGATGAGCTGTTTGTGCTTTATAAAATGTCTTATTTGGATAATTTTAAGGATTTGGGTTTATTAACCAATGAAATATTCCATCCAGAGAAACACGTATTGACAAAATGTCAGATTGTCTATTCATGTTGATATTTACTACATTGCAGAAAAATTAGAGACTAATTAGTCAACTATAGCTTGCCATTTATTTACAAGAAATAAGAAAAATTAGTCACTCACTAAAAACTGTCACATGACCATCTTTTGGCTGTATTCAGGGTGATTAATTGAAAAATTTCAAAATGAGGTGATCATTGGATAGATTACTTCTCTCATCTTTTGTTACATCACTAAAATGTCCAAATTTAGAAAAAAAAAAAAGCATGAATACTGCTGGACATAAACTAAGGGACCAAATTTATCGTGAGCTCACATTGTAAATTGAAGCTCCACCTAAAAACTCATAGGAGAAGGATTTTCAAAAAAACAAAAAAGCATTTTTTCTAGACATGAAAAGGAGTAAATGTTCAAATTTTCAGCCTTCTAGTTCCATTGATGATTTTTTACGTGTGACTCATAGATAGATAGATAGATATCCATACTTCACATAAATGAATCATCTCAGCTTGCATGTGTACCGGAACTAATTACCTAAAATCATCTAAAAAAATGGATTTTTTATATGAAATTATCTTTTAAAAAATACCAAGATTTGTCGGTCAAAATTGACCAACAAGACTCCAAAAATCACTTTAAAAAACAAAACAAAAAGATGGTGCTTAGTGGTGTGCTCATGTTAATTTTCAAGGTTGATGCCCCAATAATGTGACCAGGAACATAGGAAATAGACAGACACACAGACAAGCAAAGATAGAAAAGTCTGGTGCCCTCTTGGCTGGTTGGTTGGACAGGCTATTTGTGGGGCTATGGGGTTTCAACAGGTAGATAGAAAGATAGCCAAACTTACTTTTTCAAAAGATTGAAGAGACTGTTTTGGTTGAGGCTGACAGTTTTAGTCTATTGTATCTAATTCAGAAGCAGATTTATATCATAGACTCTGATAATGAACAATGTGAATAATCTTAGTTCAGTGGTTATAACACTGGCCTCTTCCATTGGGGGGGAAGGGGTAAAATTTTGCTGAAAAAATACTTCTTGCTCACCGTTTCAAACTATGCATTATTCCTGGTAATGAATGTGGTGTTTTTTTCTGAAAGAAAAAAAAGAAGATTTCTATGCAAATATTTCTGCGAATTTTTTTCCACTGGGATTAACAAGTAGATCATTTGGAAAAAAAATCAAAAAACATTACTCATGGATTTAGTCCTCATCTGATCTCCTAGTATAGATGGTCTGATACCAATTAATGCTAAATAACTATCTACTCTAATAATGAACACTGATATTCTTGTAACTCAGAGAACCCATACCTCAGCCAACACCATTGTGGATAATTATGCATAAATCCACCCAAATATTTAATCAGTTCTTCCATAGCCTATTGTCCACCCTTCCATAAAATATCACTGAAATTCCTAAAGAATTTTTGGAAATGAAAACTTTTTTTTCACAAGGCAGCATTGTCATCATCATCAGTCTTTCAACATCCGTCGTTGGACATAGATAGACCTTCCCCAGGATTCGCCACACTTCCCTTTCATGGGCGTTGCGGAGCCAGTACTTTCTGAATTTGTCTAGCTCATCTCTCCATCTAATATTCTGGTGGCCTTAGTTCTGCATGTTATCATGAGGGATCCATGTCGTGAGTCACTATGTCCATTGGTTGTCCGCCATTCATGCAATATGGCCAGCCCACTGCCATTTGAGATTTTTAATGTATTCTATGATGTCCCTGACTCTTGTCTTTTCCTGGATGTAGGTTAGGTTCCATGTTTCAGCTCCATATTGGGAGGTTGCATTGGTTATACACCCTTCTTTTTAGGATTAATGGGATCTTCTTATTTTGAAGGTTGAGCTTGCTCTGCCAAAGGCTTGCCATCCAAGAGTGAATCTTTGCTTGATTTCTTCTTCTTTTGAGGGTCTCATGGAGATCAGTTGTCCTACTTTCTCCAGTTCTGTGTCTTCGATTTTGATCTCAGTGTTTTTATCTTTGATGTGGTTGTTGCATATGATATTCGTCTTGCTGAAGTTCATGTGTAGGCCAACTTTCTTGCTCTCTTCATTTAGTTCATCTATCATTTGTTGGAGGTCATGCAGGTTTTCTGAAAAAATCGGAACAAACTAATGGATCAATATAAAAAAATAATAGAAACTAAAGTGGTGAACAACTTGAAAAATAAATATCATAATTAAATAACTGATAGAAAAAATCAGCAAATTAAAAAGCTTTTGAAAAGAGAAAAAAACTAACTCTCAAATGAAAGAGAAATATACAAGCACAAATATGTACATAGTTTTTTTCACCCGCTATATATCTTATCTTATAAATGAAGTGTACATGAAAGGTTTCATACTGTTCGATTAAAATTTTCCTTCACTAAGTTTGTCTGTTTTACAAAAATGAACAGCTTGATATTGATTCTTCTCAAATGTCTTGTGTTTTGAAAGGTAGCATTGTCATTATTCTATGAATTATTCTGATATTGCCTGTCTGAATACAATCACAGTTTTGATCAATGTTCTATACAGCCTTCCTTGTATTGCTTGAATTTCTATTTGTGTGTACAAAAAGAACAAAATGAATAATTCTATATGTTTTGAATGATTTTCAAGTATTTACACTCAAATGCTGTAATTGGGTATGCATCAATATCTCTTCATTACTTTGGAAACATAAGCTCTTAAATAGATTCTTACTCAGTATCACCTTACCTGCTTAAGTGATACATTAAAGAATTTACCTGATATATACACCCACACACAATGTCAACAGAGCAGACTGATTGCTGACATCATAGCAGAGATATGTCAGGGCATAGACCACGAAACAGAAAAGATGAATGGGCGGCTAATAATAAAGTATGTGTCTTTCTCAACAGGCAGCATAAACAGTATAGACAAATCAAAGATCAACATAGGATTCTGTCAGTTTTTAATCTAAGACAAGCTGACTTTTTTTCATTTTTGATATCATCAGTGGTGTAGTGTTGTAGGAATGCGTGGGAACAGTAATCCCTAACTATTTTGGGGAGAGGTCTGGCGATCACTGACAGTCTATATCCTACGAAAACTCTCTATTTGAACAATTCCTGAAAAGAAAAATTAGTCATGTACTGATATTCTCATATGACCTAAGAACTGCTCTGAAATGGGACAAATTACACAGGTATTCTTGGAAGGTGGTGGGGGGACTTAAGGACTACCCCCACTCCTGCTTCCAAGAGAAGGTAGCCCTGTGTTCCATCACTTCTCTTTTTACCATTACGCTACTGGACAAATTAAGCTCAGATGTGAACACTGGTCAGGAGATTTTAATTAGAGATTGAATGAATTAATCATTCTATCCTAATGAAACGGATTATGTTCTGTTTAAGATAATTAATATATTAACAATATTTATGGCTGTATAAGCTAGGTGTGGACGATTTGCAGTAAAATGTTGTCATTTGTACTAGGATTATATATTTCTATTATTATTCGGACTATCCTCATCTTGGTTGTTTTTCATACAACGTTTTGGCCATTGTACTCTATGGCCTTCATCAAAAATTCAGAGATATAGGATTATATACTTGAAAATTTTTCTTTTGATGGAAATGATTCAAGAAATAAACATTGAAATTTGCTTTTCAGTATCCTGTATTTTGTTTCATACACCACATCCTGAAGACATGAATAAGTACCCGAAACCAAATCAACAATCCTTTATTTATATAATACTGAAATTAACAGATAAGAAATTTGACGTAATTCTATCTTTAATTGTTTTAATTATCAATTAACAGCGGAAACTAGATGTGAAGATAAGTACTAGGTCTGTCTGCAAAGTAACAAGTCATTTTGAGTATATCAAGAACTGTTTGCACAGCCTAGATGCAAGTCAGCAACCAATCAGGAGGGACTTTACTGCACATGCATGACCAGACACTCCTCTGTTGAGTAATTCAATGGGCAGTGAAATATCACTGAATGAACTTGTGTACTTTGTTCACAATGATTAAGTGAATCATTTTTCACGTCTTTCCTATGTTTTTGAGAAAATCACTTGGATCTGTCAGCCTATCACACTCAAGATTTGGCTCTCTGCAACTTCTGGCTTTTCTCCAAAAGATTTCAGACCATGGATGAGATTAAGGAGAAAGTGGCAAGGCAACAGATGGTAATCCAAAAAAAGGACTTTTTTGAAAAGTGGAAGGGACCCTGGATGAGTATTTGAGGTCCCAAGAGGTGTACTTTGTAGGGGCCTATTAATCTAGGTATGCTATTGATTCCTCATTGGTATCAAATGGCTGGATACATTCAGAATAGACCCTCAAAATTTTTTGCATGGTGGAATTCACTTTTAGGTAGCACCACATATATATACATGCATGTGCACTCATAACATTGGTTCATTAGTATATTGAAGGGGATGTTTGAAACTAGGTGATATGGTGTGTCATTTTTTTTTTAAATTCTCAAACTTTTCTGTAGCACCTCACCTTAAAGGATACGTACATACACTCATAACATATTGTACAAGTTGCTACCTAAATGTCCGAGAAATTTGACTATGTTAAACAAAAATGATTTACTTTGAAGGATACGGCGGAAACTAGATGTTAGGATGGGTCTTCTTTTTCTTCATGGTTCCAATTATTGGGAAGCAACTTGTATAACAATGAATGAAGAAAGTAAAACTGATTTTTGGCAAGTTTTCCTTCGTATAGTTGTTCTTTGTATATATTTCCACAACTTTCCGCGGTCCATTTCAGAACAGTTGTTCTATTATCTATGTGAAACTTTGATTATATTGTATTAATCTATCCTTTTGACTTTGCTAACCTACCCCCCTATGCTCCAGCACCCACTAACACCTAATTTAATACTCACTGCCTCAATTGAAATAGAGGAATAAGGACTGTTATTCAAAGCCTAAATCCCACACTTGAGGTTAAAAACTCTGCACCATCATCACAGTGAAAAAAACAACAAAGAACAAGAGAACTGAATACCTAAATCTCATGTTCACAAACGACAACTGATAAATCTAAGAGACCCCTGCTGGGAAATAATCCTGTGGCTAGAAAAAAAAAAAAAAAACGGAAAAAAGAGGCTGAGTTAAAATGGTCCCAGTCATTTTTTTAATCAGCGAGTTTTATTAGATTTGTTCGTCTTATAATCTTGATAAGATCAATAAAAATATATCTTTGCTGCATTAAGGATAGATATACAGAAATTATTTGTCTCTAGTTAGTCTTAGCGACAAATATTTCATTTGATTGCAAATTCAACACTTTTAAATCTGTGCCTACAAGAAAATAATTCTCTTATGTTCTTGAAATATAGTGTTAGCTGTGAGGAAGTAGAAATGTTACGCCTGCAGACGAAATCAAAGCTTTTACATCACCTGGGTTGCAGTAGTCCTATGAAAGGCCTATCTTTGTTCGAAGCTGGCAAGAGAAAGATAGAATTTTGGCATGTTCAGCTACTCAGCTCTGTAATGTCATATTGCTAGTAGCAAAGAGAGTTTGATGGCTTTTTTGAAATAGTTATTCAAAGAGAGATAGTTTAGTCATAACAAGCTCTTGCAGAGATGCAAGCTTGCATCACTTTTTTCCTCAGGAAACCTATTTCACCATGATAGCTGCCCAACCACTTGAGCTACATGATCATACCTAAACATGTAAATTTTCTTCATTTTCTCAGAATGCTCAGTCATATTACATTTGATGTTTTTTTTACATACTCTTATTGTATTAGTAGTAATATTATCTTAAGTTTGTTTTACTACACCCCCCAAATATCAAGCTATTAAGTCTTTTCATACTGATTTTCTCTTTTCTGAGCTATGACTGATCTTATGCAATACACACTATATATATATATATATATATATATATATATATATATATATATATATATATATATATATATATATATATATATATATAGTAGGTTGTGGATTCGCTCTCATGTTTTGGCCCTCTCTGGGCCTCATCAGGCGAATGATTGTCTATGTTTTTTGGGGTCTATTTATTGGGAATTTGGTGAGAATGTTGTGAGTGTGGTAGTGGGTGGTGTGGGGATATTCATTTTGTCAAAGGGGTTTGAACTCTATATAGGGGTCATTCCTGCAAGGATGCTCAGTAGTGGTCTGAGAGTAATTTCTATTTTGAGGTATCTTAGCATTGGGTTTTATTGCCCCTGTTGGTGCCTTTTGTAGCTCTAGTGGATAGTATTAATCTTGATGTTTAATTTATAATGTGTTTGGGTATGTCTGAAGGTAAAAGCTGGTAATGGGAAGTTTTGGGGATGATGGACATGGGGACGAGTTGTCTACCTTACTTTATGATTCATTGGTATTGTTTCATGTTGATTAAAGGAAATTTAGAGCGGTGCCTGCATTGCATTATGGTTTCATTTTTTCTATTTAGTAGGAGTTCTCTGGGGTTTTTTGTGATTCTTGTAGAATTTAGAATTTCAAATTTTTCATTAAGGCAGAGATTGCATGAATTTTCTAAATTTTGGTATGTATCGGATTGTCTAAGGATTTTCCACTTAACTTTTGAATATTATGTTATACTACTAGCCTGATTTGTACCACATATGCTGTGTGTGTGTGTATATATATATATATATATATATATGTGTGTGTGTGTGTGTGTGTGTGTGTGTATAAAAATGTATGATTATAAATTGCGTTATATTTGCAGCAGCCCCATTTTCTTTGATTGTTCATTCTATTTAAGTTGTCAAGGCTAAACATCTAATGACAGGAGATCATTTCAAATAAGTTTCTATATGATATAACACAGTTTATAATCATTCTATTAGATCATTTATCAACTTCTTAATATATATATATATATATATATATATATATATATATATATATATATGTTTTGTGTGTTCCATTGAGGAAAAAAATCAATGAATATTGACATTAGGAGATTAGTGTAGAGCAGGCATCAACAACTTTTTTTATTTTTTTAATTTTTTCTTATAGCCCACAAGTAAATCATATCATATATCATGTATGATAATTTGCCCTTGAGGCCTATAAATTTCAAAATTTTATTCTGCAAGTAAAATGTAATATAAGAATCTCTATTAAGTGTTCATGTTATTTTGATTCATTTCATATAGAAATTTATTCATAAAGCAAAGAAATACTGAAAATTTTTCAAATTCCATTGATGACTTAATTTTTGGTAGAATTTCGAAATCTTGGTGTATTGACATACGGACATGCTTATTGCCTCCAATAAACAATTTATACAATGCAATGCTTATATAAGCAAATAATTGAACAAATCCTTACACAAAAGACTATCTAGAAGCTATCAACTGCTCAGTGGCCTGCAAATGTACAAAATTTGAAAAATTTTAGAAAAATTCCATAGTCCACAGAGAACACATTGAAGGCCAACTTATGAACTCATGCTAACCTCTGGTACAGACGCCTGATGTAGAAGGATATTGGCATTAGGTTTGTTGATAATGTTCATTTTAGGTCACCAATTTTTGAAAAGACAATTCTTATTTTGAATGAAGAGAAAATACCCTTGTCTTAATGTCAGTTGAAAAGAGCAAGCAAAAAAAAAAACCCCAAGGAAACTTCATGATATAGCTGAAAGGTAACAAAACATTTGATGATATTAATCACTCTGAGAATATGATGTGGGTCTTAACAAAAGTGAGCTATTACTTTGAAACTAGCATGGATCTGAGCAAAAGAAAAGACATTAATTTGGGAGGGAAGTGGAGACAAATAGGACATTAGTTGTGGGATCAGTCAGCCAATCACAAATCTCTTGCAGAGTAGTTTGGTCTGCTACATCAATGAGTGGACAGCTTCATAACAACTCCGTTTCCATCGGTTGGGACTTCTAACAAAGGAGCTGTTACTGTTAGCCTAAGCAGGGAAAAATAGAATTTTTCATTTTTTGAGTCAGTTGACAAAATGAGCTGGTGAAAGAGACAGCAGACCAGCTCAGCAGAGCTCTGGCTGCTGAGGCTACTAGTGTGTAAGGGAGAGACAGAGTGGTAGAATAGAAAAAAAACTACGAACCCAATTAATTAGGTGAAATAAAAAGTCAGTGTCCAACTATGGATAATCACAACACTTTTCTCAGATTTTGTTGGAGAAAATCTCCGCCCAATGTTTTTACTTTTCTCTCAAATTTAGCCCCATCTCTCCCTGTCAGATCTTTGTCCAATCTTCTGTATTCTATTTTCATTTTTCATTTTCATTATACGTCATTCGGATCTCACAAAAGTTGCATTTGCAAAGGTGCAGCTGCTATCATGATAGAATATGTACCAATAGAATAAAAATGCAACATTCTGATATCTATATACATTCTGATATATATCTATCAAAAAGTGGAAAAAATGAATAATATGCAAAACATACACATGCAATGGAGCAATATAACAAAGAATTTTCTCAAAACAATATGGAAGTCTCCAAACTCACAGTAAGATATTCTTTATTAAACACAAAAGGTTTGCTATGAAAGTGACAAAAAAAAAGTTACTTCTTATATAGACATTTATAGCAAAGTAACGTCTGAAACAGATATAAAATTACAGATATGTAATTTCATCAATTCCACCTCTTTCACACACAGTGGTGGCTACGCTCAACTGACCGTCAGTCAAAAATGAGTGAGGAGAATCTCTCTGTACCCCACTTTATTGCCTATGTTTGGACCTAGTATGAAGCACACCCAAATCTCTCAACTTTTTGCTGATGATGCTGAAAATTTGGTTGTTTTCCAATTTTAATTTTACTTATATCAACTTGCTCTAATGTCTCTACAGCTTCAATTCTATAGAAAGAAGTCATCACTTTTGTCTCTAAGTTTAGTACGTCTTGTTGCCCCAGATCAAAGCAGGAATTATATGAAATAACATAAAGTTGCTCAAGCCACGGTGTTAGTATATTATCAATACAGAAACATAAGTAATTGTGTTTTTAATAATGGATTTTATTAGTCTAGAAATAGACACAAGTCAAAAATCAGACACATGCCCTCTTACCACAAACCATATTACATTATAAAAGTTAAATGATAGATAAGATTTCCCCAAATATACTAGTGATCAAAGATGTATAAATATCCAAATGAATCGAGATGCATTGATACTAACTTTATCTATTTGTAGATAAATTTAGATATGAAAATTTGTTTAAATGATAACAAGGATAGAAGTAAACGGCTAAAGCTCAGAGATTCAATCATGTGCCAAACTGATTTTCAAACCAAGTCTTTTCAACTGAGCAGTGCTTTTAAAATAATGATATCAGTTTAGATGAAAATTAAAGTATCTAAATATGTTTCATTCTGAGATCATCTAGAGGCAACTTTACCTAAGAGGAGTACATTGACACCGGCAACCACAAACCCATAAATCTACCCCAAACAATAATTTTTATGATATAATATACAGGATGAGTTTAGAAGCAACATTTTTTAGAAAAATTATATGTATCATACCTTTGGGAAAATGATAAGTTAAGTGTTTCATGGATTCTTAGGATATATCTACTTTTATAATGAACAGTATGAGGTACTTTTTCATAGGTATATCTCCTATCCATTATATGAAACAATGGATTCTTCCATTAAAACTTGTTCAGTAGGTTCTTTTCTGGAAAATTCATCTCATAGAAAATTTAAATATTTCCCTGAAACTTTCATGGAGATTAAGTAGTATGGGAGCACCTATAAAGCCTAGATCTTCACCCACCAATTGAGCCACCGTACACTTACAACATATATATATATATATATATATATATATATATATATATATATATATATATATATATATATATGGAACTAAGCACTAGGCAAACACCTAGGGCACTAAATTCTGGTGGTACAAAAACTTAGAAATGAAGAGAGCTATGGCTAAGACTGAGGATTGCAATGTTGAGGAAAAAAAAAAGGCTTTTTTGGAAGTGTTTCATTAAAAGAGTGAGTAAATTTTGTTCTTACAAGAAGCAACATCGCTTTGGTGCAAGGTGGGACATCTTCTTTCTCGCTCCACCACCACCTCATTCCTCATCCATCTTGGTTCCAGCAGTTGAGGTCACTTGCACAGGACCAAAAAAGGATGGAAGACCAGGGTGGGAGTGGATCAGGGAATAGGGAAGAAAGGGGTGGTCACATTGTAGGGGTGGCCTAGTGCACTGAATTCTCTGGCCCTGGTTGTATAAATATATATATACATATATATATATATATATATATATATATTGGAAACTCAAAACTCAACAAGATTTCCTTTGGTTTAGGAACTGGGATTTTAAATGTTTTCAAGAACTGATGTATATCAGCCTAGCCAAGAATTCCCTTATTCGTCAACTTGTGTGTGAAGTCACCCCAATGTGCCAATGGCAAACACCAAAAATAACAGTAGCCGAAATCAAAAAAATGCTCAATACCTACAGCTTTTTTTGTGGTCTTGAAAATGGACTGAACTATGGCCGAAAGCTCTTGATCATCACACACTTTTGGACAATGTTTATATTCATTAGATCCAGACACACGTTGTTTTGTATATAAACAAGAAAAGTTAATCAAGATAAGTTGGAAAAACATTCCTTGTTCATCGTTTTTTAATCAAACATGTGTCAATGAAAGATCACTGCCTAAATAGACACACACATGCACATATATATATATATACATATATACATACATAATGTGGTTGAATTTCAGCAATTACTATGTATTAGAAACCGTCAATTAAAACTGTCACCAGAACAGACCACATAGGTTTCAACAATATTCTATTTGGGCTGGCAGGCTATGCATTTATGTATGCATCATAAGCCTCACTAATTGAGCTAGAGGGCTGAAAATGTCAACATATTAGGGATAAAAAAACTGTGTATGCCACGAAGATTCCAAGTTTGTACCATGCTTGTTTTTTGAAAATTCAGACTTTCTTAGTGATCACTGTCCAACAAAAAGCGAAAAAAGTATCTCATTCATTGATCATCCTCTTTTCCAATTTTTTAAATTGATCACCCCCAACATCACAGAATGCTGCCAAAAGACATTGGTTGCATGATGATTTCTATCGAGTGACTAACTACACCTGTTCTCTTTCTATTGTGTTAATTTTTACCACCACTCCATTGAGAAAAATCTTAAATGTTGGAAGCATTTCTGTTACACAGGTTTGTGGCATAAGTAAGGATAAAAGCAAAATTAGAGAATCTGTTCTCAGATCTTTGAAACTTATTGGATACAATATTATCTCAAAGACTCTGAGAATGCTGCACCCAAAACATGGAAATTGAAAGGTCGAAGATGAGGATATTTCCTCTCATACTGGGATGAAATATTATAATATTAGTATAGTACCCATCAAAAATGTTAGGATTTTTCATGCTATGCATGATTAAATTATGGATGTATGCAACACAACCCCTCTGACCTTAATTTCTTTCCACTTGGCTTTTTGTAGTACTACATACTAGATCCCATTAATCCTAAAAAGGAGGGTGTATAACCAATGCATCATCCCAAGAGTCACTTATGGAGCTGAAACATGGAACCTAACCAAGAGAGAGATCCGCAAATTGAGAAGCATGCAACCTGCACATGCACTGGTTTCACCTGAGATTTTACTAATGGTCTGTGTGTTTCTCAGTTTAAACATATTGGCAGCTTTGATAAGAGAGGTTGTTATTTTGCTGTGGAGTTGATGTTGGTGTCGTTTTCATTGATTAGGATTTTAAATCTGCTTTTCAATTCTTGCTTGAAGGGTTTTGTAAGCTCATTTGGTACATTTAGTGGTTGCGGTTTGATGTGGAACAATTTTCTGCATTCTTCATTGATGTTTACTTGCATCTTACACTTTACCATTCTATGGTCGCTTCCTATGTTGACTTGGTTTAGAATTCGAATGTCTTTGATGATGTGGCTTTTGTCCATTAAAATGTAGTCTATTTAATTTTTGGTTTCATGGTTGGGACTCTTCCAAGTCTATTTTCTACGGGGTTTCTTTTTGAAGAATGTATTCATGATTTTCAAGTCATTCGCAGTTGCAAAGTTTACAAGGTCCTCACCTCTCTCATTCCGTCTTTTGTATCAGAATTCTCCAATGCAGAGTACATTTCCTTGTCCTATTTGTGCATTGAAATCTCCCATGATGATGTTGAAGTATTTTTTTGTATCTTGTAGTAGGGAGTTCAAATCATCATAGAAGTTTATTTCTTCTTTGGTTGATAGCAAAGTGGGAGCGTAGACTTGGATGACATTTAGCATGTACCTCTTTGAGAGCTGTATGGTAACACTGGCTCTGCAGTCAGAGATAGCTTTGAAAGCTACCACACTGTCTTTTAAGTCTTTATTGATGAGAAAACCTACTCCACTCTGTTTAACTTTCTCTCTTCTGTGGCTGCAGCGAAGATGTTTGCTTTTCAATTCTATTAGTTCTTCTCCTGGTCTTCTCATTTTGCTAATACAGATGATGTCCCATTTGATATTTTTGATTTTGTTTTCTAGATGATTCGGGGAGGGTCTGTTGAGAGTGGTCTGATGTTGTAAGTGCTGATGTATAACGTTGTTCTCTTGATGAGGGATTTGGGGTTTGGGTTTTGTTTGAGTGGTTGCTGTTGGGGCACATCACTCCCGCCCAAGGTAAGTGATGCAGCTGAGCGTTGTGGTACTGATGGCCCAGCAAGAACAGGCATTTTCCTGGTGTAGTGTTTTGGTAGTCACTGTTAGAGCACATCACCCCCACCCAAAGCGAATGATGTGACTGGCCCTTTTGGGACCGAGGACCCAGCAGGAACGGTCATGGGAAGTATTGGTCCATGCCCTGCCATGCTGGCCCATGACGTGTTGGCAGGGAGTTTGGTGGAGTGGTCACTGCTGGTGACATTGGGAGTGACCTTTTAGCACCACCAGCTCTTAGCATCCATTCTATTTGCGATTGGTGAGTAGCAAACAGGCCTGGGTGTACGCAACGCTGTAGAAGGTAGAAAAGGATTAAGAGTGTGAGTTTAGAGGTTTATTATTTTATTTGATTTTTTATTTTCATTTTTTCATTTTATCTTATTTATTTATTCATTTATTCATTTTATTTCGTTCCATTTCATCTCAAACTTAGCCTACTTGCATCTACAACTGGGGCCCAGCTTTGTGCTGGTGAATTACCAACAAGACCGATGGATTTATACCTTGGAGCATACCTCTCTCTTATTTATTAAGTTTTCAACTTAGTTTAAGTCCACAGACATTGAAATTTAAAAACGAAGCTGAATTGATGAGCAAAATACATGAATAAATAAAAAAACAGCGAATTCCATTGTTCTTATCCAGTTCTTACAGCAGCATTGGGATTTTGGGGACTTCTTCGAGCAGTTGAAAATGTTTGAATTTTTCATCTTCCTTTGCTAAATAGTTCATGTCCGTCTTCCGGCAAGAATTTACTACTTGGATGTGTCTATCTTAAATCTAATCTAATGTTTGTTTTGTTTTTTTTTGCTTGGTCAGTTGCTAATTAGTAACCTAATGTTACCCTTTTAGTATAAGTTTGGCCTTACATATACGCTACTTGTCTGCCAACCTCCAGATCAGACTTGTTAATTATGTCAAGGTTTCTTTAATTTTATATATCTGTCTGCTTTAGCATGATATAAAGAAACAAACAAGCGAAAAAGTGACAACGGCTTTAAATGATAATCCTTAAAACAAATCATTTCAAAATCTCAAACAAGAAAATCCCAATTATCTGATTAAAACCCTGAAACATAATTCTTAAAAATCATTCAGATAAAAAAAATTTGAGGGAAGTACGATTTCAAGCCTTAGCTTGATTTAAGTCTAAAATCCAAGATCTTTAGTTGTAGGTAGTAGGTAGACCTTTAGTAGTTTGGTAGTAGGTAAATCTCTAAGTTTGTAACCTAATGATGGAAAAAGCATTTACTTTACATAGCAAAGATTCATTTTTCAACAGAATCTCCGTTCTTGTCAATGCATTTGATTCAATGATGAATATTCATGACATTGAATTTTATACAATGAAAATTTCAGTTTGAAATCTATGTGTCAGGATGTGAACTTATTGATTATTGTATTTTTCTGTAATAATACAATTCATCTAAAATTTCTCAAGTAAGATGATCAGATTTTATACACCATACAGTAGTAGAAATTTGATATTTGAAAAAAGAACTATTTTTATATTGGAAAATTCTTTTAATCATCTTTGTCTTTTCAAGATAACAAAGATTAGGCTCACCATCACAGTTAATAATGGAGCAACCGTAGCGTCAAAATTCTAAGTTATTTAAAACAATTCCATTGAAGAATAACTATGGTCAAAAAAATTTGATTTATGACATCACAGGTACTTTTAACTGGAAAACATCTAAAATAGAGTAGAAAAATGTCTAGAAACATCTCGGTTCTCTAGAATCTAGATGTTATTAATAAACTTATCAAAAAAGCTTCTTTTTTTTTCCAGAAATAAAATGGAAAACCTTTTTAAAAGAGATCAAGAGGAGTTTTTGTGCCGATTTTCAAGTCTGTAGACAAAACAGTATGGCCAGGAGAACCGGAACATACGAACATACGTGCATACAAAAAGGGATAGAACCTATCACCACCTTTGATTGTTCAACATAAGAATATACAAAAAAAAAGCATTATGTGCATACACTGGAATTAAGGACAGAACAAAGAAAATATTATAGATTATCAGTAATTGAATATGAAATTATGTTCTGAATATTTTTGTGTCCTGTCTACTGTTTCATAGATCAAATATTGGAAGATACATTAAAAGCATAATTGTGTGGATTAACCGCGATTGGGGAGCGTCTAATCTCGAATGGATGAAAAGAACTAAAACAGACGAACTTCTAAAGATTCGTAACTTATACACTCTTTAATAAAGAGAAAAGAAAAGGAAAAAAGTAAGGTTGCTGTTGCAATGCACAGTACTTTCGTGTAGTCTCTACTAGTTGAAGCAGTTCCGATATGATCGGAGAAATGGATTAGTTGGATTGGTTTTTAGATGAAACGGTTATGTTTCCGCCCGTACAAATAGAAATGAAATAGGGATTTTTACATGGACCCAGTCAAACCCGTCTGCTCGCTTTCGCGTCGTTTGAAAGAAGAGTCCAAGCTCAAATTCGGCACTACCTATTGCCGGTCAGTCATACGATCTCTTTGTATGGCTTCTCATTGATCAAATTTTGTTAAATGGGTTCATAATTTTAAACCCTGAACATTTTGAAACGGGGAAATTATATATTTCGCAAACACAACAGATAGATCCAACATAATGTACATACACTGGAATAAAGGATGATATATTTCTACAAGGATAAATGTCTGTATGTTTTCAGTAGATCTTGAATAATCAAGTCTCAAATGATAAAACTAATAATCATATTTATAATGTAATAAGAGCCGTCTCTGTCACACTTATAGTAATAGTAGCAGCCATCAGCCCCTCTTCCTTGGATGGTTTGAAAAAGAAAAAAAAAAGAAGAAAAAAAGAAAAATGTGTTGGAAAAAAAAGTGAAAAATATATTTTAAGCACATTTTGAAATATAAAGTGTTATTGAGACTCTGGAACAGAAAAAATAATTTTCAATGATTAAGAATCAACAAATTTATGGAAACTCCTGACGTACTCCAGTCAGTTCATATCCAATACTTGTTCTTGATTATCAAAATTAAGTAAAATCTAGTGAAAACTTTTTAGATAAAACTAAATGAAGAAACACTGAAATTACATTTCTGCCCTGATGGTCGCCAGGCTACAAAAAAATTTTGGTGTTCAGAGTCACAGCCCAAAATGTTGAGGAAAGACTGTTCCAGATGCTAAAAATTCGGATTAAGTTTTGCCGATCAATGAAGGCATCCTAAAAAAGAAATATATATATATATATATATATATATATATATATATATATATATATATATATATGAAATTCAGCCAAATGGATTCTTATACTTTACTTGTAAAAGATATTTATCATAATGTTATGTATCTATTATAAAAACCCTAGTAGTGCAAGGGCAGGGAGAGCCATGGCATTTCCCGGGCTCCTAGCAACCTTGCTTGGGCCCACAAAATTTTCATCTCAACTCACATAATTACTCATGTAAAAACAATGTTTTCTAGGCAGCCCTTGCCCCGGGCTGGTACAAAACACTGATGCGGCCACTGTTGTAAAAACAATTCATCACTGGCCCCTGTCAAGGCTTACAATGGGTATAACAGCAATTTATAGTTGTTATTACTACCTGGATATAGTGTGGTAGAACAATTTGCCTAGGTGCTCACACACTCATTCATCCTGCCCTACATTTGAGACCTTGTGCCAGACTAAACTAATCTAAATAAAGGGTGAATAATTTAGCCTAATAGTTAACAAGCTAGTCTTACAAGAAGTCAATTTGCTGGTGTAATGAGTTTAATTCTGACTGGCTGCTCTACTACTGTCGCCTTGTGCCAGGCTAAGCCACGCTTCCTGTCAACTTATTTACTTAGCATATACAGGTATACTTCGGATAGTGGGGTTAATTTGTTTTTAAAATGTTCATACCATTCAAAATCGCACTATTCAAGATCTCTCTATAATCTATTTTTCATCCCATTTTATGCTCAGTTACATCACCTCGATGTACTACATCAAAATCGCACTAATAAAGGTATTCATCTAGTATAATTTTATTGAAAATCCAATACTTAATCGTGGTTGGTAGTTCGTTAAAAAAAAGTTTGTTTTCATGATAAACTCAAACAGACCACCATCTTTACCACCTGACCATGTATGTTTTAATGAGATAATGCAATGGATACCAGCTGTGAATTAGGGTTAGGGGTTAAGGTTATTGTTGTTATGAGGCTTGAGAATTATCAAATATTTCAAATAAGTTGGGCGGGATTTGTGTGACCAACCGCAGGTAACAGAATAGAGCGCTAGCAAGCTAATGTGTATTTCAAAACAATACGCATTTTGAACAGATCGTCTTTCTACAAGTATCTCGTTAAAATAGTGTAATCGAATATTAAAATGATTAATTTCACTTTAGCTCCAGATCTTAAAGTCATTCAAGTCAAGCATAGAGTTTCTCTCTTTTTTTATTGTGCTGGTGGCACGGAGTACATCGTATTCTTATATTGTCTATTAGGTTATCGTAGCTGATTGGTGGTGGTAACGAAAGACAACGATTCGTTGCTTTTTAGTGAATTCACCTCTCTCGTGGTTAGTAGCAGCTGGGAGCATATAGTTGGAGAGTAGTAGAAGCAACAAGTTTAATAACTAAAAGCAAAAGCAACGCTCTGTCACTAAAAAAAGGCCTCTAGAGGGACTTGCAACTCTACTAAGCTCTACAGTGTAAATTTGCAATTTATTTCTTAGCTGTATTATGTAGTTACTGCCCTTTAAAAAAACACACACACATTTGCCCAGCAACCGACGAAAACTTATTGAAAGGAGAAGAGAAGAGAGAGGGGGAAAAAAGGGGACCTTGTCGGACGGACTTGTCAGTTTTATCGAACTTCTCTGAAGTGAAGTTTACATGTGTCTTTCTCCTTCTCAGCCCATCATCTCAGACAATATAATATTTTGAAGGGAAAAAGGAAAAACGGAGAATCGTGTTCTCTACTAAGATTTACAGACACAATTTTGGATTAGCAGACGAAAACGTGCACAGGGGAAAATAATGGGAATGGGACGACGGCACACACGGGAAAAGTCTATCGACGAGGAGATTGCTTTGCAATCAGAAATCAGACGAGAATTAGACAGGGTAAGTAAATTGAAAGCCAAACAATTGAACTCACAAGTAATTTTTTCAATTTTTTTTTTGTATTGTGTTTTATTCCTTTTTTCTGTTTGAGAAGTTTTTATTAGAAGTTTTGGAAAACAGTTTCAAACATTTTTTTTCTCGTTGTTAACGAACAAGCCAAGCACTGATAAAAAAAAACTAAACTTTTCCCCCCAAGTCCCCCCAGTAAACATAAATAAAAATCCACACCTTTGAAATTTAACCGACTTAGAAAAGTCTGGTTGTCACTGTGGGATGGATTCAGGGCAATGATCGTTCCAGCCCCGGAACGAAATCATGTCTGACCCTAGGATCATGAAAAACGGAGAAAAGTAATGACAATGAATTTGGTTTACAACACTTGCTCCCAGCAGTTGCATTTTAGTAGGGATCTATTTCCAATGTGTAAAACACTTTAAACGTTATTTTTAGTATAAATATTTGTGGGGGTTTTGAATCATTTTCATGCTGCATATTGAGTCTAAATAAGTTTTTTTTTTTTTTTTTTTTTTTACACACACCTGTTGGCAGAGTGTTTGTTTGTGAGTGCAAACAGACTTTGATTTCGAATACTCCTAATCTCTAAATTTGTCAGTGTTTGATTTTCATTATGGGGGGGGGGGATGGATATTTATTTGTTGCAACTTAACTTCAGGACTATTTCTGTTCTGCCCCGATCGATCTCGTAGTTTAGCGTCACAAATTCGCAGTTGTCGTTAAGGCATTCGGTTTGTCAAAACATAATTCTAATTAAGCAGGTATGAAATCTATAAAAGAGAAATAAGTAAATATATATATGGAAAAGTGGAAAAAAAAAACAAAAAAAAAAAAACTTAACCCCTAAAAACCCATAAGTAAACACCCAATCCAGCTACTTCATCCATTAGGTGTATTTAGCCGTATTTCACTTCTACAACCATGATTGTCTGGAGCAAGCACATTAATTTTTTTTTAGTTTTAAAAGCAGCTTTTTTTCTAACATTGTATGAATGAAAACAAAGATCTGTTCCATAATCTTTATACTGTCCAGAATAAATGACACTGCTAAGTTTGTCCTTTAAACAAATATTGATATCTGCTCAGAATTTTCGTTGTAACTGACCGGCGAGTATCCTCACAACAACCGGGATCATGTGGGACCCTGAACTTGAACTACGAGATGACCGTGTTTTGCGCATAGACAAGTTTTCATTATAGTTTAAAAATAAGGTTGTTTCTTCTTCTTCAAATTAATGAATAAATGAACGCGTATACCATAGTTTACTCCTTGTCTGGGTATAAATCCTATCAACAAAAAAATGTAAAAGGATAAATAAATTAGTGTATTTTTAGATCTTAGAAAATATTTTTCTAGGTGGGAACCCATCAGGCGAACCAGGACGGAACCTAAACGGTCGCCTAGGGTGCGAAAATCCTTGGGGCATCCTCTATACTGAAGAAATAGACAGCCGTTGAAATACAACCGGCGCAAATTTCAAGTCTCAACTTGGACGCTTGCGAAACCATTGCGCTAGTAGCAAGTTCAGCCCTAGAGTGCATGAAACCCTTTCGCTAACCCTGAAACTCACGCACAAATGTGTTTGTGTTGAGTACAAAAATTATTTCCTGGTTCACTTTCTGGTTTCATCTTCGCCGTATGCGTCAGGAAGTATACCTACCCCATCCAAGCAGAGGTACTGCTTCGGAGACAGATCTCCGGGAACTTGGCTGATGAAGTATAAAGGTCCACGAGAAAAACCCCGGGACTAAATCCCCTCCTACCGAACAAGAATCTTTAAGTAAGAAAAGAAACAGAATTTGTTCAAAATCTCTTATCATTTTTTACATATCCCGGAATCCACTCTATTCGTACAATCTGCTGCAAGTTACCATTTTAATCCATGAAAATGCATCAGTCAAGAATATCAACATTTGCAGGACTATTTCAACCGAATTTGTACTAATTAAGTAATTAAATTTAGTATTTGTGAATTTGAATGAATAAGGTTTTATTGTGGTTTTATTTTTATTTCGTATCATGTGACAGAAGAATTCTTATATTCTATATAAGTTATTTTATTATGAAAAAAATGGAGTAAAACTTCTAAGTGAATTAAGTAACATTTTAGGACAATTTTTTGACCACTAAAATAAGCAATATGTGTATTTTTGCTTTCAGGTAAACCCCGTAAGTTATGCTTAGTCTATACGTATAATTTTTAGTTGAACGGATATTGTCCAAAAAAAAAAATACTTATTTCATTCAAGTATTACTTTTTTCTTTTTTTTTTTTTTTTTTTTAGATTTGTGAGAAAATTATTCAAAACTTAGAGCAAATTTTCTCTTCTTTTTTCCTTATGTGTGTGTGTGGGGGGTCGTCATAGAGGATTTTGTCTGGTGGGGTTTTGTCTCTATTCCATTTAATGATGATCCCTTAGTTGTCACGAATATCCAAAATGTTGGCAACATCTGTGTAACGAAGGCTATTTTACAGCACTTTTCAAATTTTACACTGAAACGCGGGAACTTTTTTCTTTTGGCAAAACTTCCATTATTTGGCAATTACTAGAGCATTCAAGTCAAACCATTAAACCGAAATACAATTCTTTTAGTAACTTAACTAGAGAACAGAATAATGAATACTCTAAAAGCATTGTCCCTTCCTTACCCTACGAACACAGATTTCAAAATAGCGAAACTATAAATCCTCCCACCCTTAAGTTTTCCGTAGAAATTTGGTTCCAAAAACCCTGCCTTTTTTCCCCTAAATTTTTCCATGTCTGCCACAAGGCAGTTTTAAAATGTTACTTCTTCGTTAATTTGTCATGAACAAAATATACTCTTTGCTTTTAAGGATTGGTGGGGAATTTACAATTCTTTTGGTACTTGTTGGATTGTGAGGTCTTGAATGGAATGTGGATGACGTCACAAATGTGAATTCGTCTTACAAAAAGTGAGCAGATAAAAAAATCTACCTCCTCGAATTTCTATGTAAAAGCTCATTTAAAAGAAAAGTTATTTTTTTTTATTTATTCAATTTTAATTATCTTACTGGCTTGAATTGTTGCTTTTCTTTGTTTTGTTTTTTAAAAATGATTTTCAAATGACTTTTTGAATCAGTAAAAATAAAATACGGACGGAGTGAAACTCGGACAGACTGTTCACTTTTTGTGTTACTAGTTTTGCGTTTCTCTGGCGTCATCCACATTCTGTTTTGGACCGTACATAAAAAGGGATTCATTTTGAAAATTAATTTCCATGATTACATAGTTTACTAATGTTTTAGTAATGAAATCTTAATGTTTGAGGCAGCTGACAAAACTTTAGTCCCTTACTCCTGATTTGGACTGGTAAATTCAAGGACGCGTGCCATAGCCCCAACTAACAACGGTCGGGTTTTCTCAACATCACTAAAAGGAAAAAATGAAAATAAAATCAAAATAAAACCTTATTCATTCAAATTTACAAATTTTGAATTGAATTACTCAATTAGAGCAAATTTCTCAACAACATAGAACTTTTAGATAGTTTTACTACTATTAACCATGCGAAAAATGTGAACATTCATCGGAGCAGAACGAGGACAGCAATACTTTTTATTGAGGGCCCTGCCTTACCATACCTGATTTTGCTTGACGAAATACTCTTGTTTTGTTTAATGGTAATATCTACTCCTCTTACCTTCAAAAGGATTTTATTAATACTCTTAGTCCTAACCGGTAATCGAACTTTTTACAGCCGTTGCTATTGACGTTTCAGGCTGAAAAAAAATGCCGAAGTTGCTATCGCGGGACTACTACTGCTTCACAGATATAAACAGAGAGAACGTGCTGACAGGAAACGTGGTCCCCGATTTAAACATTGTAATCCTCGCGATGTATTGAAGCAAATGTAATTCCCCATTGAAAGAATAACACCCCTGCTCTCTCGACAAATAAAGATGACGCATAAATTAATTGGGAAAAAAATTCAAGTGAAATAAAAATGCTTTTATGAATGAGATTTTTTTCCAGTTGGTAACAGATATCCTCAAGTTTCTCACAGCAAAGGTCTGGTGCATAATTTCTATATTAACACCCTCGCTCACCCAGGGTTTAAAATCAGACAAATAAATTGAAAAAAAATCATGACATTAGACGGAATGGAAACAACTTCCTGGTTAAGAACTTGTTGATTGAAAACAAAAATGATTGACTTCCTCACAACGAATGTAGGTCCGGTTCCTGATTTGAATTTAACACCTTCGCGCGCTCAAGGTTTCGAAACCACAAGGCTAATGCTCTACTCAGCTGATATGATTGCGTTAAATATTCAACCCTGTCTGTCTATTTGATGCAGGCCAAAATATGTTAATGTGCGAATTATCCATGCATATCACTTCACATGACAGGTTAACACAGTTCGGCCTTGGACAGTCGGCTGAGAGATGTTCTTAGCTGGTCATAACTATTGCTTTCCTGACGGAACGAAGCGGCTTTTGCTCGACTCCGGTGACACGCTCACATTAAAAATAAACCCTATTTGTCTATATTCGTCTCTAACCGATAGATATAGATATAAATAAACGATACTTAGCCGTATTTGTTACATAGAACGACAAGCTAGCACTGCCGACACTTGGCCGGCCGGGCAAAACATTTTTATACCTGATCATGCCTGTTGTCTGCCTGACGGGCTAACACAGCTTTATAAATTTGTATGACGGGCTAAAAGGGTTGTTGCTCGCATCAGCAGACACGACCAAGTTGAAAAATAAACTCCATCTGTCTATTCACAACATCAACCGATTGATATCCATGTAAATAGATGATACCCGACCATACATGTTTCAATGAATGATGGGGTAACACCGACACTCTGCTGGACAAAATATGCTTATATCTGATCATACCTGTCGTTTGCCTGACAGGCTGAAAAGGCTGCTGCTCACCTCTATTGTCACACTCGCGTTGAGAAATGAACTCTTTCCATCTATATTCGACTCTAACAAATTGATTTATATGTGAATAAACGATACCTGGACGTATTTACGTGGCAGACACTTGGCTGGCCAGCCAAAATATTCTTAACCTGACTGTACATGTCGTTTGCCTGACAGGTTGAAAATCCTGTGTTACTTTGCCTGACGGACTAAAACAGTTGTGGTTTGCCTCAGTTGATACGGTAATATGCAAAGGAGCACAGCAGTTGAACCTGTGTAATCCGTCAGGCAAACTAACAAAAAAACTGATGGATAATGGAGACTGGAAGGAGTCCTGAAAAAAAATTGTACCCCATTGATAAGATTCCTCTCAGATGCCCCTGCAACACAATATCGGTAATGAGTGTGTGTGTATGGTCGGAGTACTAAGATTTTGTATGTCGATGGATAGTGTATGGATGAGTTGTGATTGGATTAAAATGGAAAATTGATTAAACAAGAGACGAGTATGAGTTCAGATTGAGCACATTTAATGCTGTGTGTTGTATAAGTGAGTGACATCACAGCCAAGAGATGTAATTGCTTTTTTAGTATAAGTATTATTGGTTAGTAGGAATATTGATATAATTATGTAACACTAGAGAGTAGAACGTATCTATTTACTAAACTTATCTTCTTAGTCTGACACTACGCCATAATTGTTGGGCACTCAGTGGCGATTTAAGTCTCTACACAGGGGTGATCTGCTAGAGAAATTGGCTTATACCACGAACTTCATTTGGCACAAGGGTACAAATGAGGATCGAATTCACTACAGTACAACTGTCTGTGAATCCAGCTAGCTAATCAATCATTGAATAATTACTTTACCATGTCACTTTATTATATTAAATCTTATTGGAAGGAGAGTCAGCAAGACTCTTCCTAATTTATGTATTATCAATTGTATGATTTTTGCCTGGAAAAAGTTGTGTCAGCATTTGGTGTAATAAAACAATTGAAGACCACTCCAATCTTAACAGAATTGATTATAAGATAACAATAATTTCTTTTTAACGTTTGAGGCAAGTTAGTCCAGGAAACTTTACTCTTGCCTTTGGCTTAGACACAACAGATAATAGTTGGCTGTGTGCCACTGGCCTGTCTTCAACTTCTCATGTGAAAAAGAGCTAAAAATAAAACGCATGTGGTTTACATGTGTGAATGTTATGTTTGCCTTGATCAGTCATATTTTTACATACTAATTTAGCACAAGAAATTACCTAAAATCGAAACATAGCTTCAAAAAGGAAACAAATTACTTTCAAGAAGAAAATTTTAAAAACCATTGAATTTTTTTTTCCCCTGATATTGCCTGTATTCTGGCAAGTAATGATAATTTGCTTCAAATCTGGATACCAGTGATCTGTCCTCCAGAGGTAAGATTATGTGTTAAGCACCAATGACTAAACAAGCACTGAATGTAGGAAGGTTGAGCCACATCTGTCACACGCATGTTGACTTCATCATCTGCAGCCTTTTAGTGTCCATTGTTAGGCATAGACGTTCCCCAAAATCTGCCAGTTTTCTCTCTCGTGAGCATCACAATGCCAATTCCTTTTAAACTTGTCTCGATCATCACACCATCTCATTTTTTGCCAGCCACAATTTTGCATATAATCTTGAGGTATCCAAGTTATGAGTTGTCCAGCAGTCGTCTGACATTCTTGCAGCATGGTCTGATGATAGAATAACTGTAGAGTTCTATCCCTTCTTATATGTTCATGTTAGTGTGTTCCAGCGCTCCTGGCCATACCATTTTGTCTACAGAATTGGCATCAGTACTCCACTAGACCCTTTCTGAAAATGTGTTTTTTATAATTGTTAGAAAAAAAGCTTTTTGACCTTCTTTTGGCCTTATTTTGATGAGTTTACTAATCAAATTCAGATTCTCCAGAATCCAGACATTTCTAGATATATCTATTTCACTCTATTTTAGATGTTTTTCAGTGGAAAATAATTGTCATGAATAGAATTTATTCAGACCATATTTATTGTTTGATGGAATTTTTTTATACATGAGTTCAGATTTTGACTCTATGTTGCCATTTAAGTTTTCCAATGGTTTTTAGGATATCTCTTACCCTTGTTTGCTCTCTATTATATTGTGCTGCCTTGTGATCTTTTTATGTCGTGTATAGCCAGATTTTTTCCTGCGCACATTGATAGGTTTTTAACCAAAAGACTGGTTCTCCATCTAAGTTCTATGCTTCCACTGTGGAGGTGACTATCTGGAGGTTAGACTAGTTGTAGACTCTAGTTCTTAAAGGTTGAGCTTGCTCGGCCAAAAACTTGCCAACCTTGGGTGATTCTTCATCTGATTTATTCTTCTTTTGAGGATTCCATGTCCTAGGTAAATGTAATAATCTACTTTCTCTAGCTCTACATTTTCAATTTTGATCAGTGTACCTTTATCCTTAATGTATTTTTTGCTCGTAACATTGGTTTTATTGAAGCTCATTTGAAAACTTTCCTTCCTTCCTCATTCAGCTCATCCAGCTTTGTTTTGTGATCTAATTTATTTTTGGCAAAAAGAATGACTTCATTAACAATTCTGAAATTACTTTTTTTGCCATCAATTTTTATCAGCAAAATACAAATTTTATCTTACTGTTATTTTGTATTACTTACAGAGAAACAGACAGAAAAAGTCATACTGTTTATTATGTAGATAATTTTTTTTTTCTCATTTTTTTTCTTGTCTGTCAGTGACCAATAGTCATTAATTAAACAGCTTGACGTGCTTAACAAGAATGTTCACATTCTTAAATTTTAATTTTTATAATAAATTGTGGATGTTCAACAGTGTATTGAATATAGGTCTTTGTGTGCCTATGATATATATCTATGCCAGCTGTTACTATTTGATTATCTGGTTGAGTGATTTCTGGGAAGATGATGATATATGAAGTAGCTAAAAAAGGAAAACTATATTGATGGTTTTAGACAGAAAAGGAACACTGAAATAAAAGTTATGAGCTTTTATCAGAAAGCTAATACAATCTAAACATATAATGGCCCTATTCTATCTATAATGCTTGCATTGCTTCTTGACCACTGACAATCCATTTTAACCTTGATTTCCGTTACATTTCTACACTAAAATCATTAGCAATACATTTATATTATAAATATAGAGGCCTTATTCTGTCAGTAATGCTTGCATTAATTCCACTGACAATCCCTTTCATCTTGATTTTTAAAGCATAACTTACTGATCGATTACTGAAAATTTCATGTTGATAATTGCAAAATTCTGTGTTTAATATTAATTGATATTTTCCCATAACCACCAGAAATATTTAGTTTTAAAAAAAATGAATAAAGCTAAGGGTTGATTGTGGTGTAGCAGTAAAGTCACTGGACAGAAATAAGATAAGCCAAAAACTTACCCTCAGTTTCGAATGCAGTTTGGGCCAAAAAAAAAATACAAAAAAGACATGATCATTATAATTTTTGATTGTGTTTTTCTTACTGCCTGTATTAATGTTGGGTCACTTTATATGCGATCATTAAAGTGGATAAATGTTCTAATGTGTTTGTTCAAGATGTCTTATCTATGATATCAGGGATTAATTATATTGGAGAAAGTTTTTTGAGTGTTCTGACTTCTAAAATATATATATATATATATATATATATATATACTCACAGATACAGTTCAAAGTTATGACAGCTTGAGGTCTTTCATAAAAGTGAATTGAAATAAAGCTAACTTCTGTATGCAGATGATACTTATATCTCTAATTTTTGTCTAACAATTCAATTTTTGATGTTGTAAAGATGAGAGTTGGAGGAACCTGTGTTTTGTTGTGATATATTTATTGTAGTGGAGAATATTAGACCAAGTAAGTTCTTGGCATCTCAATGCCTGTCTCTCTATTTGTTTGTTTGAGTCAGATTCTGTTGGCATGGTTACTTTGAGCTTAATATGAGGTGATTACTCATTTCAGGAAAGAGATTTATAACTTCGCTATCTATGATTTGCTTCATTAAACATTGAAAAGTGCAACTTTGAGTGACATTTCCATTTGAAAACCTGAACCACTTTGCTCAAGTTTACAATAAAATCTTGGGCTGCCATTTTGATTTCATTGGTATTATAGGTGTTCCTCTTTTGAATATTATCTAGTAGAAAATGATGTGTGTAAATTTTGCTGAAACTGCTTATGGACTGTTGCTATTCTACCTTCCTTGAAGCTGATGAAAAACAAAATAATATTGAAAACCATTAACATTTTAGATCTCCTAATCTTGAGCTAGAAGGCTAGAGTTGATACAATGTTAACTTTTACTCTGAGTTGACTGAAATATTCACGTAGTTTGATGAATTCTAAACTGACCTCACCCCGTTCATCTTAAAAAATATATCCATGTCATATACATTGGCCAATCTCATGAAAGCTGGTTAGCTGTAGCTTCTTATAAATATGCTGTTTGGTTATTTGAGTTGAAACACTTGAATTTTGATATTTTCCTCAACTTTTTTTAAACTGGGGAGACTCTTGAAATGGTTTTCATATCTCAAGGAACCTCTGCATTAAAATATTTTGTATACAGCTGATGACACTTCATTGTTTTCAAAAATCTATATGAATTATAATCAAAAAGTAGTCATCAGTATTCTGTTGTGTACATTTATGAGAAAATTTTTTCTACATATTCTATTTTTATGAATATTATAAGATACTGTATTTTTCACTATTCCTCCCTTTCAAAGGACATTCAATTGAAAAAATATGAAACATTTCTTTGGAAAATATTGATAAGTTTAGCTTACCTTTCATGAAATTTATTTTTTTCATAAACTTTCTATTACTTATATAAAAACTCAGAACACAAACCTGAACCCAAATTATCAGATAACTGGTTTAATACAAAGGAAAACAGTTTTCTAAAGATAGTCTTGATGAATAAAAAGAAGGTTTGGATAAACTAGTAATATGAAGATAGATTTGTGTAATGCATTTAAATAGTTTCAATGGAACCCCAAACAACCTTTTGCTGGGGCCTAAGGTTCCACGGAACCCTGGTTGAGGAAGGTTAGTACTGTTTTTTGCTTCGTTTTTTTTTAATTTTTTAATATTTGAATGAAATTTTAACCTACTGGATGATTCATTTTCATTACAAAATACATTTGGCTGCAATTAATTCAGCTTCCTCCTATTATCTATTTTTTGTACTGTTATGCCATACACACATTCACATACACACATACATGCACACACACATACACAGTGGATGGATGCTCAGAATGTTAATTACATCTGTATGTGATCTAATTTCAGCCAACCTGACACATTGTCTCTCAACACCGGTTCAACATAGCATATCAACCAATGTGGTCATTATTAATTATTTCTCCCCTTGAAGAGGATATGAACCTCCCTGGTCAAATTATTTTTATAATCAGTTATTTGAGGGTCATGCCCCAGACAGAACCACCTGCCTTAGGGCAAATAGATTACTATACAGTAAACCCTTGGTTTATCAGACTAATTGGGGTGGCCAGTTGTCCATTAATTGCGAATGTCCGTTACCCGAGGTGGGGCATTTTTTTTTTTTTTTTACTTTTCTTTGGGAAAAAAAAAAATCATTAACTTTTCTCCAATTCAGATATTTTAATGTAATAACAGCTTTAATACATAATTGGATTATATTACAGAATAAAAAAAATACATCCAACTTTAGATGTTTGCCACTCTGATATCGATTCTCAACTAGTTCTGAAACTGACAAAAATGTTCATTGGAAGAGACAATTTTTTATTTAATTAACTTGCTTTCAACTTAGAAGGATTGAAAAATTATCTAATGAATAAAGTGAACATCCACAAAATACAGACATTAATAAGATGACTCAAGTCAAAACAAAGGGCAAAATATATGCAAAAATGTTCAGATGTTCCAGGAAATTATCTTAGAATATATTACATATTAAGTTTCCATTCACTGCATTCTATTATAATATAAATATAGAAAAATAACACCAAAAATTTAAGGACTGAAAGGTGAAAATATGAAAGTTGTTCTTATTTTTTTAAATTTGGTGTTTTTAATGATTATTTCATTGGGAAAATATTTCAATTTTGAGAAATATTGAGTTTTGAATACAGTTTTTCAAAGAAAATACTTATGATAATTCATTCAAGCTAAATCGCCATAAAAATGGCAGAAAATAAGTGTGCAGTTTAGCCTCATAGTTAGATTGTAAATAGAACCCTCTTAGTGAGACCTTAAAAAGAAAGTCTTTTTCCTTTTTTTTTTCTTTCAAAAACTAACAAATTTCTGGAAGTTTTGAGGGTCTAATGGATTGAAAACGCCTAAATTTCAGGGAAAAAAATTCTTGCTTCCGATCACTCTTCTAACTCTTTGTATTTATTGTTATCCATTTCAAGATCTTGTTTATAAATGCATCTTTGGGATCTATTATGAACTTTGTCAGCTTCACTTGAGATGTATCCGCAGATCATTGACAGGAACTTTGCAGAAGAACCTGTATGAATTGATGGAACTTGCTCCTATTCATCTCCTTTTACAAGCGTCTTCATCTTATATGATTTAAGCTCCTATATTTGATTGTAGATAAGACCGGGGGTACAGCCTGGGTACTTGGAACTTGGGGGCAAAGACAGGAGCTTGGGTAGTTGTACTATATTCTAGGGAAGGGTATTGATGTATCACTTTATAAGACCCACATTTTTTCCCAAAAATGGCTAAAAAAAATCAATATACTTATCTCAATGGAATTGAATGCTTACTCATGAATATAAAGACTAACAATCTTTTTCCTAATATCCTCTGCCAGAATGGATGTAGTGGAATGGACGTTTCTTGTATGGTATAACAAACTGTACAAACTGTACTTGTTTCTGTTCGGTTAAAGATACTTTTCTTCTGATCTTTGCTAGTTCTAGTAATGTCTGGATTTGATCTGTCAAGGCTTCCACTGAATGTAGTTGCCACTGCCATATTATTGCAACTGCCTTGACAGGTAAGATAATTTGGGGAGAGTAGATAACCTATATATTCACTGACCCACTTTTTGTTTTGTTTTTCATACATAATCCAGTAAATATGTTGCTTGACCTCTTGCTAATTGTTACAAAGAAAAAACTCCAACAAATTTTGTGTTCTCAATATGTTCTGAATGAGAGAAAAAGTCTACAAAAATTGTATGAAGGAATAATGATAACATTCAAAATGGCCACCATCCACCCTAGTGATAATAATCTATTGAAATTCATTAGGTGTATTTCGTGGGACCTAAGAAAGTGCAGTGTTAAGTTCGAAGTTGTTTGTATAAGAGATTAGAAAGGAAGCTGCGATTAACCTGCTAAGGAAAAATCAAGTATGCTGTCCCTTACAAATCACTATCCACATGAAAAGCCATTCATAGTATGCTTTTGATTTTGAATAAACTATGCAGGTAGAGGCATTGTAGAGTAGAGTTGGTCATGCAGCTGAAGTAAGATAATTCAAGGATGCTGATTCCTGATTTACATTCACCATCTTTTCTATTATTACAGGAGAGCTCATTCAAAATTAGAGCCAAAATTGCATTTGCTAATTTGTGGGCTAGTGAATCTAAATGTAATAGAGTAACTCAAGAATTGCAACATATCCCCAAATATTTTCTTTGTGTACTAAGGGGACCCCCTGACTTTTCTTTAGCAAGTTAGATTTTGAAAAAATGTTGAGCAATTCTTGAGTTACACTGTCCTTTTCATGTGTTGCAAAATGCAGTACACTCACATTTATTTTTAGTACTAATGTATGTATGTGTGAGTATGTACAAATGTAAAATTTCAATGCCCTAATATTTGGTATGAGAATGTGTGTGTGTTTGTGTACGTAGGGATACAGATGTTGACCTGTGGATGGCACTCTCTCGTTGGCCACGGGATGACTGTCATGGAAGAGTGGGGTTCGCTGGTCTTTGATTTTAGGCTGGGCGTATTCAGTCTACTGAGCCATTACTGGCACCAGAAAATATTCAAAAACGCAATTTATGCTCCTTTGGAGACAGTCATTAAGATTTGATTAATGAAAGTTATTTGGGATGGATCATTTTTGAATAATTGAAGGACACACTCGCTAACCCTAGTTTCAGACTGTACTCAATACTTTCCCTGGAGACGAGGAGCAGACCCACCCAACTTTCTCCTTCCCCAGTGGTCACCAAAGTGAAAATTTCATCTCATTCCTTTCACCAAAATTGGGCATGTTTTAACCTGATAAATACTGGGTTACCCAGCTAGTGAGAAGAAAGTATCTCGTTTGATAAATAGATTTTTTGTTCTCCTTCAAGGGCCAGCCTTTGACTCCCATATCTCATTCCTGCATCAAGAAAATTAATTTTCATATTGTTTTCCACTGCTGCATCAACATGATATCCTTGGAGATCTTGAAATTTGTCTAATGTGGGAAGAACACCTTTTTTTCTCTTTAAAAGTGTTTTTGGTGCTATCTGACTCCTCAGAAATTACACAGTCCATTATTTTCAAATACTATGAATCTCTGTAATACAACAAATATCAAATTGCAGATTTGGAATCAGCGTCCTTGAATTATCTTATTTCACATTCTACCCTAAAATGCTTTGACCTGCTCAGTTTATCGAAAAATCAAAACTGGATTATCAACAACTTTTCATTTGGATAGTGATTTGTAAGGGACAGCACATTGGATTTTTGCCTCTGCCAATTAATTGCAGCTTTCTCGAGAACCACTCACTAAATAACTTCAAACTCAACACCGTATTTCTACAGGTTCTGAGTAATACACCTATCAATTTCCAACTTAATATGTTGTCCAGTTCTCTAGATGAATTAGTGTCACCAAGATGGATGGATGGATGGTAGCCATTTTGGATTATAGGATTTTCCCTTCATACTATCTTTGTAGACATTCTTTTTCTCATTCAGATCATATTGAGGATACAAAACCCATTTGTTTTTTGTTTGTTCTTTTGTTTTTGTTTTTTGCAATTTCTGTATGGTTGATCCCCATTTTTGCTTAAATGCCTGAATCAATTATAGATCCGTCAAGATAACCGGCAAAGGGATTTAGTGAGTTAGATTCAAGCCTTTCCCATGGGCTTAAATGCAAAAGTGAATTAAGTAGTCTCAACTGGAATTTAAATTCTGCCAATTCCATTTTCCAAGCTGATATTCAATATGCTACCTTGCACTACCACCAGTAAGAATAGAAACCTGAATAAAAGGATTCTCACTTTATTCTGGCTATTAGTATAGAAAACAATAAGCTTTTTATTCTTTAACTTGTGCACTGACACAGGCGAGATAACCCATCTTGGCAAGTTGTCAGTCCAGTGCGACAGACAAAATGACTTGTCTCACAATAGTATGTTGTTCTTTTCTTTCAGCAATTCTTCCAAAACCCCCACTAGAAAGTGTAAAGAATGTTTGCAAAATGACGATTGAGTATGTATACAAACATACCAAAATATTTGAAATATTTCAACATAATTATGTATGTATTATTATATATTGGATATTTTTTGTTGATTGGTATGGAAATAAAATCATTTTAAACATGCAATGAAAACCTATTTCCATCAATTTTTTTACAAGAAAAACCCAGCATAGAAGTTTCTACATCAAAAGATATACTTGGCAGTGAACAGGTCAAACTGATGCATAGAAGAGGTTAAATTGATGGTGGCTTAACAGTTGAACCTATCATCAATTAATTCTTTATAAAAGATATTTATTCTTAGCCTAGATGGTACTTACTAGCGTTTCTAAAGCCAGGTCAGCAGAACATAACTTTGTCTAAAAGGTTCTCTATGAAACATCTGCATGACCAAGCTGCTGTTGACTGGTTGTGAGTAGGCAATATGACATTCAACGAAACTACTGGACATGTCTCTAGCAATGGCCTATGACATTAACACGCTAACCTCTAGGTACCATTAAATATAGCAGGGATGTTCTTATCCTTTAAAAGCCAAAGAGAACCTCATTGTTGAAATAGAAAACAAAAAGTAACCACTCACCCTTGCCAAAAAGTAACTTGACAAACCATAATCTATCTAAGGAAATGTTTTTTGGACAGATGTTACCAAAATAGTTTTTTTGGCAGTGCACAGTAGCAATTTGTTTATTGACGATGAAATGGATGGAGCTTGGGGAAAAAAAGAACACCCCACCTACAGATAAGCACGGTGAAGGATTCATAATTTGGGGCCGCTTTGCTTGGTACGGTCTGAAGATCGTGAGTGCTCCTGTATGATAAAAACCTTGAACACACAAGAATGATTGAAAAGGAAAAGTTCTAGTCTCAACCCCATTGGAAATCTGTGTGGAGAGCAGAAATCTAGGGTCATGGTTTCAACACATACCATACACCGCACCTGCAAATATTCAAGAGCTTGATTAAATTGCAAAGGAAGAATGGGAGAAACTACCTGCTGACAGATGCAAGAAGCTTATAGATGTTTACTAGAAATGTTTGGAGGTAGTCATCATTATACCATGTATTTTTTTTTTTTTTTTTTGTTGAAATACTTCAGACCTTCTATTGAAATATTCTGATGATATAAATTTAGTATATTTCCTTTTATTTCTGAAGATATTATACAGGTTATTATAAAGATTCAAGGGCGGCAATGATCTTGACCAGCGCAGACCTTAAAATTTTACTAATCTTTCTAAATGCTTTGTGAGACTGATTTTTGAGCTGTAGACTAGACTAATGTTTGTGAACAAAGATATTTCTATGATAGTTTATAATTCTTTTCGGGTATTGTAGCAGCAATTGTTGGCATTGAGCTTTGAAAGGCTCACTACCCATTCATGGACTTAATTCCAAACTAACTGGTTAAACAATTTTAGAAACCATGATCCAAAACTGTCAACATAAGTTTATTCAGTTTTTAAGCTGTGCTGGCCGGCTGTGTATGTATGGATGACACATACCATTGGAGCCACCGAGCTGAAAATGTGAACTTTTGCTCCTTATTATGTCTACCAAAAATGTTTTTGTTTTTTAAAACTTCTAAATGTTTTTTGTTTTTTTTTGGTGGGGGGTCAATTTGCAATGTACGTTTTTGCTAAATTGAATATTTGGTTTGTGTTCAGCAGCATTAATGCTGGTTTTTTGAAAATCTAGATTTTTTTGGGTGATTACTGCCCAACAGAATGTGAGAGAAGTAACTTATTCATTGACCATCCCCAGCATGGTGTCTAAAGCATTTTTACGTGATTTCTTTTGAGTGACTTATCTGACCTGTTTACTAATACATACATACATACATACATACATATATATATATATATATATATATATATATATATATATATATATATATATATATATATGTAAGCTCGTGAATTTATTGATAATTCTGTGTATTGCGAATGCGGAGGAGCGTATGAAAATTGTAGTCATAAAAATGTAAATCTATCATGGCTTCCTCTATAGGGATTTCAATAATGACACGAGAGACTTCATAGCAGTGCAACTGACATCACAATCAGAAGTTCAAATGAAAATATGTACCAACAAGTATTTAAAACAAATTCAAAAAAAAAAATTTGTAATTAAAAAAAGATAAGTTTATATTTTTAGTTTGTTGTTCATCAAATAACCAGTTAGTTGTAAACATGAAAGACCTTCCAGAATTTTGCAAATGTTCAGATATTAATCAATTTTCAATATCAATTTCAATTTTTGATTAGTTCTTTTTAAATAGAATGTCTTCTAAAAATACATTAGCTAGTTTTTAATAACACATTCTTGAAAATCATTGATGAAAACATTTGATCTAAGGATGTTAGTATTTATTCGCCTGACATGGTCAAGTTAAATGTGGGGCTTATGTATGAGGAAAGGAAAAATTTGCCCGGTCCATCCAGTCTGAGCCACAAAAGTATCCGGGTAGGATATGACCTTCCCATTCAATGTGAAAGTGCTGTGCTGGAGTTGGAATCTCCAGGGACCTGGCTCAATTGCATCAATTTTGTGTCTTGTCTTTCCCATAGACTAAACAAGGTTGATCTTAGTCCTGAAGGACCAGAGATCAAGCAAAGGGTGTTATTATTGTAATTGTCAATATTCATTTAGTAAAAATAACAATGTGCTGTACATCACACAATTAAGTAAAATAAAGGTTTGCTTATGGATTCTTCGTGAGTAAAAATGTATAATTAATAAGAAATGCATGAGCAGTCAAGTGTTGTCTGCTATAATTATTTTATTAAGCAGCCATAGATTTGTGATAATGTCAATTTTCTTGCCTTTACTCAATTGATAAACTTGCGGATATTTATTTGCTACCTGACAAGGACAAATGTGACACAGTATTTTTTTAGTGTAAGGTACCTAACACTTGACTCAGGATCTTATGATGGGTGATCCAGATAGCTCAGTTATTATCACAAGCCTCAGAGTATGCCCCTAATCCTACCATTCTGTACAATGTGGAGGTACTGCTTAGGGGACAGATCCCAAGCACCAGGTTTCAGTTAATCATTATTGGCTACCAGTCCAGAAAATCAGCCAAATAGAGACCTTTTGAATTTGGTTGTCAAAAGTATAAGGGAGATTGAATTCATTATCATTTATTCTATTTTAAACTCAACTCAACTGAGAACATTTTATCCATACAACTTGGTCAAATGAGCAAGCGTCATATGCCTCTTACCATAAGCTGAGGGTCATCAAAACCATCAGAAATAGACAGTGCCTAGCTCAAATTTTTTTTTAAAGCCCAGAGCTAATTCCACCCATACATTCAAGAAATTGCAGGATTTGAACTTCAAAGTTATAAAATCTAGAGAATTATCGACTGCTATATGGCTGAAAATATAATTACAAACACACATACATATAGAAGATATTAGTTATTGAAACAGTTCAATAGAACTTTTGAAATAGTGAATTTTATGTTGGGCAGTCTCAATTTGGTTACAATGATTCTAAACAGGTAATGATCAGATGTTATTTGTTCAAGTCTCACAAAGAAATATTTACCTTGTAAATTGAGCAGTGGTTTGGTAAAATTGTTGGATATGCTGCCATTAAAAGAGAAAAAAAAGAATAAAAGTCTGGATTTTCAAAAGGCACGTATGACACAAAGTAAGGACTCAATTTGAGATAAACTTATCTTGCAAATTGAAGCCCTCATTACAAAACTATTTGGGGGGGGATTTATTAAAAAATCAATAAATTCCGTACTCATTGAGGAGAGTATATGTTTGAATTTTAAAGTTTCTGCTATGTATGGTTAAGGCTGGGTGAAATCTTGATACATAGATACAAGGGTATGTATAACCTAAACCCAGCAACAGTATTTAAACTGGTCTGTTGTGGGTAGCAATGATTGACAAGTTTCCTTATCATAGATAATCTAGTTCCCATAATATCACTTTTGAAGAACTAGAAAGCATTCAGAGAGTGCATACAACCAACTACACCAAACACTAAAAACTTAATGAAAATTAAATCACTAGAGAGAAGACTTTATATCTACAAATATTAGGTTACTTCCCTTAAATTTTTAGGTTAGCGTTTTTGTTAATTATTCGGGGATTTTTTACCTTTTTTTTTTTTTTTTTTTTCTCATCCTTTTGAATAATAAAATATATCACTCAGGAAAAATTCCTGGATCCATCTTAAATTTCAATCAATTTTTTCATAGCGTCATGACCCATTCTTCCACTAAATTTCATTGAAATTTACTGAGAAGTTTCAGAGATAAATTTGTGGATTAACATACACAGACAGGCACAATTGAATACATATACCTCTTCCAACTTCTGTGACAAAGGTAAAAGAAGATAGTACTTCTGCTTTTGATTGAACTTGTGATTGACATTCAGAACAAACTGGAAGGGGGGGCCTAGGGAGGGATGTTGCACCCTACCCAAGTGCTCTTTCTGTCTGCATATTACTTCCCTTATTTAGCCTGCATACCCACCCTGTCCTGCGACCCCACTAATGCTTCTGTTGACATTGTTGAAGAAGACTTTGTGATTGAATTTCATACAATGGCCATATCCAATGATGAGTTGGTTATTAAATACTCAACCTCTTCCTTCCACACCTGTCCCTAGATCTTTTTTTCATCTTTGTTTAATCGAACAAAGAAACAGATTTTCGATATTCTGGTTTACATGAAACAACAGATTATGATTGTTGAAATAACAAATAAGTTTTGTCTTCGTTCGATTGGAACTAAATATCCTAGAATATTTGCCAGATGTTACCAGTCTTTGTTATTGATCTTATAAAATCTACTAATGTTACTACTTTTGATATCATCATAAAACCCCCATGTACAAAGTAGTTTTTCTTTTTTTTCAGGGCTCAAAAGCATCCAATAATAACAAATTATATCTTTATTTACATTGAATCTGCAAAAGAAAATGCAATTAAATTAGCAAATCTTTCACTTATAGCAATATATTTAAGCTCCATGATGTAAAAGAAATGACATTTCGAATGTAGCAATTCAATTATTGAGTCAAGCAGAGAATAAGAGTTAAGTAGAAAGAAAAATAATTATTCTCTCAAGGCATGTTGTCTTTGGAAAAGTTCTTGAAAATTTTGGATTTTTATCAATTGTATTATAGATTTATCAAGAAACATCATCTAAAACTATCAGAATAGGTTTCTTCAGTTTTCAAGTTGGTCTAGGTAGCTATGTATGTATGACGGATACAGGCTACACTGAAAATCCTTATGTCTGGAAATTTTTTTTTTTTTTTTCTTTAAATCTCCCTTTGAGTAATTTTATGTAATGATTCATTTTGCAATGTAGATTTATGCTAAATTGGTCCCTTAGTTTGTTTCTGCATGTTTTCCAAAAATTCAGGCCTTTTTAATGATCACTGCTCAACGAAAGGCAACAGTAGTAACCTATTCAGTGATCATTTCTTTTTCCAATTTTTTTGATTCATCACTCCCAACACCACATACCTCCAAAATATCTTGATTACATGATGGTTCATACCGAGTAACTAACGGGACTTTTTTAAAATTCTTTTTATATCAATCCTTCAATTCATTTGTGAATTTGTGCTATCATCAATTTTCAATTAATGCATTGCGGAAATTTTCTGTCATTAGTAATTAAAAGGTGGTTTCAAATGGTGTAACTCTTAATGGCACAGAGAACTGAATCAATGGACTGAGCTTGAATTTCAGCCAAGACTTTTATGTTCGCATCACACTGGTACCCTTGAGAATGGCATGAATCCGCTTCTCCCCCCAGCTATGGGTAACTAGCAGGGTAGTTGGCAGGGATGGAAAAAATATCTTACTTTCTAGGATTGAAGAACGTTTCTGTGAATTTTCTGCAAGTATTGAAGGTAAAATAAAATGTTCACTTCATAGTTACTCACGAGATTGCAAAAAAAAATGAATCTGCTATCATCTGTCTCATTAAAATTTTAACTTGAAAAATGCACTCTTGAAAATATGATTAATTCAACTAACTTTTTTTATTAAATTGTCTATTGATTTGTGCAACATCATAGATAATTTAGAGAAAACATTTCTTATAACATGAATATATACTCTAACTGAACTGAACAAACATCTGAAGTTGATTAGAAAATTTTGTTGTTGACTTAAAAAAGAAATTACAAAAATATGGTTTGAATTTAAATTTATAATTAAATTTATTTACTCTTTTTTTTTTTCTATTGGTTTAACTCCAATTTTATTTTGTCTTTTGCTATTTTTTCTGAAACCTATCGCTTGGCTATCGTCATAGCTGATCCGGAGCCCAAGTAAAGAAGGAGCATTGGGGGTGGGTTCTGTAAAACCTACTTGCTACTGACACCAGCAGTTGTGACCCTAAGCTCAGCCAGGAGTCTGCAGAAATAAACACTGTAATTGAAGTTGAGACAAAAATGATTCAGAAGTTAATTTAACTCTGCGACATTAAGTAGTTATTTAGTAAGCTAAGAGTAGCTCTATGCCAGACTAAGCTATCTAAAGCTCTACTCTAAATAATAAACTGGTCTGTGAGAATAGCTTGGTAGCCATTATGATATGGTGTCCCCAGCAATACTAAGTAATCTTGGCATTATAAAACTTTGATATTTTATGTTCATCTCTTGTCTAAAACTAAAAAATAGCAGTTTGTGAGAAAAATTTATTCATTTATCAATAAATATATATTATCATTATTAGAATTTTATTGTTTTGCTCATGAGCACATGACTTGTATATTATGACCTTCAGATCTATTTTTATCTTATTTGTTGCTAATTTTTCATGTCCACATATAAATTACTGTGTATAAATTCTCTGGGCAGGGGGATTGGAGTAAGGTCGCTACTAACATTTTTACTATTTTGTTAGGGTTTATAAGCTTTAAACCGGAATATTGATTCAAGAGTTGTATGTTTTTTCTGTCTGAATTTCTGAGATGAGAAATTGATTTTAGAAAGAACAGATATAAGATATAGGCTTTAAAATTCCTTCTGATTGTCCTATGGAATAGTGGTTTTGTGCAGTGGTTTTGAAACTTTGGACTTATTTTTGAAAGGAAATATTCTGGTTGACCACTATTTTAAGAATTCAGTTTTTAGGCAATAATTAATGAATGCAATGATGAGCAACTTTTGACCTTTTAAAAATCTTCTTTTTTTTTTTCTTTTAATATAAAATGGATTACATTTATTTGAATACTTATATTTGGTACAGGTCTGTGTACAATGGTTATGTTCTTTGCTTGTAGGCTTATTGTTGAGTTCAGTTATCCTGATTTGAAATTCATGTTATTAATTTCAATTTCGTCTACTGACCCCCAACCATTATATGACAGATACCTAGGGGTCCATAGACCCCAGTTTTTGAAACCATTGGCTTTGTGGATAAAAGTGTTAGGAAAGAGCATCTAGTTAACCAGTGACTTTTTAGTTCACTCGCTTGATGAAAGTCATATACTTTGGTTCAGAGGCATTACAAGGTGTAGGGGTTTGGGAGAGCCAACTTCATTATATTTAAGCCATGATAACTTACGGGTGTTTATGTGTAATATGCAAGGGCGATTAATAGGATTCATAGTTTTCGTATAAAAAGATAAGTGGGATTTGAACAAATGAATAAAGGCAATCTTTAATGTTAGATTTTATTAAATCATACAAACCAAGTAACTACAATTGATTAAAAAGCACACCAAATTTCAATATTGAACAGTAAAAAATATTTTACATGTTTGCATCTCTTGCAAGGAGAAGCTGAAATTAATTTTTTTTCAAAGTTCCGTTCATTGATAATGAAATATTTTTGTCGAATTCATTTAATCTTTAAAGTTATTTGCCAGAGTAAGTCAAACATATTTCTTAGTAGGAAGTGGGCTCGATGTTATCTCATCTGTCTTTAAATGACTTTACAATGTAGTAAAATAGTGCTCAACCCAAAATAGTGGGCTTTTGGATTCAAAGAAAAATTCTATTTTTATTCATGGTTTTTCTCAACAAGATATTGCCTCTATTGCAAGCCATGCTATAACAAACCGTTATATCAGATGCCAGTTGAAAGAATTAACTGGTACAAGATAACCTGTAATATGAAAATGAGAGAAATGTAATCTAGTAGATTGACTAATGAGTTCAGTTTGAAATTCTCAGCTCACTGAATATGATCTACAGGGTGTGATGGCAGGAATATTGTGACTATAACAAGTAAGACATGGATAAAATAGATCAATCTGTATCATATATTCAGTTATTGTTGAAGACTTTTCATAAAGAAAGGATTTCTTTAAAATATCTGATCAGACTTAGTTTTCAGATAGGCCTTTTTTGTATTTGACTTCGTAAAGATTATTGGCTAAAAAAAGTTGAAAGAATCCATTCACCCTATGCCCTACTATTTAGTCCAATTTTTTTTTCTTTGATTTCAAGTTGAATTTTTCTCCTAGATTTATGAACAGATAAAAAGCATTTTCTTTACGTTCAAAGAAAAATCTGATTTTAATTTTCAGTTAGAATTTCTAAGATCAAGAAGAAAAAAAAGCTTTTTGGCCAAGAACTGAAATATACCCTTTCATGTATGAATTTGTAATTTACCTCAGCGAACTGGCACTTGATATAGGACTTCAGAATGTCTGACATTTCTATGGGTTGTACTTTGTATGTATACCAGCCTATCAGTCTACTTCCGAAAACGGCGGGTGACATCCGAGATCACCGCTACTTAATCAAACATCTTTTTCTGCCCAAGTTAATTCAATGTAATTTTTTGGCTGTAATACAGATCATAAAAGCCACAAACTAATTCTACCTCTAATGACCTCCAGTATCCTTGAAGGTCAAATTTGACTTTATCAGCCCAACCATTTGTGAGATCAAAAATCTTTTTGTACTTTATAGAAAACTCAATATCACAATCTATTTGTTAGAAATTGCTCCAACTGGCTAGAAATAGCATCTGTACTCTTTGATGATATGTTGACCTCAAATGACCTTTGAGGTCAGTTTCACTCAGCTATGTTACAACTGGATGTCTTGTGAGTCTTCATGTCAAAAATTAGGTCAATGGATTTTCTTGTTTCAGTGTGATAGTGATAGTTAATAGAAGCCTTCAATATTAGTATCGATACAGTTATTATATAAGTTATACATCTATGTAATGAATATAGTTAATATTTGCTTAAATGTGATATTTCTTAGATTATAAATACTAACAACAAAACTGTTTTTATAAAATCTTTCTTTATTGAATTACAACAATACTAGTAATTGAGCAGAAGCCTTTTTCTTAATTCTTATCTGTATTTCCTTTCAATTACTTCACTCTAGAAAAAGAAAAAGTTGTTCCTAAATACTAATTAACACAATATTGGAGCCAAATCACCAGACAAATAAAATCAGTCTCTTTAACAATACCAGCACTAATGAAAAAATAGAGATTGCAGCTAAAACACAGTAAGAAAAGTTTATATATAGTATTTTTGGTGTCATGCTCCTCTGGTGGTGTCAACTAGTACAGTCTTAATGCCAATGTATGATAATAAAAAAAAAAAGGCCTTTTTATAATGTGATAAACTTGATATCAGTTTCTTCTGATCAAAAACAAAAATTGACAAAAAAATGATTACAAGCTGTTAAAAAAAAAAACTAATTTGCAACAAGTTTCCTCCTCAAATGTTAGCACTTCTAAACTAATTTCAGAGTTCAAGGAATCTCACAGTACTTGGTTCTGGACTGATAATCAGCGTTAGTCGGTTTGGTATTTAGGACAGTTTTTTTTTAAATTTCGTTTTGAAAGAAAGTCTCTGTTAAGATTATGCACTAATTCAATTATATAATTTCAACAGAAGAATAAATGATTTCTGTAGGAATATAAAGAAGGATTTTATGGTGGCATTTGAATAAAATTTTTGTCAGTTCTGACATGTTATTTCAACTATTCATTGATAGCATATAAGACTTCCCTCTTATTCCAGCAGAGAGAATTTCCCCGAATTCTTCTTATCAACATCACCCATTTTTTTTTCTACTCGTCTTCAAATTCTGATCAATTTGGGGCTCGACAACAAAGGTTACGTTTATCTTTTGAGCCATTTTGGGGGGAAAAGGGAAGGGCTTTTATGCCATTAGATATGGGATTTATGCATGTTATTTTCTATGGTTAGAATAGTTAACTGGCAGCAAAAGAAGTTCTGTTCCTTGGAGACCATTTCTACAATCATACTGGTGCCGAGTTGTCGATACTTCTGAATGATTTATCTTAATATCTTAACATTTCCACTGGTTCTCAACAAGCGAGGACACCCACATTCATCATCATCATTGACATCCTTTTAACTTTCACAGAATATCTTGTGGCCCTTGAACATACGTGTATGTGACCTGCTTTCTTCCTCATAAACTTCAGTTGACATAGCAGATGATTTTTAGCCATTTTTTTTTAATTTCACCAAAATTTTCAAATTGATGTGTTACTTTTTTTTATTTTTTTTTATTTTTTTATTTTTAATTCGCCATTTTATGACCTCTCAAAAAATATGTTTAATTCAGGCACTGTGTATTGGCAAACTGAAGTCACGATTGGATTAAAACTTTTGTGTGTCATTTATACTAGCCCATCAGTCAATGTATACCATGTGCTTGGAGCATGCATGCTGTGATTTAACTGGCACAAGCCCAGTTTCATTTCAAGTATCCATTGCATAATGTCCGATCACATGTATTCCCGAGGTCCCATTAGGTTTTGATCCAGGTGACAAACCTCAATCAGCAAATGGAACGGAATAGAATGGATGTTAAGTGACGTAGCGGCTTTTAAAATGTAAGTAAAGCGATGGGGCAGCTAGACATATTGCACAGTACATATCTACAGAGTATACTATACATAATACTCCATAGCAATATTGAACGTGTATGTTATTGACTTATGTATTTATTCTACTGCATTTTTTATCCTTATTTCAATATAATTCTCCTCTTTTCTAATAAGTTTGCTGTAATTTTGTGTTATCCGCTGCAGCATAGGTGTAACTGCATATCTTCTGAGATCTTCGATAGCTTAATTCAAAACCTAATTAAAATTTTTTTAAATATTTACCCAAGTTTTCCCTATTTTTGGTAGAGAGATAGATGCCCTTGCTGTTTTTGCAGCAGAAGAAATGAAAATAAGGAAACAACTCAATTTTAACTATTTTTACATCAAGATGTCGATAAAAACTAGTCAAATACTTCATCCAATGATGATAATAATAATGATAATAATAATAATAATAATTTTTAAAAAAGCAAACAGCATCGAACATATTCTTCGGGAAAAAAACCCTCCCAAGAGGAGACTCTGGCAGGTCCTTCAGGCATTGGAGAATGCAATGTTATCATTTTATTGCTGAAAGCTAAGTTTTGTCAAAATAGGTTAGTCTACGTCACGCTTATCAAGGTATACCTATTGGTGTATATATGTAACTGTACTGTAATACAGACTGTGCTTTTATAATATTTCTGTATTTCATATTAAGAGTATACTTGCTATGGTATTTTCTGTTAAAAATGCAGGATAGCAATTATGAACTGCTGATATCGGTACGTTTGCATACCTTGGCTATCACTAGCTTAGTAGTAAGCATTATGATGCACCTGTATAATTTGAAATATATCCTATTTGAAAATGTGCACATGTGAGACTGTCTGCAATATAGCGCATAATTTGGGTAATTTAGTCAGTACAAGTAGTGTAGCTCTAGTCTAATAAGCCATAGGCTTGTATAGTATAATACAATGTTCGCCTAACATCCAAATTTTATAATGTCCTACTGACCAAAACATAACCCGGACATTAAGAACACATACCAGTATTTATCCACATCTCATATAAGTTCTCACATTTACAAATGTATTATATCTTTCTCATAGCTGACCTAAAATTATAGAAGGTAGTACTTTTATCTTGTTGAGCTCTTTTAAATGAATCAGCTTCAAGGGGAAACAAAATTCCTGACATATTTTGATATAAAGGCTCTGAAGGATGAGTCATTCAGATCGAGCAGTTTAAACTGAAAAATTGGTTCTTGTCTGAATTTTGTTAGACAGGGAGTGTAAATCATTATGTATGATATGGCCAGACTATTTTCCTCATCTATGTGTTCAATTATTCACATTGCCTCAGCCAAGCACCCCTGGCCCCTGCTGGCCTAAGAATGTCGATTTAGTACTCAGAGCGTGCGCTCGATTTGACTGGACATGTCACCTCCATTTTTTTTTGTATATCTAGGTTGTGTTATCAGGGCACTTCCAAATTTCCTCCCTTGTATCCGGTAATCCATTTTTGCTTTTTTTCAGTACTCTCTTATGATGAGAGGCTCCCAGATGCCATTGATATTAATGCTTGGTCAGCTAATTGGTTTAACTGAAGAAAGTCTGTGTGCCACTTCTCTTAGTGGTCACTCTTACCAATAGCTCTCCCTGCCAACAATTTGCACTTCATCCCATAAGGGCTATGCTCCTCCCACTCCCTCCTAAGTACAGTCTGCCATGCCAGATATGTATGTTTCACTGCATGTTACGGTTTTCTTGTACTCTTCAATTCTTGTTGTAATACTCTGGCTTTGTGAATGAATGAACTCATAGATAAGGAAAATGGTCTGAAGATATCATACATAATGAAAAATTTGTTGTTTTTATTAATGAATAAATATTCTGAATGCAAATGTACCCCATCCCCTTAAGCTCTTTATAAACAATTGAATAAGGTATATATTTTCAAACTTCAGTCCAAGCTGGAGATGACCAAATTTAGAGGAGGCAAATTTTTACCATTTGTCTGTCCTGTCATCTTGAACCAAATAATTATATAAAATCAATGTTTCTTTATCGTGATTTGAAATCATGACCATGTGATCAGTAGGATATATATGCATATATACAAAAATTTGTGTCACAAATATTTAGAATGATTGCAAAAATGTAAAATACAACTCTTAATATGGTATTTGCAAGTTAATTTCCTGATAGATAGAAACATTTATGCTAAAAGATGTACATTTTAATAATTATTCATTTATTATGCATAGAATACAAAAGTTGCTGTAATCATGTTCAGTCAGAATAGAAGTTGGAACGGAGTTTAACTGTGCAGCAGGCTTTTATAATAGATGATTTCTAAATCAGGAAAAGTTTAACTTAATTAGGTGAGCCTAGAAGAGTGAAATGGCTTCCCCAAAGAAAGAAACTATTGATAGAAAATTAGGTTCTTCATTTCCTGTAGGAGTGATTTCAACAGAAGGTGAAGTAGCCTAATAGTTAATGGCACTGAGAATGGACTCAACAAACTGGGTTCAAACTCTTGCTGGGACAGTTAGTATTGACTTAATACAATTGTCCTTGAGAAAGGCATGAATCTATTTCTTTCTCCTGGTATGGGCAAATGGCAAGACAGTTGGAGACCTTTAGCCCCTTTGTAAAACAGTTCATTTTGGGTGTCTGGTTAGCATTCTGAAAACTGAAAATATAATCATTTCCTTATGTGTCATCTGATATAGAGGCAGCAGGGCTGAGCTGAGCTAATTTCCAGATGTGTGTGAAATGTCCAGCAAAATACATGAAATGCTGGGTTTGGTACGATTCAATGCGGCCGACTCAATATCTAGACAACTATATGTCAAGCCAATAAAATTATAAGCTATTCCTAATGAACTCTAAAAATGATACATGTTAGGTACCATGCGCTTATGAAAACAAGCCAACGACATGTTCATGAATAACAAGCACTAATCTCATAAAATATTGATGTTATCTGCAAAAAAACCTCATGGTAACAGAGAGAAAAAAGGACTGGAAAAAATTTGAACATAAACATTTTTTATCCAAGCTAATATAAATGATGATATACATGTATTTGAAAAATTGCCTCATGTGAAACTGTAATCCATTGTATTACAAATGTATGCGTAAACATTGTATTGCAATGTAAAGATTTTGAAACGGATGTATCTCAGATATATCGGATATATTTATTCACATAAAGTTAAACACATATTTTTGGCTGATCTTTCCTCTCTCCAACTATAAAAAACATCTATATATAAAAAGTTTTGTGCATTTATTATTTGCGAACATGCTGGTCCACTACCTAGCACACGGCATGGGAAAGTCTAGCGAGAGACAAAGTTTCAAAGGACTCCTTTGGAATATATATGAGGAATAGCTTATAATCATAAGTGAATTAATTTCATTGTCAAAGTAATGCCTACTCAATTTTGCTTTTATTGAATATCCTTCTTTTATTGTCATTTAATGAATGTATAATAAATGTTGCATTGAGTTATCCGAGCATTGAGTCCGCCAAATCGAGTTGGGTTTCATCAAATCAACCCATCCCCTGATTTAACCACTCTTATTGGCTTTAGTCATTTTCTGCACAAAAGAACAAGTATTTCTAACATTCAAAAAAAATTGATAATCAAACACAGAATTTTGTAATTTTTCATATAAAATGTGTTTGAGTAAGTTTCAGCATTTGCCATGCAACAAAAATTGATGGGAAAGGTATTGTCAGTGGTCAGGCAAGCATTACTGATAGAATAGGGCTATTATATGTTTAATGTAAATGCTTGCTAATGATTTTATGATTGATATGCATCGAAAATCAGGAAGAAAAAGATTGTCAATGACTAGAAATTAATGCAAGCACGTCTCTGCACGTTTTTGGAACCTTGATTCTTGCATTTCTGACCAGTGATGCCCATATATAATTGATAGTATGTGAAGCACTTGAATGGGCTGAATAATTCAAATGTATATTTAGCTAATATCCAAACCTCACATAAATGAATCACCATAGCCTGTTGGTGTACCAGAACTAATTATGTAAGGAAAATTATCTAAAATCCTCTGAAAAAAAGATTTAAAAAAAAAAAAATTTACAAAAAACCAGTGTAAGATTTGGGCATGGTTGATGTGAAAAGACTAGAGACCAAAAAAAAACACTTTTTGAGGTGAGGAAAAAAAAAATATGGGATGCCTAATACTCTACTCATGCAAATTCTCGTGGTTGTACCTCACCAGAAGTGATCGGGAGCACCCAGAGACATACACATACTCATACACATACTTATACACACACTCACACTCATGTACACACACACACACACCGATAGATACAAATGGGCGAAGTGAGAAGAATCTGTAGCCCACTTGTCTGGCTGGTTGGTCAACTCATCCATTTGTGAGGCTGTGGTGATTAAGTAATATAGTTTGTAAAACTTTGTTTACCATTTCAGTCAGTTCCTTAAAAGCAAGAATCATAAATTCAACAATGTATCCATCATCCTTACGTCCATATCTATTCATGTGGTTGCATCAATTACTAGCAACCTACAATTAGTAAAAAACTTTTTAACAAGGGACTCCTAAGCAATAAGATAATTAATGATGTTATAGTAGATTTAGGATGATCAGTTAGCATTTCAGTCTCTCTCTCCCTCGATGAAATAGTTGATGAAATAGTATGATTTATAAAAGACAGTATTATTCAGGTATTCACAAAAAAATAATCGAAGATCAAAAAAAAAAACAATTAAAATTTCCACTGGGGTCCTTGTTACTCCCATGTCCTTGATGTATGGATGACCTCAACATCAATCAAAGGTTGCTAATTAGAATAATTTGATTTTTCAGTTAATACAGAAAGTAACACATTTTTGCTGATGTTGCTTTCTAATGTAACAAAAAATTAGCAAGGAAATTTGCAAAGAAAAGAAATATGAGAGAAATAGCTTTTCAGAAGTCCTTACTTTTTTTCTTCAACTTTCATAGTGAAATGTTCCAGCCATAATGAACCTCAATTAATAAGAAAACGTATTACAACAAACAGAATGTCTAATCCCATGACCTGTTTTCAATCCTGACGAGGAAGTTGCAGAAAGAGAGAGCTAAGCCTTTAAATTATCAAGTCTTACGTCCTTGGCTGTTGGCTTTCATTAGCAACTGAAAAGGAGGAGGAGGAAAAAAAATGGTACATCTGATTTAGCCTAAGGTCTGACCTATATTTCAAATCTATCTAACTTGAAACAGTCTAAAAAGTTGCAAATCTTTTCTCTCTCCGTGAGAAAAGAAAAAGAGGAGGAGAGGCTTGCTTTCCAAGAGAAAGAATAGAAAGAGTAGAAGCCATACATGATTGAGTTTCCCGAAAGAAAATTATTTCCAATTTCAAAGGGATGCTATACAAAGTAATAATAGTTGTAACATTACTTGCTGCAGTAGTTGTAGCAGGTGGCGGAAGAGGAAGATGATGATTCAACTGAAGGACTGAATCAAGTTTCATATCAATCCAACATGATACGGCTGAAAAAATTGACATATTTGGGATACACAGGTCAAATGAAAAGTATCTTGAAGAGATGTGTGGGCACACTTAAAAAGAACGTTATAGTTTTTTTGTTCTTCTTCAGCTTTATAATTTTTCTCAGTCTTTTCTTCATTGTCCTATGTTAATAACAGACAATTATTCTTTCTCCCCTTACAACCAGTTCATTTATTTGGGCAACTTTCATGTCATGGCGGGGCATTCAGCCATGACTGAATCCAATCTAATATCATGTATTCATAACAATTCATGGTATGCATAACAGCTCTTTTGTGAAAGCTGTAAATTTGTTTTTTGTTTTTTGGGTTTTTTTTCCCACATTCACTTGATCAGTTGTATATCAAAATTCTATTCTTGATTATATTGTTGATATATAGACGTACATTGTTGAAACAAAATGTTTACTTATGAATCTGTTTTTATTTGGCAAATTTAATGATTCAGTGGTTTGGACTTTGATCAAAAGGATTCTATTTCAGCTCCTGATAATGATCTCCCACAGAACAAAATATGGCTTCAAAATTAGATTAGATTAGACAATTAAAGAATTATGTTAAATTAAATTACATATTAGACACTGCTGAAAAAAAAGATCACATTTGAGACTGGTTTCAAGAGAGTATTCACTCATATCGGAAGGAATCTAATTCTCTCTATTATTAGATAGGTAACATTTCAAATTGCAACCTTGAATTCTCTTTTTTTATTCTCATTTGATCAGCTCCCATGATTTTTTTTTCTCATGGAAAAAAAATCATTGAAAAAAGTGGTTTATTTACTTATTTTTTCTCTTTTTCCCTTGACTCTCCTTCTTTATTTTGTCATTTATTTTTTCTTCTTTCCAAAATTTTAAAATGTTCTCAAGTTCATTTGTTTTCTTACTTCATTTATTGATTTTTATTTTTATAAATTTGACTTGAAACATGAATTTCTTTGAAGCCTTTTCATTATTAACTTTTGACTAATTTACCATGTAGGTTGGTTTATAAGATGGACATTTGCATAAAAAAAGAACATCAAGTTCAATAATGTGTCCACCATCTGTGGTAGTTGGAGAAGGAAGAAGTAGTCTTTCTTTGCGTCAATTGGTTCTCATACTTGTAAAATATTGTATATGTTAATATTCTGCAAGTATTATTTTTAACTAAAATTTTTTTCCAGTTTTGGCTATTTCCGGCATTTTTCTAGATCCCAAAATGTGGACCTTGGACATTTTATAATGACATCATTAGCAGATGGTATAAGAAATTATTTGAAATAGATGTTTCTTTAATGATGTTACACCTCTTCTTATTTCTGTTGATGGCATATTTTGGGCTGTTGTATGGCATATTTTGGCCATGGTGACCAATCAACAGGCTAAATTAAATTTAGTCATAGAGCAACATTATTTCTCATCTGATTTTTCTCCCTATTTCATAAATGAAACATTGTCATTATTATTCATTTCAGACTATTTTATCTTTCATCTTATTTCTGTTGCTTTTTATCACAATGTTTGTAGAATGTAAAAAAGAAAATTTCCTTGAGCATTGTGATAAAGTAATAGAAGCAATAAAAATGCTTCGTTTTTTTTTCTCAAGAAAAACTAGTCAAAATCAATGTTCAGTCAATTTTTTTTCCTTAATTTTCTTGATCATTGAATTGAGTTTTATTAAAGATCTTTAGTAACTAAAAAAATTGACTTCTAAAAAATATTTTCCTTTTCTTTAAATATGATTATAGATAAATGGAATTTTAAAAAATTTTACCCTTTATGTATTTCATTATCTACTTATTTATTATTTTTTAGGCATAATTAGTCCGAAAGAAATGATTTTTGTTTAGTTAGTAACATTTTTTTCCTGTCTATAATGCAATATATTTCCAAACCAAAGGAAAAAAAAACCAACCACATTGTCTTCTATCACTAAAACAATTGTGTCTTCATGAGAGGGTCAAATGGGTGCATAAATGTATGACATGCTACCCAAAAGTTAGGGGAACCTGAGGCATGAAATAGCCTCTGCAAAAAAAAGAAATTGACTGAAAATGAGGTTCTCCTGGCGTAGTGATCTCAAGAGGTATAACATGACAAGATGAGAATGATGAACCTGTTTGAATCCCCTGAACTTTTGGGTAGCACCCCATATGCTCTTCCTATTCATCATCATATACTTTATCACTTAGATATTTAGAGTAATTTTGCATATGCTGATAATGTTGACATATCAAAAACATGAGCATCTTTTATTTCTCATTTTCTTTTGCATTTGCATGGTACATTGACATGGACATTGTCTCAAACGATAGCCATGAATTTTTCAAGAATTTTTGTCTTTAAATGGCTAGTAGCAATGGTTTCTGAATGGAAAAATGAGGCAATATTATACGGAAGATTTTCCAGTTGCTGTGTTATGCATGACCTAGTAGATCACTGAAGTGCCACGCCGATTACTACACCTAGGTAATGGATATTATTTGGCAGTGCTCATCTCATCTCTAAGTTACTAGTGGCAGGTTGTGCTGGGTTACATATATCATAGTAGGCGGGTGTATTCATGACTTCCCTAAGGGGTTATTATGAAGTTAACACCAACTGTCTTGGCCAGAATCAGGATTTGATTTGACGATTCCGTTTTCTGTGTTCTTAACTGTTAGGCCAACCTCATCCCTGGAAGATTATGCAATAATACAAATATACTGATTGAAACTGTCCCAAGCAGTTTGTATATGCAAACAAACCAGCCATGTTTATTTGAAAAAAAAAGTAGAATTAACCACTTTCACACACACACACACACACACACACATCTTGTCTATGGAGAATAAGGAGTACAAAATCTTCTCTTTTTTTTTCTTTCAACTGTGGTACCTTTCTCTATTGGAGAAATTGAATATTTCAACTTAATCAATCCAGGAGTGCACTTGAACACATTTTAAATTTCATAACACACCAGAATGAGATGCCTGAATATGGTGGCCATTTTGAATACATTTTGAAGTCACTTGACAATTATATTTGTATGATTTTGGCATAAATGAAATCCATATCTTATAACCCTGAAAATGATGTATGATTTCCCATCTGCGTCCTTGCCGCCCTTGCTTTGTAACCCATAAATATCCCATATATTATGATCTTCTTTCACTGCTGCATGAAATGTTTCACTATTTTTTTTTTCTTGAAAGCTTTGTTGTTTTAATGATTCAAACAAGAAAAGAAGGGAAAAAATTGAAGATATGAAATGAAGTTTATTTTCTGCCCCTAACACAACCACTTGGAGTTTGAAAAATGTTTTGACATATCACAAACTTTTGATGTGAGTTATAGCATCAAAAGGTTTATATAAATGAATCACTTGAAATTTCTAAAAAGATCTTACGAACTATCGTGAATTCTTAGTGATTGTTTCAATGTGTTGTTTACTAAAAGATCTGAAACCCCGTAAGATCTGAAATTCAATCTCTGGGGTTGGGAAAGTTCAACCTTTTGCATTAGTTGAAACTTTCAGAGATTCCCAGATGACTGTTCATTTTCAAAACTGTATTTGGGAGGCACTTTTAAACATAGCTTGGACGTTGATTTATGAGAGTTGAAAAATCATATCTTCTTGCTTTGCATTGAAATTTAAAATCGTTTGGACCCAAGAGATATTTATAAACATAATTCGTACATAAGTATGCTTCATAAATCATGAAATCATCTTTGTGTATGCCGATAGAATTCAGTCCCTGTCAAGGTTGGCAAAGGGAGTTACGAGTTTTTGTTTCTTATGCTTTGGCTGGTAAGTTATGAGCAGTGGTCTAGGGCTTAGAAATGAATTGAGGGAATGCAGCGGGGCTGCTCTAAGGAGGAAGTGAAGATTAAAGCTGACGTTTGAAATGAAACAAAATCCGGGGACATTTTAAAGCCGTATAGGATAAATATTTAGATACATACTGGGTAATTTTTCTTATCTGTGAATTCTTCAAATCTAGAATTCTAGGAGTAGAGAGAGAGTGGAATGGCCGAACTTGCTTATTTTAAGAGCCACATACAATTAACCTCAGGTGTTTAAAAGCTGCTTGACCTGAATGAAATTCACGTTTTTATTGTTACATACATATTTTGTTACAATAATTGCATTCAAATATTTAAAAATACTTGTACCCACTAATATTTACTATTTCATATATTTTTTTTTTTCAAAATGATAATTAAATAATATACATATAGACCAAAATTTTGACTGATGGTTGTTTCAATTGTATTATATGGACTATGGGGACAAATAAGACAAAAGTGCAAATCTATATGGAGCTAAGCCAACATATTCTATGAACTGCACATTAAATATTAAAGAGTCACAGTTTGGCTTCTCCTGATCAGTCTTGCCATTTTAACACTTTTCATGCTTTGACAGAGTAAAAATTCACTACATAGCACTATTTTTAGTCTAACTTTTAGCTACTTTCAAGTGATTTTAGGTGATTTTTAGCTTTATCCTAGCAATTTTAGGCAAATCTAGCCATTGGAGTTATGATAAATGGCCATAAAATAGCTAATAGCGTTTTTGTTTTTTCTTGGTGTTTCTAGATGGTTTTTTATGCTTTTTCAAGATTGATTTAGTACAAAAAATCAATTGAATTAGCAACACTACTCAAGATAGAACGGGAGAATGCCTTTCCCTACCCCCCCAAAAAGTAAGGGAACGCCATTCTTACACATTCCCACAGTATTACATCACTAGTTATGAGAGAATAGTTTGCCCAGGAACTTGATCCCTCACCTTATGTTGTTTTTTTTTTTGTTTTTTTTTTATTGAATTTTTTTATCTCCAGCCATTGTGGCCTGATAGTGATGAGACATCACCAGTGTAGCACGATCTTTTGGCCCTATCCCTGACTAAGCTAAGGTATATAGATATCAATAACACAGACTTATGCTAACCTATCATGAAAAAAAAACTAAAACTGACTAAGGTAGACATCCTATCAAATGCACCCTATTTTTCTTGAAGATTTGTCAGTGGAATTTCATCTTTTAGGCACCACAATAAGATAAATACATTACCAGCTACAGTCTATAGAATCAGGTTGCGACCTATAATCCAAATATATAAAACATATTGTGTATGAATAAAATATATGTAATATTGGTCTGTAAGATTTAACTCATTTGATTCAAATTTCTTCAAATACTTTAGAAATTTTTTTTTAAAAGTATCCATCTGGACCCTTATCAGGGGTGGACTGAGCAGAAATAAACACCCCAGTAGAGTTCTCTTAATATGAATTTCCAAATGAGTGTTAATGTATCCATCTATATTACCTTTTTTCATTGTAAAGTATATTCACCAGGGAAGGTGAAACTATGAGATCAAAGTCATCATAGTTCATTTCACCTCACATGATTCTTTTCTTTGAGGCATTAGTCAATCTTCTTTGCATAAGTATTTCAGTCGAGACAGATTATTTTTGGGTGAGTAAACTTTTCCTCTCATTCAACAAGGCAATAGTTACTTTTTTTAAAATTTTACCGGCTGAAGGTATATATATATATATATATATATATATATATATATATATATATATATATATATATATATGCACTTGTTGAAAAGTTATAACTTTTCAATGAGTGCATAGATACTACTCTCTGATCCTTGACTGGGCACACAGATATCCCACTCTGATCCTAGACAGAGGGCCAGGAGCACTATTTTGGTTTTAGGCAGACGTGTCAAGCCATACAAGAATAATCCCATTATTTCTGACTGGTCTTATGCAAGTTTCAATATTAAAAATCTTTTTCAAATGATTGTCTTCTATGTACTTCGAGGAGAGCATATTTTTGAGTACTTGTTTGATTACCACAAAAACATACAAAACTTGGCATCTAATGAGACTTACCAACCGAGAGGTACCAAGAAAATTGTTTGGCACAGTCATTGCCAATAGGTAGGGACATAACAATGAAAAAAAAAAAAAGTCTGTTGCTACTATTCATCTGTAGATTTAGAACTAAGTAAATGTTCCTTGTTTTCTGGAGAAACATTTTCCACTTCAAGAGCATTGGTACTTGTGTATCAAAAAAAATTGAAAGAAAACTGGTCTAGTTAGTCACTTAATAGAAACCGTCACCTGACCAAATTACTTGGCAGCACACCATGTTGGTGATGATCAATGAATAAGTCACTTCTTGAGTTGGGCAGGTGATCCTAGAAACTCTGAATTTCTGAAGAACAAGTGTGAAAGCCGCATAAACTTGCATTGTAAATTGAACTTATGAATCAAAATGTTTTTGTAGACATAAGGAGTAAATCTTTAAATTTTCAACCCTCTAGCTCTGCGCAGCCTGTATGTGTGATAGTTCCTAAAACAGACATTGTATTGGTATATCAATAGAAACATAACTTTTTCAAGAAAAACAATCAAATTAACTGTATTATCCATATTTATAAAGCCCAAATTGGTTTGGGTAGTGGGGGTGGGAAGATTGTGTTATATCAATCATCTAGCTGGAAAGAGCCTTCCTTCTTAGAAAATCAGCATTTGAAATATTGGGTTTTAGATATGAACACCAACTGATGGCATTTGTGAGTAAAATGTGACTATTTCATTGACAAGACAGACTTGTAAGTTGAGAGTTTTATCTTCAATGAAAAATTTGGATACCTTATTAATGTTATCCAGCAAAACATTCTAATGGTGGGTTTTACCGTTTGATATTATGACTGGTAATTTTAGTTAATCCTCATTTTACTTGATTTTTTTTTTTTTTTTTCAAGAGAAATACATGCAAATATCTGTACTTCGTATAAATGAATCACTGTAGCCTGCACATGTACCAGAACTAACTATATTTAAAATTATCTAAAATGAAATAGATCTTTTATTCAAAATTATTTTGAAAAATTACCAGCACAAGATTTGAGCATTGTTGGTCTAAAATGACCATGGAGACCAAAGGAAGCATTTATATTTTTTTTTAAAACATAAAAAAAAAATGTTTTAGATTGTGCTTAGTGGGGTCCTTAAGCAAATTTTCAAGTTTGTAGCCCCCAAAATGTAATCAGGGGGACCCGGAGACGCGCAAAAATTGATACATGCAGACACTCGAAGAAAGAAGGGATCTGTAGCCCTCATGGCTGGTTGGTTGGTTGGTCTATTTGTGGGGCTACAGTGATTCAATATTACACAGCATCTGATGTGTAGGTGCAATGACAAGGGGGCTATCTATTGAGGCTTGATATGGACTGTTATGGGGCTTGATTGAGTTGCAGTACGCCTTTGTCCTCCAATTACTCTTGCAAACCATTTATTGTATAGTCCGGCATATACAATATTAATTGCAGGAAGTCCTGAACAATTGAGCTGTCATAATTGAAAGAATAATGTACACCTCCAACATATAATTAGGATTTCCTCTTATTCTCCTTATGTGCACTTTTAGAAGCACAAAACCTTATTCAACTACATGGATTTACTTGTTGATTTACTCTTTCATGTACTTCAAGTACATTGTTTTACAAAAGAAGTGTTTCTTGATTTATTAAAAAAACATTGGCCTAGTATTTGGAATGGTAATGCATTATTTTAAGATTATCACTTGACCCATTCCAAACTCCTAGGACATATAAATCCCAAGGTTTCTATGACTGTCGGAACATATATATATATATATTATATCATTTGGAACTCTACTTGAAAGGATCTCCCATTTTTCATGTACAGATAATGATATAATCATAATATGAACCCTTTTGTATAGGAAAAGTGATCGGCCAATGTCATGTTTGATAATGAAAAAAGTATTTATTTTACATCATAAATATTGATTTTTGACAATCTCCTTCTCATTCAATAGACTCAATTCAGTCGTGAATTTTAATTACGTGGATTGAACATTATAAACTGAAAATTCCAGATCAAAATTTAGCTACTACGGAATCATTGATCCACATTCACACAGTTTGAGATGAAGGTAAGAGTTATTGTTAATGATCTAATTACAAAAGTCACTGAACCATTTTTAGATAAGACTGCAACTTCTATGACAACTTCAGTTTTCTTTCTATCTCTACATTTGGCTATTTATCAGTCTTTTTGTAATGAAAACATTGGGTTTATATCTCTTTATTTCATCGCTTGTGGGTAATACTATTTTTCAGATCTGGTCCAACATCTCTTATAGTCATTTTCTCTGTTCTCTGTTTCCTGATATCATCAAGGAACAATCAATTCTCATGACCGATATGTGATATAGAGAGCATTTTGTTACCTAAAAAAAAAAGCAGACATTTTTTCAGCATATTTCATATTGTGTTTATTGTTCATGGACACATCATTAGAATTCTGTTTCTCATTTGACATATATATATGGATATCCTTCACTAAAGCTGATAAGATGTATTTAGTAAGCTTAGTTTGGTCTAGTTGCTAAGGAAAGGTAACCGGTGAGAATCAAACTCACTATTTAGTTGTAGTGATCTTCAAGATTAGTTTCTAAACACTACTCAACACTGCTAAACCCTACTCCCCACTGCTAAACCCTACTCCCCACTGCTAAACCCTACTCCCCACTGCTAAACCCTACTCCCCACTGCTAAACCCTACTCTCCACTGCTAAACCCTACTCTCCACTGCTAAACCCTACTCCCCACTGCTAAACCCTACTCCCCACTGCTAAACCCTACTCCACACTACTAAACACTACTCCACAAACTCAATGGTGGGAGGAAAAAAGTGTTTCAGTTGCCAATATTCTATGTGGAAAATAAGCCTGCTTAGCTAGAAAATCAGTACTTGCTTTCGGCATTTACTTTGAACTGAACCCTGATCTCTGGTAGCAAATATGTAACTATCTAACCCACCAAGCAGGCTAGCTGTATGCTTCTCTTGACAGATAAGAAGACTGTATTGCACTAATCTTCTAAGTAGGAGGGCCTGCCTACTCACTTTGATGTTTACAAAGTTAAGTCTGGCACAAGGTCAAATGCAGAAAAAATAGGGTAGAGAGTGCCCTATGCCAGTCTTTCGAATTGAAGATCTTGCCCACTCTGAAGATCAACACTTGAAATCCTGGCTCTTACCTAGGCTCAAACCACTGGTACTAGTTGGATATTTCCCGCTATCTCAGCCACCAATTAAGTCAGTATATGCACATTTAGAACAAGGATTACCCACATGACAGAAAGCAAGAAGTGAAAATAATATATTCCCCTGGGTGAAATTCTATTCAAACTTTCCCAAGGACAATAGAGGAATTGTTATGGTTAACTTTGGAATTCCTAAACTGATGTTGACTACAATTTAGAACTCATTGATTTCAATGTAAATGGTTGCTGTAATAGTTGCTAAATCCTCAGTTGTAATGCCATTCATATAGTTTGTACATGCATGTAAACTTTGTGTGTATGTTTGTACTAATAATCTTAGACTCAGATTCTTTGTTAACTAAGATTAATGAACCTGATTCCATAAAGCTTCTTATTGTTGTCCTTTATTGATGACCTATAGGTATGCTCTACTTCCAAAAGTTAACCGTATACCACTTTTTTGATTTTACAAAAAGAGGTGAAAAGTGAAAATAATGCTCACTGTTTGTTCTGCAGCAAGACGTAAAAGAGGAAGCTCACACCTTTTTTTTCTATCTTCACCCCCAACCTCTCCTGACCCGTCATCATTTTGGGGGGCTGGGAATGCTCAAAAATGTTTCCTATAAAAATTAATTGTAATTGCTTAATGCCGTTCTGGCTTACAAAAGGTTTTTATAGGAATATTCTAATTTTGGGTAGCATAAAAGAAGAAACCTATAAATTGATTTTTAATAACAAAAATGATTTCCTGTTGAGAAATTTGCGAATAAATTTCTCACCAAAGTTTATAGATATATCAATTTCTATCTTTCTTGAGAGGTAGTTGGAATGTCTCACTGTGTGGGCATCTCCATTGTGGTGCAATGGTTAGCAAGCTTACGAAAGGTTTTTTTATAGGAATGCTCTACTTTCAGATCATGGGGGAGTAAAGCTGTATATGTGTAGGTCACAGGCCTACTTTTTTATTGGCTGCTTGTCAGAAAAGAAGCGACAACAATAGCCACTTTGAAATTCCCAGGGGCTATCTTCTCGAATGAACTGCAATTAATAAAAGGCTGTATATCATTAGTGTTGGGCCTACTGTCATAATTGATGGCAACCCAAGTAATAATCAGCTTAAATTAATTTTACTACATCAAGCATACTTTTTGCTTCACTTCCTGCGACCAAATCACATTGAATACACCAGTTCTTGTACAATCATCCAAATCAAGCAACGTCGGGCTTGGTCAGTAGCTAGATGGGTTACTAGGTGCCATAACCAGTTGGGAAGGCCTTGCAGATTGGCGAATGTATTAAGCTCTTCTTTTTTTGGGAAGCCTACAACATGGCCAAGAGGGGGGATCAGAAGTTTGACTTGGGTACAACACTTCCTCCATACTAGGCACCTAGGTATAGTGATTCTAAGCTGCTAAGACAGAAGAGCCATACATTTTTGGATTCTGGAAGAATTTCTAACTGATCTTCATTTGACTTTTCATAAATTATTAATATAAATCAATTGGTAGCAGTTTTATCTTTATTTCTATTTTCAATGTAGCATTATCAATTATTGAAAATATTAGATGAAAGAAAAATACAAGTCAAAAATTATCAATTATGGTTACCAATCACTCAATCTACACTGAGTTTGACTTGAAAACCTGAATGTAAAGCTCTTTTATAAAATTAAACCACTTCTTTTGCAAATCGAAAATAATTGTAAAAATGCTCTCAAGATAATGCTTTTCAATCTGAAGAATAAATGAAAACTGTGGCCTGAGAGTTGCTTAGATAAAAAGAGTTAGCTTTAAGAACTGTACGATCCCACTGGAAACATTTTTTTGCAGAGCCCAAGGTCTTTTGAATCTTAGAGATATAAAGTTTATTGTAGGCTTTATATCTCTATGGTAGAATGGAAAACAATCGAATGTACACTTGAAAATTTCAAAGAAATGAATTTCTTTGCTGGGCTATAATCAACATCATATTTAATTCAAGGACTGTAATAAAATCTCTAAATATGAATAGTATAAGCAAACACCACTAACTTTTTAACATGATATTCATTTGAACTTTGAAAATCTATTAGAATAATCTAATCAATGAAATTTATTCAAACTTTCAATATGTATTCATTGGTTAGTGAATTTTTAATGAAAAGGATACTTCTGTAAAAAAAACAATTAGTGAAAATATATATATATATGTATATATATATATATATATATATTTTTTTTTTTAAAAACCTACCCACCCTTAATCAAATTTCCTGACCTCTCAATAAATATCTAACATAATCAGATGTTTGAAAGAAAAAATTTCATTTTATTCCCAAAATAAATCCAATAAGGGTTAATTAATGCCCTGAAACATTTGAAACTGCAATACAAACCAAAGTAATGCTTTGTTCAGTAACATTTTAGATTTAATTGTTGTAATATATTGTAAATTTATGGTGTGTGAAGGCTTTTATTGACAGTTTACTTCCTAAAGGTCAATCGACTACTTACTCTGAGTAATCAATCATTCATGGCACATGTTTGGTATATACAGTATCACTCATAAATAAGTACACCATTACCAATTTTCATTAAAAGTTAGTTTTTTTCTAAACGAAACACACCAGGATTTTATCATTGCTAGTGGAGCAAAAATTGAAATAAAACACTCATAAATCGAAATAACGGAAGATTGCTAATGATACAATCTTGGGTTCTGCTCATGAAAATGATGACTGAAGAATCGTGTCACAAGAATCAAAAATCAATTCTCAAGAAGGAATTTTGTGACGTCCATGAATCAGTTTGAAACAGAAGTTGACCAGCAAGGCCGAAATATCATCAATGAAAAATCAAATAAAATAGTATGCTTTTAAAGAAAAATATATTTACTAGTGGAGTACTATACTAGCAAAATGGATGTTATTAGCTATTATTCATTACTAAACAATACAGCATTGAAACTTTGTTGCCAAAAATATAAATATAGAACAGTTGGAAAATGAGTACATCTCTATGAAAAAAGTTTATTTCATTGTGTATAATAAGTATATTTTGAAACCAAACTTGATTTTTTTTTATTCTAAAAAAGATTTTTTTTGTTCTTTCTTCTGTAGGAGATCTGGATAAATTTGAATATGTATAGACTATGCAATGTTTTGAATATATGGCTTTCAGTGAACCAATGTAGTTTAGAAATGGCTTCATATCAAAATGGACTCTCTCCTGATTTGAAGGAATGTATTATTAATTTGCACAAAGAGAATAATTATCAAAAAATAAATACTAGACTGATGTTAAGCAAAAATACTGAAGTCAAAATTGTGCAAAATTTCAAAAAAAGAATTCAGTAGCATTCAGAAGTGGTCAAGTTGACCATACAAGCTGACCCCAAGGTCTGATTGTTATATCAGGAGATTGGATGAAAATCGTTTGCGGATGTTGCTAATGAAGTGAAAAAAGTGTGTGCAGTGGATATTTTGATTACAACAACTAGATGTGCCCTCAATAGGTTTACACAGTTGAAGACCGTGTCGGAAACTGCTACTGACATCAAGATGCCAAACAAGCACATTTAAAGTTTGAACACCAATGAAAATTCGAAGTTTTGGGACCGTATACTGTGGATGAAATCTATTTGGATCTGATGGTATCCAACAAGTTTGGCGACATCATGGCAAGATGTACAAGGAGAAGAGTTTGGTCTTAGAACTTGAGCATAGTGGGGGAAATGTCAGGATCTGGGGTTGCATGAACTATAAGGGCATTGGTAAGCTACATTTCATCGATAGAATCATGAATGCTGAAGATTATGTCAAAGAATTGAAAGACAACATGTTTCCTTCTCTCAAATGCTGGGGAAGGAGAGCTACATTCCAACATGATAATGATCTAAAATATTCTGCTAAGAAGACAATAGTTTCTGAAGAAGCTAAAAGTAAAAGGGCTCAATCGTCCTAACATGGCAACGGAAAGCAAAGAAATCGCACTAGGTTAACAAGTTTTCGGTAGAGCAAGCTCAACTCTTGAGAACGCAGAAATCTCATGGATCCTAAAAAGAGGGGTATACAACCAATGCATCCTACCGATAGTCACCTATGGAGCTGAAACATGGAACCTAACCACAAGATTGACCCTCAAACTGAGAATCATGCTCAACATCACATGGAGAGATCAAAAGATATTAGGGGAAAAATAGGAGTCCGAGATATAGAAACAGTTAGATGACTTGAATGGTAATGGCCTGGCCATATTACAAGAATGGCAGACAACTGCTGGACATCACGACTCCCAACAGAGATCCCCAGATATCATACGCAAAATTGTGGCCAACAGAAAGTAAGATGGGGTTTGATAAATTCAGAAAGTACTAGCTCTTGCAATGCCCATATTAGAGAGGTCTGGCAAATCTTGGAGAAGATCTATATCCAATGATAAACACTAAAAGGCTAATGATGATGATGAGCACTTATGGAATGTATTTAGTGTGAAAACAATGACGATCCAATAAGACTAAATTGAAAGACTATACTGTCAAGTCAACAATTCTTGGAATGGAGAAAATTTCATGTTAAGACTTATTTGCAAATCAATTAACAGTATTTGTAAAAAAATTGAGTGATCCAATGAGAGAGTGGTTAAGGAGAAATAGCTGGTGTTCTTTTTTTTTTTTTTATCTAATCAATTCATGGCGTTGGTAAAGATAAAAAGATATAATTTTGAGAATGGGATATCTTTTTTCACTTCACACTATATCATATTATTCCTCTTCTTTTTTTTTTTCCTTTCTTTTTTCAGATCAATTCTTGGGATAGAAAAATGTACACTGTTGACCCATTTTAATGCAGCTCGATAAAATACAGTCGTTTATAATATGGTTTGAGCATGGGCCCTAATTTTCGAAATGTTAAATTTGGCTCTCAAAATAATAACTGAATACAAAAATGAAAAAGTAATGCCAACTGTAACAAGGAAATGAATTAGATAAAAAGATTTCAGTAATTACATCATAGTATTTTTAGTCTGAATGGCGATATACAATATCCTGGTATGCTCAGTTTAAAGTCAAAGCCAAAATGTAGCCAGTACTAGTTCAGGTTCTTGATCATTAGTTTCATTGGTTATAGGACATTCCTTGGTTGCATGAACTCATTCAACACATAGCCAATCTATAACTTGTCAAATCCTTTCTGTATATTAGTCAGTTACCCCTGCTAACTATGACAGAAAATATTCTATGAATTTTCTGCATACCTATGCAGGTAAAGATTGAACTCAATGAATGGGGTGAAAGCAATCACAACTAGTGAGTCTCCTCAGATTAAAGAGGATGTGACAGTGAAGTGTTGTGAATAGAGCCTGGCCAGATGCATCATTCACTACAACATGGGTTATCTTCTGTTGATTAAGGTTTCCTTGTTATCACTTCAAAAATTCATGCACATGGTGTCTGTTCTTTCTAACTATCTGGCTAGGTTGAGAGTAAAATGGGTGCGACAAACTACTACTAACGAGTAGATAAAATGAAATAAGGTCATCTAGGAAAGTACATTAGACAAAAATTCGATAATCACGAAAGCCATTTCAATTTCTGCTACAGGAGTACGGTGAATGAGAAAATGAAGTTGAATTTTTTTTTTTTTGCTCAAATGTTGCAGAATGTAAGGCTTTCACTTTGGTTGCTCTTCCCTGTAGATTCGTGTGGAGCATAGGGCAGCAACTGCTCTCCAGCAGTTTCTGTTGCAAGGATTTTTTTTTTTTTTATGGGCTAATGTTGCTCGCCCCATTCTCAAATTTCCTCCTTTACCCAGGCTTGGGATCAGCTATGGCAATTGTCAAACTGTTGTTTTTTTTTTTTTCCTATCAGTGACCCTCTCCTAAGTGGACTGCTTTGCAGGATTAAAGGGCTCTAAGTGCCCTGCTATCCATGCCTAGCTGGTGAATGAGTGGCTTCATGCCTTTCCCAGGGGCATTAGTGTGAAGTGACATGAGCAGCTTTGGCTGGAACTCAAACTTAGTCTGTCAATTCTGTTTTCCTCTCTAGTTACTGTTACACCACTCCATGCCTCCACACTGCATCAGTGTAGGGTTTGGACTGTGGAGAAATTACTGACATTTAGAAGGCGATGAAAAAACTTTCTTTTTTTTTTTTCTTTTTTTTTTTCCCCAAATTTCAGAGAGACCTGATTGGGACAGTAAGATCGATTATGATCGATACTATCTGCCAGAATCTGAACTTGCATAATTTGGACAGAAGACAAATTTGATTTTTCTTGGCATCAACAAGAGAGAGAAACATGATTTGGTGGAAAGAAAATGCTTTGTCAAAAGCCACTGAAAAAAGAACTAGTGAAAATAGAAGGGACCATTAATACAGAGTTATGACCATTAAGCATGGGAGTCTTTAAGCAGCCTTTCTCAACCTTTTCAGTCTGGAGGAACCCTTGAAATAGCTTTCATATCTCAAAGAACCTCTGCATAAAAATATCATGTATGACACTAATAACACATCAATGTGTTCAAAAGATTATTTGTATCATAATCTAAAAGTAATTATAAGTATTCCACAGTTTTCAGGAAGTTAGTTTTCTTCATATTTGTTTATTTAGATACTTTATTTTTCCAGTCCACTCTCACCCAAAAGACATAATATATATATAATTAGAAAATGGGAGTCAGTTTCCTTCAAATGGTCTGAATCAGTAAAAATATATATTATCATTACCAGCCCTGTGGGCTGGTATTCTCCAGTAGATAATGCCTACAGCTCTGAAACCCTAAGTGAAATGATGATTCACATGGATTTTATTCATTATATTTTTGTTCTTTCAAAGAAAAGAAAATCCTCTTTTTCATTTTTGTTTTTCTTTTCATTTTTGTTTTTTTTCATTTTTCTGTTGTTATAGAGGTGGGAAAAAATTTTTCTGGGGAAAAAAAAAAATGAAATATTTCTATACGCTTTTAATACAAAGTACCCTTTTCATAACATGATTCATCCAAAAAGGAGTATTAAAAATTTCATTAAAATTAATCATTTTTAAACTCTATAATAAAAATTTCAAGTCTCTGTGTTCTGGGTAAAATATGTTACTTAACTATCATGGTACACCATATAAACACGAGCTTTTGAAAACATATTTTCAAGTTTGAATTACTTTGGCAAATAATTTTTAGATGAAAATTTGCTACTCTCTTTCTTATTAATAACGCAAAGATTACTACAATAAAGTTGCTATTGTTACTAGTTTCAGGTATCTTTATCAACACAATATAGCTTCAGTGTCAAAAGTCTGTTGGTGTCTGTTCAAAGTTTCCAAAGGGGAAAATGAATGGAAAATCAATAAAATGACTAAAATGTATAAAAATTTCCAATTCAGTACAAACTGGCTGTCCTGTATCTATAAACTGTGCAAAATTGCTGTTTAAATACTGAAATAAATCGGTGAAATTAGAAAGAAAGTATGATTTCTTTCTTTGCAATTCCAAAACACAACCAGAATTATGCTGATAATGTCAGACTTTGCCACTTTATTTTCCATTACTATAAGATTATTGTATGGCACAGGAGTCCAGATTTTATTAATATCTAATATACATTTGCCATTTATAAAAAAATGTCTGATAGTAAAAAAAATAAAGTTGAATTCAAAGGTTTAATGTACCAATTTTACAGCCCTGGGTAAGAGATACTAAATGTTTCAAGAGGAATACATTATGTTCAACTATCATTTTTTTCAAATGATTGGTCACAGTTTTTTTCTTCTGTAATTAATCTTATTACACATAAATGAAAATAGTTATATTTTTTTACCTCATTACTTATGCTGCTTATTTTCTTAGGGGTTCAGGTGTAGCTGTGAAGAAGAGAAAAGCCGTGAATGCAAAACATATTTATTCTTTCTGTTAACCAAAAGAGACTCCTTGTTTTCAAAACATGTAACAGTGCTGAAACAAACAAAAGATGCAAATACATAGATGGCAGCTCACTCTCCAATGACTGTGCATCTGCATTAGTCCATAACTTCTTTTTCTTTTCTCTGGACTTCCCTGCTGCTATCTACTGTCCATTTTCCTCTATCTGAACTGGTCTGCCCAAATAGATTTTTCCTTCCCTTTGTCCTGTCAGTCTCAATTTAATCTTAATCTAAACTACTCATTCTTGCAGTCTATTTGAGAGGCCAGATTCCATCATTATATGATACCAACCAGATCATCTCTCTGATACTGCACTGTTCACGGTACATTAACCTCTGTTCAAATAAAATGTATACTTGTATTAGAAACTGTCAACATATGTTTCTCTCAGTTTTTAAGCTGGTCAGACTATGTATATATGTGTACAGGCAGCACAGATGTAGCTAGTGGCCTGAAAATTTAAACATTCACTCCTTATATATAAAAAAAAACTTGGGGGGAGGTACGTTTTTAGTGGGATAGGGGGACAATTTGAAATGTAAGTTTATGCTTAATTGATGCCTTAGTTCAAGTCCACCTGCTCTTTGAAATCTAAGACTTTTTTTTTATCAAAACTGCCTTAAAAGATTCATCGATCATCCCTTTTTTCCAGTTTTTTAATTTATCACTCCTAAACTGGCATGCTGCCAAAAGATATTAATGTATCGACTGACTAACCAGACCTGTCTATTTTATAGTCCATCTTGTGTTTTTGTTTATTTTTATACAATGAATGTTGGAATAGCCCATGAGCCTGCATTTCTTGACACACAATAGTATCTATACATTAATCAGATGAAATAATTCTACTTATTTGAAGATACTTTAAGAATGAAATATTTACAATAAACATTAGAACAGTTTCAAGCATTTAAGGATACAATGAGAAGTGAAAATTTCAATATACATGAAAACAATATAAACATACAAATGATGTGTCTAAAAGATATTAGCAAATACTAAATTCATCCTTATAAGAACTTAAGATAGTAATTAGGTCCAAAAAGTGATAAGGCTTTTGAAAATGTTGTATCACACATGAAAGGTCATTGTTGATTTCAGTCTTATCAAGAGGCGGCCAGATTCCAGCATTATCTTTTGCCACCCACTCCATACCTCCTATGTTACATTGTATTCCGTTACACTTAAAAGGTGAACCTGTCATAGTTGTCAATTCATGATTTTGTCTTCCCTCCTCATTTTTTGACAGTTACTGATCATATGACCTCATTGATATGACCTCATCTGATGCTTTACTCACTTTTATCTGTTTCTGCGAACAGTTACACTACATCTTGATGATTGTTTTCATCCGGTATGTAAAAGGAAATCCGTTTTTTTTTTTCTTTGATACATTGATTCTTTCAAACCAGTTTCCTTTTAGAGAAGATATTGGATAATTAAATGAAGGGTACTCTTCTAAAAGGGGGGATGTTGGGCACTCTTACTGCTACATTACCTCAAACCATAGCTGATTGAGCGAAGTGCCAAGTATATAAATGCAGGAAAACATTTGAGTAGTCAATGAGCCTTGGGTCTTAAATCTCAAAGTGAGATTTAAGACTTGCTTTTGTTTGAAGTTTGATTTTGAGCAAAGCTTCATTCTGGAAGAAGAGGTCCAAGTCATTGTGAACAGGCATGAGAGTGAAACTGGAGTTATAGTTCAAGTAACCAAAGGCACTTGTTATTTTGGACAACCAAAAAACAAGAATACTAATATATACAACACTTGGCCAGCTAAGATCATACCAACATAATAAAAGTAGCAAGTTACCCAGAGTTTAAATACAGTAGTACCTCTCATAGTGAAGAACTCTTATAACAAAATTTTACTTAGCACGAGTTCCTAATTGTCAATTAGTAATTATTACAATTAGAATTATGTTGAAGGTTATTAAGGTTTTAGAGGTCCAATATCTTCATTTGGAATGAATTACTGAAATCCTATAGGTTTGATTATCCACTTGATGAATTTTCATTTAACGAGACATTTTGTGGAATGGATTATTCTTAAGAGCAGTGCCACTAATTTCAAGAGTCTTTCCCAATTAATCTTCTACAGGTTCTGCATAGTGCATAAAAGTGAAGTTTACAAAAAAGTGTAATAAACAAACTATTTTATTATTTTAATGGGTGACACAGAATCTTTGATTTGGGTTTTTATCTTCAACTACCAAGAATAAAATAGTAATAGTCTTCTGAATGAATTTTTTCCTTAACCACTTGGAAGTGGCTGATGAGATATCTTTTGAGAAATTTGATTGTCCAGGAATTTAATTGTCTTAGTATGCCAGTGAATTGGATAATAATTCAAATTCTCTTTTTTATTTCTTTCCCTTGCACTTTTTTTCATTCAGTTTTCTTTTTTTTTCTCTTTCTCACTCTCTCTTCCTCTTCCTTTCCGATCCTCCTCTCTCTCTCTTTTCCTTTCCCCAATCACCCCTTTTTTCTCTCTCTCTCTTTTCCTTTCCCCAATCACCCCTCTCTCTCTCTCTCTCTTTTCCTTTCCCCGATCCCCTTTTCTCTCTCTCTTCCTTTCCCCGATCACTCCTTTTCTTTATCTCTCTCTCTCTCTCTTCCTTTTCCCCTGATCACCCCTTTTCTTTATCTTTCTCCCTCTTTTCCTTTCCCTGATCACCCCTTTTTCTCTCTCTATCTCTCTTTTCCTTCCCCTGATCACCCCTTTCTTTCTCTCTCTCTCTATCTCTCTTTTCCTTTCCCCGATCACCCCTTTCTTTCTCACTCTCTCTTTTCTTTTCAAGAGAGCTATAGAGATTTTTTCAATTAATATACATGATATTCATTCTTTACTCCAGGATGGTATGGTAATACTATAAGATACATGATACCTACCACATTGTATCCCAATTCCATAGACTCTAAATTGGGTAATATGAGATCTGTCCAGAAAGTATTTCCCTTGAGACTTCATGATCTTATCCCAGCATCACTTTCACTTTTCAAAACAGTTAGCGAAGTTCTCTTTCAGGATCATCATCAGCTATCCTATTATGTTCTCTCTAACTTCATGGTTAACCCCATGGTCTGGAATCTCCTTCCTTTCAATGGGGATTAGCTGGAAATTACAGACTCAAATTGTGACTGTGAGTTGGCTGGCACACCTGTTTTGCTAAAAAAAACCTGCTTGAGACATGAAGAATAACTTGCTCAGTCATGTGCAGTAACACAATACATAAGTTCAATAATGAGTTTGCCCATGAGAGTATGTCTGTTCGTGTGTGTGCAGAATAAGGTCCCTTCCTAATTGGTTAAGTTACATCGAAGATGAGTAACAAGTTCTGGAGATATTCATAATGTCTTACTGCTTACTGGACACACCTCATAAAATCATGATACCAGATATAGTACCCAATTCCAATTTAAAAACTGTTTATTTCCACTGGTACATCAAGCGTAAAAAAGGTGTTTGTCACCTGAATGTGTTGGAAAATTAGAGTTCAGTTAGTTGTAACACTCTCATAGGGGGCATTGCATATTGTGCACTCTAAGGTTTTAAACCATGGTTAGCTCCACACTGGTGCGTTGCCATAGGGTAATGGTTTGGGAATTGATGTAGCTGACCATTACTAGTGCATAGTGAGTTCAATTCTCTCTGGTTGTCCATCAATTAAGACATTGTGCCAGACCAAGTTCAGTAAACATACACGCACAAATATGCATGACTACTTTTAAAATCTGGTAAGTCTTTCTTCAAGGAATAAAAAGCATGACTTTGTCATTCGAAGGAAGTGGTGAAATGTTAATATTATTTCATTGGAGACTCCTGCCAAGAACATAAAAACAAAGAGGGAACTCATGCCACCTTCTTTTTTGTTTCACCAATTTGATTATATATATATATATATATATATATATATATATATATATATATATGATATTTGTAACCTGTAATATCACATGCAGGATTTATTAAACTAATTGGTCAAAACCTCTAAAGCATTCATAGAAATTCAGTAGAATTTATTATTTTACTATGAAAAAGCATTAAAGTTAGTTTTTTAAACTCTCTATTTTATCTCAAAACTTCCATGCATTCAAATAGTTACATATATAGTGACATAGCAAATACTTAATGCATTCATTGAAATCCAATGGAAATTATTTTACTATAGAAACACATTACAAATAATTACTAGTGATACTGAGTAGGATTTATCTAACTAATGGGTCAAAACTTTCATAGCAGATCATAAAAGCATAAATAGGAAATAAACAGATTTGAATAGCACATTTAGCTATTCAAACAGATTTAGTAAATATATGAATTCAAAAAAGTTACTCATTTAATACCCATTTTCTGCTACGAAACATATACCAGCCGCAAAGTGCAATAAATCATGACTTGTCCTCTTTAGTACAACTATGATTAATCATTTTGTAATCTTGTACAGCTTGACATATCCCCTCTAAACCTGGCCAAGAGAGAAAAGAATCTCTTGAAATTCAAGTATCCAATAAATCTACTCAGGGCTACATTTAGCATTTCTTATCAGCCGGAAGTCTTTCTTGTTATCTGGATGAATTGTCAATTGAGAAAGGATAAAAAAAAAAATCCATTGAAAAATCCTTACTTTTCTTAAACTTAACTTGCTTTCATTGCTTGTTGAACTGGCAGTGATAAATTTTTGATTTTTTGATAAATATGTCTGTATGTCATTTTATCTTTTACTGGGGTTTAACATTTTTTTCAACTATCCAGATCTTACTCAGATATGTGGATGGCCTATCAGTTAACGACACAGAGCATGGAGTTAGCAAACTGAGTTAAAACTTCATCTGGGACAGTTTGCATTCATTTTCCTTTTCTTGGGTGTCAGGCTAGAACCCTGGCCGTATAAGAACCCAAAATTGCTACAATGAATTGCTCCATGAATCATTTAAGAAATGGAGATGAATTCATTGCTTTGTGTATTGCATGATGTAGGAGCAACAGAGTGAGTTCTCGCTTAATCTAAACCCTTTAATAGATGTAGCCAGTTGTTATATTATAACTTCTCACTCGCTGTAACCTTAACAATAATTTGGACTTGGACCTCCCTCAAGGTTTCTCATTGGTATCCATATTTCCAGACCTGAACCTTATTGAACCAATGCTAGACAGTTTGCACTATAGTGGCATTCACTCCAAATACTGTATTGATGTTATCAACAGCATGACCAACATTGAATTTAGGTAAAAATGACCCAGGTAAACACAGCATGAGTAGAAAAAAGGAAAAATGACCCAAGTAAAATAAATAGTCTATCAAAGATAGATATTAACTGAAAATCATATATTGACATTTTTTAGGCTTAACTGGAACAAATTTATACTATTTAGGAACTTTTAATCTTCTACATCCTATTTTAAAAAGGTATTTTCCCTGGGTCTATCTAATTTAACGGCACAATTGTGATTTAGTTATGCCTGAAAATGTTAATACATGATCTTCAGTTAATATTCATTTTCAATGAACTATTTTATTTTTTTTTTTTTTTTTCTCAAATAATTGAATATGTTTTGAAATAGGATGTGGAAGACTTGAAAAATTGTTCATTAAAAATAAACACCGGTGCCATTCTTACTGGGCTATTTTTACATGGGCCATTATTACCATGCACCGTCCTGCATTATGTTGGAATTGAACTTGGAAATTAGTCTAAATTTCTGAGTAGACACCTTTTCTGTTAAGTGCTGAGAAACGTTCATCAATATAAAAAATGATGTCTCAATTCATATTGAATCTAAAAAAATGCAATTACATTAGTAAATCTTTCTCTTTTATCATCGTTCTCTATGATGTAAAAAAACAAAACGACATCTCATGTGTAACAACGTAATATCATCTTGTTATTGGCTGCAGTCCAAGTTTCAACCATTCCCTTCAAGGCTCGTTGGAATTTGATGCAGTGTTCCAATATTCTTGGGTCTAATTTATTGATAACCCCCTGCTATGTACGAAGTATCTGCTGGGGTCATTGAACTCGAAAATGAGCTCCTGCTGGGTGAAGAAGTTGGCCCATTTGTCATTCACTTATATCTTCTGGGACTGGTCTCTTTTGATTAGATAACCCTTAATCAATGCTTAAATTGTTCCCAGAAAGGAGTTTGGCTACGTTTAATATAATATAGGCTTACACTGAAGCATATCTTCTGATCTTTGAGAATTTTTTTATCGTTCCAACTTCGGCGACCAGGAAAGAAGCCCAAGAATTTCCTGCCTTTGATAGCCCACCCCCCTTCCATCATTTAATAGCCTTCATCATCAAGTAAGCTGTGTTATCACAAGAATCTTGCTGCCATAATCCTTTCAAAGGCTGTGTTCTCTATAGACACACACTCACACACACACACAGAGTTTCGCCTTTACCATATTTTCAGCTCTTATGTTTCGTGAAAGAGCATTATTGTTTGGTAAAGATTTACGAGGCATTTTACATTGTGGTGCGTCATAGTATGGCTGTTAAGTTTATTTTGACTAAATTAATCCTCTAGCCACAGTGCAGTGTGTGTTAGAGCCATACCTAACTCTCCTGGCAAATGTAACCACCATAGCCTCTTACTTTGTTCACCATCAATCAGGATATCCTAATTCAAAACTCACTGAAGTATAAAAAAAAAAATTCACAATCCAAAGAAAATATATAGTCTCTAACCTTATTTTGTTGATATCAATAAACATATTATTTAGCAAATTTCATCTCCTAAAGTAAAGTGACTAGAAGGTTAATAGGAATGGGTCTTATGGAAAAATGAGTTGATTCATTGAGAGATATTTTCCCGTTGCAGAATAATTAATCAAAAAGAAAAATGTAATAAACAGTATCTTGTATTCAACCCAAAAGAAGATAGTTGTCATGTACTGTTTAAATTTCTTAGAAAAAGCATTGTCAATTATTATCAATTTTTTGACTTGTATTCCTTTATATCTTGATTTTACTTGCTTTTTATTGCAATCTCTTAGAGTTATTCTATTAGCACTGAAAAGAAATAAAGAATGAGCCTCCAGCATCCCTTATCCTGGAGAGCCTGTCATAACAGCTACCTTTATTGATTAAGCCATGCAGTCATTCCTTGTTATTCCCAGCTACCAAATAAATCATCTTGTTTATTTACAAACACTAATAGTATTAATAGTAATTTAAGTTTTCTTTGATGATGCATTGACAATTTTTCAATTTATTTCTTTCATCTTAATTTCTGTTGCTTTCTGATGCAATGCTCAAACTAACATTCTATGACTGTCAGTAAACAATAAGCTTTTAATGAGACTTGAACTTGCATCCCTTTCCCTCAAAAAGCCTGTCTTAATTTGACAGCTGCTTTACAGATTGGTCCAGGGAGACTTTTGACTGCAGTTATTTAAATCTAACCAAATGATTTCTTATTTTGTATTTCTGATCCATTTTGCAGTTCATCAAAAAAAAGAAAAACTTTAACTTCTATTATCACTAAACTAGTTTTCCTTAGCAACAGTGGTCATACTTATCTTCTCTTAATTTTGAATTACTAATCTGGCCTCTTTGCATTTCTTTTTGTGTCCAAGTCCATTTTTCAAAAAAAGAAAAAAAAAAGGGATCAGCATTGATACAAAATTCTCCCAAAATTTATTTCTAGCCTCCACAATTTTTCCATTTTTTTTCAATTATTTTCTTCAATTTTTCATTTTACAATTATTATTTTTTTCATTTTTCAATAATTTTTTTTTTCAATTTTTGATTATTATTTTTTTCATTTTTTTCTAAAACGAAAAAAAAAAGCCGTACATAACAATAACACACGATATGTTATTTGAACCCATAACCATAACACTTACATCATGGCCAGTGTTGCCCGAAACCTGAACCTCTTGTCAGAATCACATATCAGCTCCCCAAAAACGTTATGTACAAATTCATTTTTGCATTTTTTTTTTATTTATCATTATCCAATTCTTACAATGATCTCTTTGTGCAGTTTTTGTAATACAAAGGTGAATGTAACTACTACATAACACTCAAGTCATGAAACATCTTAATGGCACATTATTTTAAAAGTTTGGTTTCTTCATGGACAGACTTCATGTATGCCTCAGTGTGGTGATGGACCCAAACGACCTCAAATATCTGTCCATTGATTGAATAGACATCTCTGTAATTGGTTAGAAGAATGAACATTATTTTTTAAGTTTTCTCTGCTGTTATCCACTTTTTGCATATACTTGTAAAAAAAGAAGGTTTATATCTTCCTGGCTTGAAAAAAGGACTTTATTATATTGACTTTACATTGACTTCAGTAAATAACTGTGATTAGTTCTATCTTTTCTTGCTTTCTCAAATACACACCTTTTGAGGTCAGGTGATATGTGGCTAAATACTATCAACTTCCTTATCTTGATTCCCTGGAGAAGTGCAAAGGATGGGCTCAGTACGATTATACTCATATCAAGTATTATTGTGGAAGTGTGAGATGGCAGATTGGTTATCAATTTAGAAAATAATGATGGTGAACAAAACCCAAATTCCTATCAAGATCTTTTATATCATTTACTCATTCAGCCACCTGTTATCTTTATCACTGTGGTCTTGTCACTGGCATGTCTCGATGGTAGAAGAGTAGGTTATTAAGTACCTGGCCAATCTATTCTTTCAATTACCTTGTCTACCAAGGCAGAGGCAACAAAAAGCTGGTGTGTCCATTATTAGCCTTGACTGATAGAAGCCAGTTACTCAATTATCAATAAGCCAGGACAGAATTTATTTATACTGTAACTATAAGGATGATTCATTATCATTGGTATCTACTCTGTATAACTTGGTTGGGTACAAGGTCACAAGTGTGAGGTACCTAATGAGGTTTGAACTCCCTATAGTAGTAATAATGATCACTGAGATGAGTTTTCTATTTATTGCTTCAGAATGAGGCACCCAAGAAGCAACAATAGTAGTAGGGCACCCAATGTGGATCAAACTCTTAATTAACAAATTAGTGTGCAAGATGACCTTGCTAATGATTATTCATAGAAAAAAAAGTGTGGAATATATAAAACATGTCATCTTGCAAAATGATAGCAAAATCTTTGGTTTGTATGTTTGATCTTCAAAATAAATCATGGGTAATTTATTGACCAAGATGGTACAGGAATTTCCCACATGACATAGCAAGCTACCGTAATACAGTAAGTTCTAGTCTTGTAAAATACTTTGGTATATATGATTGGAGGTGTGGATTGGTGGCATGAAAAATAGAATATGCTAATTGATTTAGAGTTTTAGACAAGGCTGCTCTTGTTCATTAATGCCTTTGGGAAAGACATGAATCCACTTCTTCCCCAAGTTATGTGTAAATAGCCAGACAGTTGAAGCCCTCTGGCCCAGTAAGATATCGTGTGAACTTCGTTGGGAATAAAGTCTCACCATTCAATACACCATTCAACTGGTTTTAATGAACTGATTTTTCTATCAGATACTTGAAAACCTGTTCTATTTCTGGTAAACAACTCACTAAAGTACGATTGTCAGTTCATTCATACAGTGATATACATCCTTGGTGTTTTTATTCATTTTCTCTTGTTACATAAATTCCTGTGGCATTTTACCTCTCCAAGTTCTGAAAGCAACATAAATCATTCCATATATTTTTTTTTGTATTTGTAGGAGGGGGGTCCTTTTTTTTTTTCTTTTTCACCTTTTTTGTTTTACACAACCATCAATTTTATTTAAAAATCTTGAAAATTATTGTGAAAAAGAATTTGATAACCCAAATCCAATGAAAATCCTTATGGTTTGCAAAGCAGTATTTAAATATCAATAAATACCAATTGAAGTTTCAATATCAATACCAGTTTTCCAAATTCTCTTCATTCACTTCCAACTCTTGAACGAGGATGTGTGCTACAATTTTATATAAGTTACTTAGTAAGCTCATCATACAGACAGTTCTGAAACTTTGAAAGCAGACTTTTGCCGCTTTGGGAAAATTCTCTAACCTCAATTTCAGCAAAAATTATTTTTGCTGTAAAATAAGGTCACCAAGTTCTAAAATGAATTTCTTGAAAATCTTTAAAAAAGCAAACAAATCTTACAAACCTTTCTCACTTCACTTCATCCTTGGAAAAAGCCAGGAATTCTTTTTAATGAAACGGAAACAACCAGTTTTATTTTTTAAAAAACTCCTTTGCATATATTTATAAATCAAAATGAAATTTACAGAAATCTTGATTTAACCTTTCACCTTCCCTAATCTGATTTTGCGTCAAAACTGTTCCTCCTGAAATCTTCTCAGAGTCTAACATCTGTGCATGCCCGTTCAATTTTTGTATTAGAGCAATCGAATAGGTGTGTGCAGACTTTTGCCTTTGGAAAGATTTCATGACTGTCTGTCTGTCCCATTTCAATTGAAAGCCCTGATAATGAAAAGGTATTTTTAATAGTCTTTTCTTAATTTTGTTTACTGTCTTACTTTTTTTTTTTTTTTTTTTTTTTTTTTTTTCAAATATAAATTAAAAGTGCCTTTCTTTAATTGAAAGGAAATACATTTTTTAAAACTTTTCTTGAAAAAATAAAGTTTTGAGCTGTAAAGAGACTAACAGGAACAACATTTAAGAGGCTATTTCCATTAGATGAAGAGGCAGATGGACAAAAAGATGAAAGCAAAAATAAGACACCTAAGATTTCTTCCTCTGTTACATTTGATTTGGCTAAGGAATTAGAGCCATTTGAAGCAACAAAGAAGCAACTTCATCAGAGCTCATCAACTATAAGAGTAACAAGTATGGAATTTAAAAGGGCATTTTAGTTTGCAGAATACATGTTCAAAGTTTTGTCATAGTCACCAAAAACATTAGATCCTTTGTGTTATTATGATCATACTTCTTGAAAGCCAATAAGTGAAAAAATGTCTCCAAAGCAGTAGCTGTATATATATGTATTTTTTCCTGTTGAACATAAGTCTTGATATTATTTTTGTCACCTTTGTGCAGATTCTTCATCTTTTTATTATTGCATGCCATGTAATCACTCAATTCCCAAGGTTTTATCTGAAAGCATGTTGAAAAAGATGGACTGTGAATAATGTGTTGTCAAGTGAGTAACAAGAAATCTGTAAAAAGAGTATGTGTAACAGAAATCAGTGTCTACGCAAAGTTTCCATTGGTGCCTCCCACTAGAGATAAAAAATACAACTGAAGATCGGTTAAATTGGTATTCGGAATTTCCATAACTAATTTACCTGTATTGGTGATTTGCAAACCCTAATAATCCTACAGTAGCGAATGTAAATCTTCACTTCAATATTTTTGATTCCACCAATTGAAATTAAAACCTGCATGACTTGTGCTAGACTATAGGATAAGATCAAGATTTTTCCAATATTTCACACTCATGGTGTCACCAAAGCACGATACCTAAGCGTTGTAATACTTCTATGAATGGTTGCTAAAAATCTTGTCATTGATCTCTGATCGGCATTGATTACTAACAATCATGGAATTGCAATAAAAAGCAACAGAAGTAAGATGAAAGAGATACTCATCAAAAATTAGTAATAATTGATAGTGTCATCTAAGAAATTAGAATAATATTACATTTAATTTTTTGATGTCCGAGCTCTGCAAATAAAGGTTTAGAAAGAGAAGGTCCATATCTATTGCAGGTCTGCTGATGGCCAGCAAGACCCACACAGAACTGTGTGGAAAGCCTTCAGGCCTGTGCTATGAAGCCCCAGAATGAGCCAGTACTCCCCATTTCTTACACCTATTCTTTTTTTTGCATTTTACCAATAATGAAGCTGTTAATTTAGAAATAATTACCTCTGCCGATGAGGGTCTGTGACTTTATATGTTTGTTTGTTCGTCTACACAATATATCCAAAAATTCTCAATGAATTTTCATGACAATTCGTTGGGAAGGGCCAGTGAATAATTATGATGTGATATGTGTGCAAAAGAATCATAGTTAGTAATGTAGAGTTTCACTGATCATTTTCAAATGATTACATGCAAATGTTGCTGGTCATCTGCCGTGGGTCAGATTAATTCATGATACTGAAATGAAAAGTTTCTGTATCTACTCTGATATGAGCTGAGATGGCCAATATTTCTTTTCTTTTTTTTTTTCTCCCAAAATCTGATGATGCCTATCATTTAGATGAGTCTTGAACCTCTTTCTTAGGATGATGGCAATCATTACCACCTTTCAGACTGAATTTGTTTCCGACAGACAAAAGGGTGTGAGGAAAGATCAGAAAAAAACTCAAAATGATCTACAAGTGAATTATGCTGGATGGACTCGGAACAAACAAAATGTAAATACTTAATAATACTTCATCAATGCTATATAAATAAAATCGGGGCAAAGGGGTGATTAGCTTGCTGGGTGGCCTCTGCAATTGACAAGAATTAAAAATGACAGCTAATCACCCGCCTGCATCTGCTTGGCTTAATTACATAGTCAGTGTTCCCAGTGTCCAGTGTCACTTTGCCAGCTCAGCTGACAAATTTTCTGTCCATTTATAATCAGTATCATTACACATACTCACTCTTGTTTTAAACTCTTGCAAATTTGGATAGTATAACCTCTTGTAGTAATGTTAACGACATCAGAGATTGTTCCCCACTTAAATTATGCGATGAGACATTAAGGAAGATAACTAGTTAGAGTATACATTCATCCTGTTCTAAAGTTGGTTAATCAGGTTTCATTTGGCAGATTTTCATGACGAATCATGTATGTATTTTGTGTTCATGATTCATTCATTTATTCAGATTAGGATTTTCATGCTTATCATGACTTATTACCAATTGCATTCTCCGGTTATCACCAGATGTCCCTTTCATATATTTTTTTTTTTTTTTTTTTTTGTAAATAAGTTATTTATTTACTAGGATATGTTTGCATCCAGTAGACAAATTTTTGTCTGAACAAGAGCCTCCGATATGTTAGAGTTACTTGAAATAATACCAAAATGCACACAAAGGTTCTCCCCTCCACTCATTATTGTTGTACAAATATTTGAAGAGCTTGTTTCTATATTACTTTCAATCAACCACCTTAGCTATACAATCAGTACAGTTGCTATTCTAATCATTTATCTGTTGAAAGAAAAATAATGATTTTGATGCAACCAGACAATATCCAATTTGTTCATACAACTTTTGTTATTGAAAAAGACAAAACAAAGACAATTAGTATTACTATTGATATTCGGACCATCCTCATCTTAGTTGTTTTTCATACAACATTTCAGCCGTTGCACTCTACGACCTTCATCAGGTATCATCTGGTAGATAGCGCAGTGGTTACAGCATCAGATGAATTACTGTAAAGTAATCTGATGGTTCTAGGTTCGATCCTAGTGTGAGACAATATAAAAATACTACTAATGCTATGAGGGGAGTACGGTCAATATACCCCCGTCGGATAAATAAAGTGTCCGGTTCGTTACTTCCCCACATCTACCAGATGATACCTGACGAAGGCCGTAGAGTGCAACTGCCAAAACGTTGTATGAAAAACAACCAAGATGAGGATGGTCCAAATATCAATAGAAATAATAATAATACCTCATCTCAAAAAATTCAGAGATTTACTAAAGACAATTAAACTCATACCAAACCTTCATCAATTGTGTGTGTGTGTTTGTGTGTGTGTGTGTGCGCGCGCGCGCTAAATAGTGGAACAGAATATATTTGATATTATCAAGTTCAGCTTCGTTTGACATAAGGCAACAGTTTAGGGCATGTAGTGAAGATCACTCATTACAGTTGTAATAGTCAGTATCACAAGCTTATTGATCATAACTATAAAGATTGTGAGACTAGGGATTTCATGAAATTACTGAAATGTTCAGAGATTTCACAGAGATTTTTCAAAAAATATCTGGACTGCGTGTGTAGCTTAAAATCTGCTCAGGTTAGGGCAAATATTGAGTTGGACCATGTGTTTTGATAAGTGCGAGAGCTGTAAAGAAGGCAGGCCTTCATCTTCTGAAACTGATGTTGGCAAAGTCCATAAAAGTATTTGTGTTAATTGGTGTTTGACTGTTAGAGAAGTTGCTGGAATATTTTACAGTTCTTGTCTAGAAATTCTAACTAAGGATTCGAACATAAGACATGTTGTTGCTAAGACCAGAAAGAAAACAGAGAGGTATTTGCAGAAGACCTGCCCTTCAGGTTCAACAGTTGCTCTTTTTCTCCCCCATTCACTATACTCACCTGTCTTGGCCTCATACAACCTCTTATTCCCTAAATTAAAAAGCACATTAAGAGTATGCCATTCTGGAAGTATTTGAAAGCTAGAAAGAAATTAGTAGGTAATTCTAGGTGTGATTCCTGAAATGATCACAAGGATTGCTTCCAGTAGTTGAAAAGATGTTGGCAGTGATGTGGAGCTGCTGCAGCAGACTATTTTGAAGGAGACAATCTCGGTTTAAATTAGATGTTTTATGTTTTTTTTTCAATAAAACTCTTATAGGGTAATTTAGGTTTTTTTTTGTTTTTTTTTATCAAACCTCATATATACACAAGGTGCTACCCAAAAGTTGGGAGAATTTGAACAAATTGATCAATTTGTTTCCAGTATCTTGTGGGACATTTTATACATTTCTTGAAATCACTACTATGAGAAAAAAATAACCTAATTTTCTTCTTTCTTTAAGGAAGCCATTTTGTTCCCTGAACTGTTAAGTTGCACCTCATGTGTGTGTGTGGGGGGGGGGGAGGACCTAATTTTTTTTTTCTTTGAAGAAGCCATTTTGTTCCACGAGTCATTAAGTTGCACCCAATATATATGTGTGTGTGTGTATATATATATATATATATATATATATATATATATATATATATAAATAAAGTTGAAAATTAACTAAAATGAGGTTTAAGTTTAAAAAAGACTTGATACTTTACAAAAGTATTAATAAAGTAGACATACTTACGTAAGCCAAAGTAAAACAAAAAATAACTTTCTCTACCTATTCTTATGATTAGTAAAGGCTAACGGAACGTTATGCTTCTGTGTCATAATGGCTGATAAAGTAATTCTGTGGAACCATACTTGGCTGATGTTTTTGGAAAGCAGACTCTATAATCTTGCACACTCCTTACGGGAGAATGTACTTAATAATGAGCACTTCTTATCTCTGCTTTTGTAATTTGGCTCTTCTCCAAGTCTGTTATGGCCAGGCTTTAAGAAATGGCAGAAATCACCAAAGATTGTGATGGGTTTTATCTTTTATTGGTTTTTAGGTTTCTGTTTTATAAAGGTTATTCATGTATAAAAAAAATTATCATGATAAGAAGTATAAGAAAAAAAGAAATTATAATGCCAGTAGATTTTTTGAATATATTCTGCTTGTATTTTTCTGTAAACATATCTTTGATGCAAACAAGTAAGTGATTGCTTACTTCAGTAGTGTAGTTGTCTCAGTAATGTGAGGTCTGCCTGGAAAGCATCCAGCCATTTAATATTAATGCAAAAAAAAAATAGCCTACCTAGGGAAATGGTACCTTTGTGCCACCCAAAGTACTCCTCTTCAGACCCAGCATGCCTTTTGATTTTCTAAACACTGTGGTGTCCTCTTTCAGTATTGCCATCAGCTACCCCATCATGTTCTCTTTAATCTCATCCACTATCTGAAATCTCCTACCCTTCAATGGCAAAAAGCCAGAAGTAGCAAGCTTAATCTTGACTATAGGGAGGCTGACAGACCAGGGTAATGTCATATTTTACCAAAAGCACAGCAGGAGACCTGAAGAATGGGCAGACTCAGTTATTGTGCATGTGACAGTCACACAGTACACCATCTTACACAATGGTGTCTCATCACTGACTAACCTCTTAGGAGAATGTTCATGCATGCGAAGTACAGTCCCCTTTGATGGGTTGCTAAGTTACATCAAGGCTGTGCAACTGGTTCTTCAGATATTCAAAATGGCTGGATGCTTTCTGTACAGACCTTGTATATGCATAAAAATTGTATTTAATATTCCTATTTCTCTTACAAAAGATGATTTTATAAATCATAAAGGGTATTTCTAGAATGCTTGAAATGAAAGATAACAATCATTTAGGACAGTCATTACATTTAGAGCCTTTATCACCATCAATGAATTGTCTCGAATCTCTTTGAAATTCACTAAAACCCTAGACAAGCAATTTTTCATGAGTTATTACATCAGCTTCATACAAATAGTTTAGTAGAATTGACTCAAAATTATTCATATTTGTATGCTGTATATTACCGTAAATAGAATGGTTATATGGCCTTTGTCTCTAAGCCGCCTGAACTGACTTCGAGCCAACATTTCTCTCCCAAATTATCAATTTGTCAGTGATTGTAAACTCTTTTTCTTCTTATATTTATATGTTTTGTTGTGCAACATATGTTTGTATTCATTCTCATGCAATTATTTCTTTCCTTTCATGTTGATCAAATTCACCACGGACTGACCACAGAATTACAAACATGTCTTCCAAGAGGTAAGTGCTCATATGATGTATATAATTTTCTATTAATCAAAACATGGTTGTTTGTTTCATATCATCAGTAAATTCTTTCTATGTGCAATAAATATATATAAGCCTGAAAGAATGACAATCTGGAATCCAAGTTTTTGTTTGACCCTAATTACTTGCAGAAGTGAGCAAAAAATATCTCTCAGGTGAAAAAATTCCTGGATCTGCCTCCTAATTCACTGAATTGTTCTCAAGTCTATAGCCCACCTTTCCACAAAATGTCATTGAAATGTGAACTTTTGGATATATTGTGAAGAATAAGAGTTAATAACTACGGTTCTATGACATTTCCTGGTCACATTTTACCAACGGTAATATTCTGCTATTCATTTCCCCAGTTGAACAATTTACCTCTCAATATTTTTTTAGTAGACAATTTACTGGCTGACATCATTTCCTGTTCAAACAATGAAAACTGGGAAAATGAAGGTTGGGATATTACCAGGAGTAAAATGTGACCAGGAAATATTCAGCCACTGATTCATACACCTCTGTGACTACTTTCTTTAAATGGATAACCAATTCTACTATTGGTCAGAACCAACCAATCAATCTTTCTTTGTGCAATAGATATATATAAGCCTGAAAGAATGACAATTTGGAATCTAAGTTTTTGTTTAAACCTATTTACTTGCAGAAGTGAGCAAAACGGTGTTAATTGGTAAATAAAGACATAAGCCTCAGGTGGGATTGAACGCATCATTTTCCATGGGAGTGCCTATGTAGCCAAGGTCTGCTTCAACCACTTGAGCTACTGAAAATCTTAGGTGAACAGAGGCTGAAATAACACCTCTAAAACATCCCCCCTCTTCTAATCGCTGGCCAGTTTGATTGTGTATGGTTTGTCTCTGAACTACTTGTATTTTTTACGTATTTCTACTTATTATTCTTATTGTTCCCATGTTGACAGCGTGATGAATAATACCAGATACTAATATCTATTATTCATACATGACTGGAGTAATATTAGGAATTAGCTCATCAAAAGTTTAATGGTAATTCAGATTCCTTCATCAGTTACAGTTATTTACACCTGGAGAGATTATAAAAAGCTCATCAAATCATATCTGGAAGATTTGTTGTGCAGTTTGCTAAGCTGCTTAGAACTGATCTTGAAATTAACTAAAATAAGGTTCAAGTTTCAAAGAAGACTTAATACTTTACAAAAGTATTTGTTATGTAAACATACTTACATAAGCCAATGAAGAACAGAAAACAACTTTCTCTACTTGTTCTTATGGTGAGTAAAGGCTGATGCAACTTTAAAAAAAACGTTATACTTGGCATCAGTAAGACTAGTCAAGTTACAGTTTTACTGTTCAACTAAATTCTTTGGAGTTTTATTCTCCAAATGAAGAAATTGCTTTGTGCATCTATTTATCCCTCATGGTTACCAACTGCAGAGAAGAGCTCTCCTTTTCAAAATTGAAAAGGATTATGAACTGAAGAACACCAGGGGTCAAAACCGATTGAACAATCTCACTCTTTAATAAGCACTGAACATGAACCTCTGCACGAAATAGACATTTCCAGTATCATCAATAAATTTGCTCATGCTAAATCTAGAGTGTGTAACGTTTAAATAGTTGTTTTGTTAGTTTTGACTTTTGAAATTGATACTCAAATGTCAATAATATCATTAGTGAAATGTCAGATATATCCTTATTGTCTGTCTGTATAGCAAATGAGGAAAAATCAATTACTTTACTTTTTGCAAGTAAAAAGAATTGTTTTTTTCAATTTTGTGCATTTTTTTTAAGACTTAGAGCTCCTTTATAACACATGCTACAGACTCAGCACTAGCAAAATATGGCCTTGCTGGAACCTAACCTACAGTAATCTTCATTCTGAATTTCATTGCTCTCATTGGTTTTTAGTAGTTCCTCTTGTTAGGAAAGTCCAAGGTCAAAGCATTTTGATGGAGAACATCACAGAATTGATGCTCCATCAATTAAGCAAGACCATAAGAAGTGGAAGATACCAAAAAATTTGAGTCAAACATCTCAGAAATGTTAATTGTGTTGTTGACACTCCCATTTATTTGCATTTGAACCAAAGGGAGAAAATTATGTACTGATTAATTTTTGTTCCCACAGTGATATTGATAATTTTCTCTTTAGCTTAATTTACTTATATCAGTCTTTCCAAATATATCCAGATACCCTATTTCCCTGGAGTTCAGAATGCTCCAACCTCAAGGACTCTGCACGATTTTGATTTACTAAATTTGAAAAAAATGAATGAATATGAAATTAGGGTTTGTGGCACTTACACTTACCTGACCAAGATGTTTTATAGGTTGATAGGTGATATGTAGATTCTCTTGACCACTTACAGACTGCATTCTTTTCTCTTTCAATTCAGAGACAGAGTAGGTTTTCACCTAGCCTATCAGAAAAGGACCACATCTGAGCTGCACCTCAAGTTGAATCTTTATGATTTACATTTGTATAAACTGACAATGGATTGGGGGGAAAAAAAAGTTTCCATCGTCGAAGATTAATTAAGATTATTCTCAGTAACATTCTCTGCAATTTTGCTCTTAATAAATTTATAGTACTTTTTCTTTTTTTTTTTCTATATCTATGAATCGTCTCAGGACTCCAAGAGGAAATTTTATGAGGCAGTTCAAGTACAAACACCCTCGTCCTTTAGCTATCCTGTCTTCATCTGCTATAACCTTTTTAGCATGCTTTCTATATTTGGAGTTGAAATGGAGTCGACCTATTTTACTACTTGACTTTTTGTATCGAGTACAAGTTTCGATACGTAATTCTAACCAACAAACTCTTAGGCCCCCTTTTCCGTCCGGTCCCTGGTGTGATGCATCAGCACCACTCCCTCTCAGAGACCCTGCCATCTTCTGTGCTGATAACCACTATGCCACTCTGCACCTCCACATTTATCTTTCAAACTTTTCAATATAAGGAAAAATCTGTCCCTTTCTTAGAAGATATATTTTCCAAATATATACTTCATTTTGTGTGAAGGATTTCCTGCCACACTCAGAGCTGGAGTCAAATCTAAAAACTCTCCAATTTTACACTAGTTGAAAATAAGGTAAATTTATGCCTAAAATTGATCTCTGCAGAGAAAGGTTATTCTGGGGGGGGGGGGAGTATTCACTGTCCCACTACAGCAAAATATGACACAAGGTCAAGGCTTAACGTAGGAAGAATAGGAAACCATCCGTCCAAAAATGGCTCCAGCCGACATGGCTTCAGTTTGCTAAGCAACCAAAGCAACCTCCACCACGAAAGCATCCACTTGGGGACCTGCTCCATTGAGTACAATGGAGCAGTGCTGCTCCAGGGGAAACTGACCTCCCCGCCGCTGGACTGAGTAATAATAGGAGAGCCGAAGGACGAGTCCAAAGGCCTCCAATGCCCGTAGCAGTGGCAGCCTCAGTAAAACCTCATTGGCTGACGCACTGCACTGGCGCAGTCGGTCTTGACACCATCCACAGTATTAAAGGTTATTCTATAAAATGAATATTTGTTGTGCTAAATAAATGCTTCTTTTCATTATCAGGTTATGGACTCTTTGATGTACCAACTACATCTATAGAACAAAAAACTTGAAAAGTTATCTGTCTATTTCTTCTGTTCACTTACAGTTGTAATATCTTTGGCAATAGTTCAATATGTTTTTTTTATTTTGCTAGATTCTAGTTGGCTGTAATAAAATTTATGTCTTATTGGTACTATTGTTACATGCATAGTAAAGATTTCCTCAGATGTTCTTGTGATATTGTTCTCTTTATCAATTGTACCGTACTACTGGTCTTCCAAACATTTAATCTAATGTGTCATCTTGATCACAGTCTGGTTTCTTTCTTCAGTCTTAAGTCTTTTAGCTTTCTTGGTTTCTGCCAAGCATAAATTATATCCCCTTGCCCATGAAGCAGGGAATGTTTTCGCATGGTAATTTATGGGTGACAACCAAAGAATTCTCTCATTTTTTTTTCTCTCTCTGAAATGCAGTCATGGATTCGCTGCATACGATTATCCAAGAGAAAAAAAAGAAGAAATTCCATTTTATGCTGCAATTCCACTGGATAGCTGGAATATATTTCCATCTAATTGTTTGGGGAGAATTCCTCAGCTATAACCTTCAAATATGAACGTGCCACTTCCTGGTCTTAAGAAGTATATCATCCTTCTATAAAATACAGCAATATTTAGTTTATTTAAATACTTCAAGGAGTTGCATTAAGAAAAAGAATTTATGAAAGTTGTTAATGAACTAATGTAATCAGTATCATATCATTCTCTATCATTTTTTTTTACTAACTTATAGGACACTGGACAAAGTCTTGAAATTGTCAAGGTACACCATCAGTTTAAGTAGAGATATATTTTTCATTCAAAAAAAAAATTACATTCATAGCACCAATTTTCCAGTATTCTCGGTTCCAGGACAATGATGGATTATCCATTGTTGTGCCAAAAGCGGTCAGATTATAATAATTCAAAAATACACCTCTGATCGTCATATTTTACAGATCTCATCTATGAATCAAATAGTTGAATGCAATACATCAATGTAGATGATACAGTTTATTATTATTATTAATTGGACAACTGCAGAACTGTATTTACAAAAAAAATTTTGAAGTACTACCACTTCAAACGATGAATTGTATGATTTTCATCATACAAGTAATCAGTAAGTTCTTGAAGAGAACAGTCAGGATCACTGGTTATTCCACATTTGATAGTTGCATCATATACTTGAGGTATTTAAGGGATAACAACTTGGTGCCTTGAAGTTGAAGGATTTGTACATGCTAGACTACAGCTTCGAAACTCACTATTTTCTTAAACATATAATCAAAATTGATCCATGTACTTTGATGTTTGTAAGAGCCATGAGAAATTCATGTCTGCTTGTAATTTTGTGCAGATTAAAAGAGATACTAAGTCCTCAGTTGCTGGAAAATTGATAATATTTTCATTTTGATTTTTTTTTTTTTTTGTTGCTCATGGATTTCAAAAGATTTAATTTTTCAAGTTCATATTCATATTTGTTATCGTTTCACTTGAACTGAGGAAGTTTGTCTGGATCTTTCATCTACTGATTCTTCACAACCACTTGTTGAAAATCACAACTCTATCAGTTTGTATTGAACTATTGTGTTCAAAATTTCCTAGAGCCCTCTTTTTTTGACACACCATAAGATACCAGTGCGACATTGCATGTTGTTCCTCTTCAAGTTGGGCTACACAGTAGTAGAAGCTAAGAAAATGATTGATGAAGCCTATGGAGATGGTTTGGTTGGAAGCAGTATGTATTGTGAATGGTTTGCTAAGTTAAAGGTGAATTTGACTTGGAGGACAAACCATGAAGTGCTGGACCACAAGAATTTACAAGTAATGATTTGCAAAATTCTTTTGGATGATGACCCCACTCGATCAAAATTGGAATTAGCTGAAAAACTTGAGGTTGATACATTTTTGTTTGTATTGTGGGTGTGAAGTGATCCAACAGAATGTTGATGAAAATGACAATTGAAAGGTGAAGAGAAAAACTCAAGAGATAGGTGTTACATCTCAAAATTTGTTATCATTTTGTAGGTGTAGTTCGATGTATTTTGACAAGGGCTAGCCATCTTTTTCAGAGAAAAGATATTTGCGGCGGTTCATAGAGAAAAATTTGCTGTTTACATGTTCGATGCTGGAGAAGAGAATTTGAATATTCCTGTGTGTTGGTGGTTTAGTTGAAGTGTGAGGGAAGGTGTTTGTATCGGTATGAATGAGGTTAACATTAGTGAGATACCAACACCCCGCTGCTAGTGATTATAAAGCAGATCACAAGAGGCATGATATGATACAATTCTGAGGGAACTTCAGTAACATCATCATCTAACTTTAGGGACAGCAAGAAATAAATGCAAAAGGAGTAATGAAAAGTCAGGTGTATTATTGGGAAAAGCTATAATTCTTATTCAATATGAAGAGCAGTTCTGTTACCACCTGAAGTTTTAAGAACACAATACCGAACCGGACATATTATGCTAGAAACAAATCTGATTAAAAAGCACACACAGAGCACTAATACAGTACACTAACTAACAACTGAATAAAAAATCAATTCATTTATGACTATGATGCATAGAAGGTAACTAAGTTTTAGACTATCATTCTTTATATATGAAAAAAATATCTTTCAATTGAAAAAATTCCTGGATCTGCCCCCTAATTCACTCAATTGTTCTCAAACCTGTAGCCCACCTTTCCACAAAATGTCATTGAAATATGAACTTTTGGATATATTGTATAGAATATGAGTTAATACATACGGTTCTATGACATTTCCTGGTCACATTTTACCGACGGTAATCTCCTGCCGTTCATTTCCCCAGTTGAACAATTTACCTCTCAATATTTTTTTAGTAGACAATTTACTGGCTGACATCATTTCCTGTTCAAACAATAAAGACTGGGAAAATAAAGGTTGGGATATTACCAGCAGTAAAGTGTGACCAGGAAATATTCAGCCACTGATTCATACACCTCTGCCATTACTTTCTTTAAATGGATAACCAATTCTACTATTGGTCAGAACCAACCAACCAATCAATGCCAGCCTCATCACCATTCGGGTGGGCATTCTTGAAGTATTTCTCATGGGCAAAAGGGTGTCTGGTGAATCATAGGAGTTCAGGTTATAGTAAATTCCCTTTATGACTGTCTCTATGGTCACTTTGTGACAATTCACACACAAACAAAAAAAGAAAAAGGTTTTAAGGCTCCCAATTAGGCTTCTACATCACAACAGAATTTCCCACTTACTAGCACCATGACTATTTTTTTATGACAATCATGCGTCATTCAACCATAAAGAAAGCACTCGATTTTTGCTTCATTTATTTATATTGTCATCTGGTTATCATGGGATATAAGACATAATAAATATTATATCTACGTATAAATTTTTCAATTTGCTGGTATGTCATTAGCTGTACATGATATTTTTATTTGGGGGTTCCTTGGGATAAGAAAGTTATTTCAAGGGTTCCTTCAGTTTGAAAAGGTAGAGAAAGGCTTTCTTCACGCAAGAACAGACAATGTTGTTCTAGAAGTCATACAGTGCTGTGAGTAAAATGAAAGGTTTTAAGCATTACTTTATTTGTTTAATTATCAAAACTATTAAATTTAAAACAATATTCACAAGAACTTGTGAAAATAGATCAGGCCTTCTTACCGAGGACAAACTTAGGCACTCTCTAGTCTCATACCTGATAACAAACAGACATCTGGATATATCTTTTCATGATAAATTTTTTTGTCTGGATGGTACTGGGTCTATACAGAAATAAAGGCTATATTATTGAAAAAGTTAATTTAACACAATAGGCAGGGTGATTATTTTCACTTTCTTGGGAAGAAAAATGCTCTATTTGTCATCAAATACAGTATCTTGTACTATGTAATTCTTGCAAAGCAAACTTGTTTGAATGAAAATATCTTGAAACAAAATCTTTAAAATTACTTTGAATTTTAAACTAAAATAAATACAAGAACCCAACAATTTAAATTATAGCACTCTGCTGTCATAGTTT
>OY735227.1:36132595-36182595 GCA_963457665.1 Thysanoteuthis rhombus
GATTTTTTTGTCAATATGATGTTATTTTTACATTTCATTCTTTTATTCAATGGCTTTTCTTGAGTAGCTCTGCAACCTTTATTCATTTTTGTCATTATTTCATTTCAGTATGGCCCTGAAGGAATACCACTTAGGGATTTGCATAGAGAACTCCTCAGGACTGGAGTCACCTCACAGATTCCTCAAGAACAAGTTGAAAAACTTATTGCCAGGGCGAATACCAACGGAGATTCTTTCATCAACTATGAAGAATTCGTCACTTTGGTAAGTTTTTGAATTGTGAATTTTGCTGAATTAGAAGTGTACTTGAACACTTTGGCTGTTTTAGGGCTGGCATGTAGTGTCATGTACTACTTTTTCTTGTTCTTCAGGCACGCGCATTAGTTCTGTTTTTTTCAATGTTAATGTAGCCGTAAATAGAATATTCGAAGTGTACCTTTTTTTTTTTCTTATAGCCTTTTCCACACTGTAGCATTTGTTTTTCTTGCCCTGAATCCAAAGCATTTCTGCAATTTCCAACTATCCAGCCACGGCTGCTATATTATTTCTATGTGTTGACAATCATGCTGATGACAATGAACATCCTCTTTCTTTAATGTTCTGACATGACCACACTACTCAAAGAGGTATTTGTATTTCAAACCTGGTCTCTGGTGCTATTAAGAAATATCATTCAGCTATTTCAGTTACTAAGTAAGCCTGAAGATAAATATTTCTTGTCTCAACTGCAAGAAGTGTATATGCTTTGGATCAATTCTGCTCCTACCATTATGTAAGGATAACTATTTGCTCTCCGAAAGTAAGATGTTTTGAGTATTATATATCACAATCATCCCGTACTAATATTTATATTCTGAGACAAAGCCATCGATTCAAATCCAAGTTATCCTTTCTCTTGTGAGTTAATGGGCTGGAACAGAATTTTAAACCTGACCACTGAATCAAACCATTAAGTGCTTTCTCCATGCATTACTTATTGCACAAGCTAATTATGTTGTGTCACAATGAAATAACTCCAATATCTATAGTTACAGGCAGGCTGAGCGGATAATGTCTTGGAGAATGGACTCAGCAAGCAAAGTTCAGATCCCCAGCTGGGACAGTTAGTGTTTACTTCACACTGATTCACTTTGCGAAAAGCATGAATCTAACTCTACCCTAGCTATAGGTGAAATAGGTGCTTGTCATCTCTAATCTAATTTTGCGTATCACAAAACAGGAACCAAGTAAGAAGTATTGTGATATTTGGAGCCTTAGCTGGGATGGCTGAAGCTCTAGCCAGTGTAAGGGCACTACTTATTCATAATTTCTATAATATTTTTATTCTACAATTGATATTTTTTTGTAATTGTTGCAATAATCTTGTCAAAGTTTCATCAACTTTTGAGTGTATAATATATTTATGCATTTGATAATTAATGACCCAACAAAAGATGATAGTAAATATATAAGTAAAAACCTAAAATTGCAAATCAAATTTTCCGCACAACTTCAGATGACAGGTAAGGTATAGGATTTTTTGTTCGACTTATTATTTAGACAGTATATTTTTATCTACATTTGTCAATTAGAATTTTCCTTTGTATCCTGATTTTAATTGAACGATTCAATTAGTATGGTGTCAAGTTTTCCCATATTTATGTCCTGAAATTGTTCTATTCTTTAGCTTTAACTAGCTGAAACTCTCCTTATCAGTTGGTTCACAGCCAGTATATTGAACAGAAAGTAAGGTCTAGCATTATAGTTACATAGTAAAAACAACCCTCCTCTCTAAAACTCTTGAATTTTTTTTTTTCAAAACTTTTTACTTTCTAGGTCCATTGAGTAAGCATACCAAATTTAGTTGTTTTATATACTAGACATTAAATAATTGAGTCATCCACAGACAGTTGTTTCATTGTGTTACAACTCCTCAGTGTGGCTATAGACTATCCATTATCCCATCCAGTACCACGAGGTAGGATCGAAACCTTTGCTTCAGACCGAGAGGCTGGCATTTTACCTTTGCCCTATGCAGAACTGGACGGTCAGTAAGGCTGAATTTAAGCGATCTATTTACTTATACATGATTCCTCATCCATCAGAGTGCTCCATTCCAGAGTTGGAAGAACATTGCTTATAGCCTATAATGAACAAGTTACTTAAAGAGTGCTCCACCCTGAATAAGGGAGCATTGATAATAATAATAATTAAATAATTGAGTCATCCACAGACAGCAGTTTCGTTGTATTACATCTCTTCAGTGTGGCTATGGACTATCCATTATACCATCCAGTACCAAAAGATAGGATCAAAACCTTCGCTTCAGACCCAGAGGCTGGCATATTACCTCTGCCCTATGTAGAACTGGACGGTATTTTTAATTCAAAACTGATACTTCCTGTATGTGTCAAGCTGGTACTTACCACAGAGCTACCATGGCTTTCTTTTATTAAATGTAAAATGCCTTGATTATAGTATCCTCTCTACCACTTGGTGAATTAGACTTTGAAAGGTATGGTTCAGATTAGGCAATAGGTAGTCAGGTTTCATTAGGCATGAAAGCCTACTTGTAAAAATCTTGAGTTTGATTTAAATATGACTTGACTGTATACAAACTTACTTTTTCACCTTAAGATATTTCAAATCCCTCTGCCTAAGGACAGGAAGGTCATGACACTTGACCCTGGCCATCACCTGCGGAATAAGCATGTCTCATCATAATTGTTAGCGTCAAAAAACCTGCGCTAGATTTAACAACTTGACATTTTCGAGTATCTATTTGACAGATGTCTTTTTAGCTTGAGAAAATGAACTGCTTGCTGGAAAAAGTGTCATGTAGTGTTATGTAGTCAATGAAAATATAGTTTTTGCCTGTGATTTCCTGATATCTTTAGTTGAGTCAGTTACAAGTTATGCTCTAAAGCAGTTGGATGCATTCTTAGCGACTCCCCCTTTCCTCTCCCTGGGGTTGGGATTTTTCAAAACCCGGTAGATGGCCGACTTTCCAATCTTAGTTCTTTCGTAATGGACAAACACAATTCATTGAAGTAATTTGGGGGAAGGGAGGTGAGAACTTATTGAGGTATAGATTATTTTTGATACCTGATATCTACCTTTGTCCCTACTTTTTTATCCATGGGCTCATAGTTGCGAAGTAAAGGTGAAACTTTACCTCCATACAAATAGACTCTTTCTCTCTTTCTGTGAGTCTCTTCCCTCTTTACTCAATGAAAACATTACATTGGCACCTCGAATGGGGCTGAAAACTGCTATGATGTTTCAATTGAATGTATTTGTTATGTTCATATGGCAACAACACCAAGTGTTTTTTATGGGAAAAAAAAAGTTACTAATCTTCGAAAAATAATCCTTAAGTCATTCTTTGACTGCGCATCCTGTTGCCAGATGCACAACAGGAAGTACAATATAACGGACATTTTGTATAGTTGGAAAAAAAATATTACATGAGGTCCAGTGCATAATATTATGACTAGAGGGTTGTGTACCAAAGCTTGATATGAACAGTTAAAGGGTTTGGATGGAATACAGTGAGTGATAGTCCTCCAAATACCCTTGTAAATCACTTTTCTTATAATCAGGCATATACGGTAGTCAGTATTTAGTTCTGTAGACCTTGTTCTTGATTTTAGGCAGTATTTATATGTGCAAGATATGTCCAAAAAGAAACAGAACTCTTCCAAAAACAAATTTATTGCTTCACCTACGGGACTTGTCTCCTTTAAAATAGCCCCATCTTCTCTTGTTACACCGTTCCCAGCATTTTTTCCAATTCTGGAAATAGTCGGAAATCAACTTTTCAGGCTGGATTTCAGCTTGTAGAACATAGATAAGTTGGCAGGAGACAAAATGGAGAGTAGTGCAATGCGGGGGGGGGGGAAGGTCTCGTACTTTGCCAAAAATTTTGTCAATCTATCAGCAGATAGCACAATTTTTGCATCAGCACAATGCATCTTTTTTCCTTTTTTTTTTTTTTTTTTAATCATGAGGAACAGACATTTGAAAACTTCACAGACAGTCAAGCGATGATTTCTACTGATCACAGCGTGTACTCTTTCAATGTGATTGTTGTCTATCAATGTGAAAGACTATCAAGATTTGGCATTGTCTTTGGTGGACTCTTTGCACAGCTCAGAAAATCTTCCCCCATAGCCCTGTTGTAACATTAGAATGGTCTACAAATGATTTTCCCAAATTTGAAATAGAATTTCACACAAGCATGTTGAGATCATTTCACTATTTTTCAAATATCTGCTTGGTTTTCCATTATGATCATTTTTTTTTTTCAAATATTTCAGATGTCTGGTGAGGATGCTTTGTCTACAAGGCATAGGATAAAAATTAATGGATTCATTGAAGCTGCCATTGAAAATATTGTTCCTTATCGGAAACGAAATGACTTTCTCGCCAATTACACCTGTTGCCCTCCTCCTTTGTTTATGATAGCCATTACACTGGCTGAGGTAAGTTTGTGTGAGGACATTAAAAAAACGATTTATATTTATGTTGTGCTTTTTTTTTTCTTTTTTTTTTTTTTTTGAGCCAGAGTAACCATCTCTTAGTTGCTTTCCGCTGCCTCTCATTATGAGAAGCGTAAGGAAGCAATTAGAAGCATAACGAAGATATTTATCACCAGCAACAATTGCTCTTATCAATCAATAACCCTAGACCTAAATTATTTAATTAATCACCACTAACTTCTTTATAAATGCTTTTTAAATTACATCCCCTTTGTCTCTAATTACTTCTTACATTTTACTAGAACTGGTGGAAGTATCAAATTGAATTTTTATTTATCAGATGAAGCATTGTAAACAATTTTTAACTTTTGGTACTATGGTAGTACGGGGGTCCAGGCATGATATGCATAAAAAACTAAAAGTTATTCCCTTTTATCTTTTATCATCATTTTAATATTTTCTCTTATATCCATGTTAGGTTGAAAAATCGGAAAATACCAAATGGCTTATTTATTATGAAAATGTATTTTTCCTGTGTGAATTTAGGGTCTTTCAATCAATTGGTCTTCATTCTGGAAATTTGTCAGTTTTGAGAATTATCCATTTTTCATGGTTTTAGTTGATTTTCTTCTTTTTCTTTTTTTTTTTTCCATTTACATGAAACTATGATGCTAAGGTGCCCTGGAAATTGCTTTATAGATTTTGTTTATAATTATTTACCTACTAAGTACTCCAACTCTCAATCGTTCGTTTTTGGGGTTTTTTTTTTTTCTTTTTTCTTTTTTTTTTTGGTGTGTGTGTGTGTGTAATATATACTGTGAGTTAGTTGTTGGTTCTACAGATATAGCGCTCGATACTTTCTATAAAAATAGAACTAGTATAATTGTTGTACTAATGGTTACCACAATATGGTTCGCGAATTTGACTTTCAAGTGGCATCATGACAAAATGATTACTCAGAATTTACTAGTTCCAGTATTGTTAGTTCTTAGTCACTTCCCTTATTATTGTTGTTTTCATACATATTTCTTACTGTTTTTTTGTTTTTTTTGTTGGTTTAACTTTTTTTCTATGATTAAATCTATTATGGCGTTTTTAATGTTTTTGGGTGTTATTGTTTCGATTGTTCATTTTATCTTAATTAGGTTTTAATTATTCTTGTATTCTTTTTTTGCTAATTAGTTTCTAGTTACTATCCTTACAACTGTTGTTTATTTCTCATTGTAATCCCGTTCATTTTCTTTCTTTTTATGAAATTTTTTTATTTCACTTGTTATTTGTTTAACAAACAAAAAATGAATGAAATAAAATGAAAAATAAACAGTTGTATGGGAAGTATCTATGAACTAACAAACGTGAAACTAAAATTAATATTATTAACCAAAATAATGAAATATAAAAACAAAGAATTGAAGAAAACACACACACACAACTCCAAATTCTGACTTTCACTTATTCACCATCTACATCTACTCTATTCATTTCTTTCAATGCAACAGGTATGTATTAAGAAATGGACATAAGCGATCCGACAGAATGATTATAAATTGTGATGCATTTTATATAGGAACTCTTATTTGGAATGATCTCCTGTCATTAGACAGTTAATATATCACTCAGCCTAGACAACATTATTAGAATAAACAATTGAAGAAAATGGGGCTGCTGCAGGAATTGAACCTGTGACCAATAGGGTAGCTGCTTCAATGTAGTGTTGCTCTAACCATCGAGCTGAAGAGTGCCGGTAATGCGAAGGCCCAAATAACTGTTTCAACTCCTAATACTCATTTTTGTTTATTCACTGCTTTATTTGTTTCTTACAACGCAACAGTTCTGAATTAAGAAATGGATATATATTCAGACTTTCATTCGGCCTGACCCTCTGTTGACCAACAGACACTGCGACAATTGTATTCATGTGAGATGATAGAATAAAAAATATATAAAAAGATAAAGGGTAATAAATTTTAGTCTTTTACATATATGTCTAGACCTCTGCTATACTGTAGTACATGATTTTTTAATCCAGTTTATGGCATAAATACCAAGTCAAAAATCAATAATGTTTTAAATTGTAAAATTGCTCTGAAAATAACTTTATTAGATTTTTTTTTTTGTTATTTCTTCAAATAATTTTTCTTTCAGATTGGCGTATTTGTTTATTATGTTTTTGAATTGGAAAAAGAAAATATACACGTTACATGGGACACTGGTATTTATTTCTGCAGTCCTCTGATCTACGACCCGAGTAGAAGAATTGAGGTTTGGAGATATTTCTCTTACATGTTTATGCATCAAGGGTAAGTAGACAATATTGCTCATTACTTGATGCTAATATGTATTGCATTTGATACAACATTGCAGAGAGATCTGAAGGTGAGGGATGATGTAACGGTTTTTGGCAGGGAAAATGGAATCACCAAACTATGTTTAAATTCTGAAGCTTTTCATGTACATTTAGCATTAATTCCCTTGGGAAGGTCTTGAATTCATCTCCTACATCTCTGACATGCCACAATAGTTGATGGAGAATAGTCATGAAGTGAAAACTTTGGCAAACCACTCACCAGTAACTGTCCAGACAATAATAATTGTCAAAAGTTGTTACACCTATTGCCAATCTTGATAAAGGTTAGCAGCTGGTGTGTGTATACATATATATATATATATATATATATATATATATATATATATATATATATATATATATATATATCTTGGTTGTATAGTCTTTCAAATTCTATACAAATGATGTATATACATATGTTTCTTGGCTGTATAGTCTTTCAAATTTTATACAAATGATATATATGTATACTTCTTGGTAGTACAGTCTTTCAAATTTTTATACAAATGATATGCATGTATATTTCTTGGTAGTACAGTCTTTCAAATTTTATACAAATGATATATATATAATTGAACAGTATAACTTGACCTTCACATCGTAGTAACATGTCAATGTTAAGCATGGTCCAATGAAAACATAGGCACATGATGTGAATTTAAGTATATGTCTGATATAGTGCATATAAAAGGACATTTAGCCTACCACTCAATCAATCAGGAGCAATTTTGTTGTATGAATTGATAATGGGACATTAGGTAGCAGAAACTGCTTGCGGTATCAACCAAGTGTTTGGCCAAGAGACTGTCAATGAACGTACAACTCAACATTGGTTCCCAAAATTTTGACACAAAAGATGAGAGCTTTGAAGATGTGGACAGTCCTCTGTGATTAACGACACCCAATTGAGGGCCATTAACCCACGAAAAAGAATGAGCTTGGCTACAAAACTCTGCCTCACACAGGTTACTCACTAGACATCCCTCCAACCGGCTACTACTTTTTCAAGCTTTTCAACCACTTCCTGCTAGGGAAGGCCTTCAAGAGCCAGGTAGCAACTTAAAACGCCTTTGAAGAACTAATTGGTTCTAGTATCCAAGAATTCTATGTTTCCTGATTAAATGGTTTTGTTTCTAATTGTCAAAAATGTGTAGATTCCAAAGATTTTTTATTTCAATTGATAACTTTTATTCTAAGCTGAGATATACTGTTTCAAAGTTGATGATGAAAAACTGTAATTATTTTTGCACCTACCCAATATGTAAGAGTCATTTCTATACTCCTCTTATAATAAAATGGTTTTAATGTGCTATCAGATAACATAGTTGCTGCAATGATATGACTTCCTCATTCCCCTATGTCCATGAATTTGTCTACTCTTTCTGTTTCTGACGTAAGATGGTGATTAAGGAAATACTGTCTGAAGAAAGGTGCATTCAGTGCCTGCTCTGCCACTTATTTCAGCCAGATTTGTCATTAGTGTCTGGTTTTCATACCATCTTATTCTTTCTTCATCATATTATTGCAATCCTGTGTAATTTTCTTCTTTTTTCTCGAAATTCTTTGTCTAATCTGACACAAGCCAGAAAATACAGTTTGTTTTCACTTTAGTCAGCTTTCCATTGGTGCACAACACAAATCAATAGAAATGAGAATTTATACAAATTGCTCGAAATGAAATATAGTATCAGAACCTTTAAGAGATTTCGAAATAATGTTGGGTTTGAAGAAATGTACATCATCATCAATCTGTTAACATCCATTGTTGGACATAGAACTTCCCCAAGATTAGTCAGACTTCTCTACTGTGGGCATCATGGAGCCAGTACTTTTCTAGCTTGTCACGCCATCTTACTTTCTGTTGGCCACAGCTTTGCAGCTGATCTCTGGGGATCCATGTTGTGAATTGTGATGTTCAGCGGTTTTCTGACAATACTCACAAGGTGTTAAATGTGAAATTTGAACAGCATGCTCAAACTGAATTTAGTATGGGTTTCCTCTCGCCATCTAGAAGTAAAGAGTTCCTGTAAAACCTTTCGGTAAGCCAAAATGGCATAAATTGAGCAGGCAATTACCATTAATTTATAGGGGTAAATGTTTTGAGCATTCCCACACCTCCAAAATGATGGTATATTAGGCTGAGTCGTCAGAGGTTGAGGTGGTGGGAGATACAGGAGACAATGCAAGAGAGAGAAAAACTGGGTGCATGCTACTTCTATGACAGCTTTCGTAAAAGTAGAAAAAATGGTGTGGAGTAAACTTCCAAAAAGTGGGGTATACGTGAACAGATTTTTTCCACTTAGTGAGCCAGTGTGCAAACAGTATGCATGGCACTACTTCAAAGGAAACATTAGTAACTAGATGTTGGGGTAATTTCTTTTTCATGGTCGAATCTGGAGAACTTTTGGGTAGCATCTTGTATATATTGGATGCCTGCTTTAGAGTACTAGATATCTCACTGGCTATTCACTTGTGTCATGAGAACCCTATGTTTATTTGACAGGTTTAGGTAAGTTTAGTAAATCTCTCATTGTATAATAATTTCTTTGTGGAAGGTTTGCTTGCCATAGATCAGTAGTTGAAATGCTAACCTTACTGACTATTTGCTCAGTATAAGGTTTACCTTACTATAGTTACCTTGTGCCAGGTTTTGGTAAGCTTGGTAAATGATATCTGTAGCTTGCATGAATGAATCACCATAGCCAGCACATGTACCAAAACTAATTATCTAAAAGAAAGGATCTTTTATTTGAAATTATCTTTGAAAAATACCTACGGAAGATTAGGACATTGTTGGTCTGAAATGACCATAGAGACCCCAAAAAGCATTTTTTCTAAATAAAAAAATATATGAAACATTTTTAGATGGTGCGTAGAGGTGCACTCGTACAAATTTGCTAGGTTGTAGCTCCCAAACCTCTGTTGACAATTTCTAATTATACAAAGTTTTCAGCCAACCAGACCAACTTAAAAACTATCAAAACCTGTTTCAGTTGATGGTTTCTGATTTTACGAATTTATTCAAACATTTATATAGGTATATATTAGTCTAGAAAGGTTCATAGCTTTAAACACTAAAGATATAATAGAATTTTTTAAAATTCATTTCAGTCACAGATTTTCAAATATCTGTTGGTGTAATTTGTGTAAAATCACACTGACAGACATACAGACAAGCTAAGAGAGAAGAATCTGTAGCCCACTTGGCTAGTTAGTAGAGTGGACTATTTACACCTTCTTGGCATGGGGAGGGTAGCTGCCCCCATGGTTCTGGTGCCTCTGAGGATACCTATAAATTAAATTAAAGTTACTAAATAATAGACAGTATAATATTGCTTGTGTTAATATAAAATAATGATATTTGTTATTTGGTAATAAAAGTTTTGAACATTCTCACGGTTTATTTGTTAATGCTCTGACCACTGACTCCTTCACTTCTTCCCTTTTCAAAGGTTTTTTTTTTTTTATGAAGCCACCTAATTCAACCTTCTATTTTTCAAACTGTGGAGCTTTATCTTTGTTTCTGACTCAGCATTTCACATCTTAATAATGTGTCTACTATCAACTTTGACCGCAGCTCATGTTTGCTCAAGCCAATAGTTCTTGAGAAGTGGCTGGATGTCTGCATTCTTAATTGTCTTCTATAACTTCAACATGTATTAGGAATAAACTCAATTGAAAAAAATCCTTGATCTGTCCCCAAATTCAATCAATTCTGAAACATTGTGATAAAAGCAGAAAAGGTATGGAGACTGGTCAGAATGAATCAATGCATGATAGTAATTCTCTTTTTATCCTTGAAATATTTCTCATCATAATCAGCCTTCTAAGTCTGTTGTCCAACATGGACTATCTACAAGATCTACAGTTGTAAGTGTTAGACATGGGGAATTATGGGCCTTACCCTGTCATTCTGGACTATGACTTTGCTGGCAGGGGTGAAATAAATTTTTTTTTTTCAATTTTGTTAAGTTCATTGAATGAACTAAATGCATCTTTTTTTCCTTTTTACAGGTATCTGCATCTGATTTTCAACTGTCTTTTCCAAATTCTTTTGGGTCTCCCGTTGGAATTTGTCCACAAATTCTGGCGAGTGTTTCTGATTTATATTCTTGGAGTTTTGGCTGGTGAGAATATCTGCCAACTTTTTTATGCTTCCTTTTCCTAGTTCTGGAGATTCAATCTAGATGCCATTATAATACTATATCTACAAATGTGTGAATAATTGCATACAATATGAATCCTACTCCTCTAAATTTTCCTTTCTATAAATTCCTGCCTCCTCTTTCTTTCAATCATTTTCTTGCTAGTTCTGTATTATTTTCCTCTGCTTATTGGACTTATCGCTGTTTATATTGATCTCACCAACTCCCCCCCCCCAACCATTTACTCTCTATTTTTTTCTATTACGATTCCTTTATATATTTTCATACTTCTCTCTTTTCAATGAAATTCACTTCTCTCATTCCATTCTGTTTTTATTCACAACTTTTTTTTCTTTCTCCTCATTTTTTCTTTTCTTTTCTTTTCTATTCTCTCCCCCTCCTTTATATTTTTTCCATCCTTTCTCTCATATATTTTCCCATCCTCTTTTTTTCAACCTCCTCTTTTCCTCCTTCCCCATCTCTCCCACTTTCTCTCCCTTCCCCTCTGTCCCCAATTTCCCTCCTTCTTTCTTCCTCCCTTTACTCTTTCACCCTTTCCCCTTATCCTTTCCTCTTTCTCCCTATTCCCACTCTTCCTTCTTTTCCCCCTCTTTCTCCTTTTCCCCCTCTTTCTCCTTTTCCCCCTCTTTCTCCTTTTCCCCCTCTTTCTCCTTTTCCCCCTCTTTCTCCTTTTCCCCTTTACTTTTTCTATAAAACTTAGAGTCCTCTTGCAAAATATTTTTCTTCTACTTCTCTTTATCACTATTTTTTAAAGGCATCCTTGCTTCTCTCTAAGAGGCTCTGTCCACCCATCGGTCTGTCCCTATATTGTTTCTATTTTGTCAGATTGACTTGATAGTAAGGTGTTTCTTCATGAGACGCTTCTTACCTGAAAAAAATCTCCTAATCAGAGTCACAGGATCTGTCAATAAAAACATTTAACCTTTTTTAATTTCCCCAGCTGTTTTGAATCATTTACTTGAAACCTCCCTTCATAAGATGCTTCTTTCTTAAAATTATCTTTTACTCAGGGTCACGTGAACTGGTAATAATAGTGTTTAAACTTTGTTTTATAATCAATTTTTAAACTGTTTTGAGACAGATTTACTTGAAACTTAGTGTTCTTTGATGAGATGCTTCTTACCTAAAAGAATCTTCCACCCAGGGTCACCTGATCTGTCAATGATGGTGTTTATACCATATAGTGGATGCTTCATTAAACTTTCAGTTCTCATTAACTTCTCCCCTTCTTTACTTCAACTCACACAATCTTCCCCCCTCCTTTATTTTTCTCTGTCCTCTTCCTCCATTACTGTTCCCTCTTCATCTCTGATTCCCCCACACAGGGGCATAGCTGAGTGAGTGGGTGGCAGAATTTCAAGTCCCCCCTCCCACCGGGCGTCCATTTGAGGGGGGGGGGCTATAATCCTGTAAGTATAAGGGTCTTGACTAGGCTTGAGACTTGCAAGTATCACTAAGCTGATGCATGCAACAGAAACCAGGATTCAGTCCCCAGCCGTTGTACTCTATTGAGTATTGCCCCTTAAGAGATATGATGCTTTACCATACCATTCCTTAACTTTTCTTCATCTTATTGTTGTTTTTTATCAAAACTTTCTGGGTCAAATACTTTCCAACTGTCAGAGTGAATAACATGAAGTAACTTTGAGATTTGACTCCCATTCTATATCCCAATGGGAATTTGTCTTTCATGGACAACGTCTCAATTCTGGCATGAAAGTCTATGGTAAAATAGGATACAAATCCACCGTTATATTGCCACCTCTCGATTCCAAATCTACCCACTATATTCTGTTTTTAATACCCAGTAATATTTGTTAATTATTTCACCTTAGTTTTCAAATAATTAATTAATTCTTGTTCCTTTATAATTTTTTTCATCTATTTATTTATATATTCATTAATTTTTAAACCTAACTTTTTTATCTATTTTGCGCTCTTTCAAACCTATGATTTATTAGGGATCTCTCTAAGATCACCCCCCTCCCCCCCCGGGCACATTTAAACATCATCCTCCATAAGTTTTAGCAATTAAACATCACCCCCCCCCCCGAGCAGATCAAGGGGAAGAAATACTTTATTCTACAGAGAAAATTAAAGATGTTGTTTGCATGAAGATTGAGCTCTTGAAGGGTTTTCAATTTTTGTTTTTGACATCTCGGTGCGTACTCATTGGGACTTTTTGCATAAGGGGTCCACTTCAGTGTTGTCACACTTACCTTCCAGCAAATAGCTGGTGATGGTCCTGTACAACCAAAGTAAGAGCGACGTCTTGGAATGTGTTGTCAACTATGGGTTCTCCCCTTAGTTTTGGCGATTTAACATCTTTTCCACTTGACCTTTCTGTCAGGGAGAATTTTTCAAAGTGATCCATTTTTCTAAATCTTCTTTCCTCTCAATTCCATATGCACTTTAAAATGTCTTGTTTTTGGCAGCATCAAATAGAGACATTCATCCTATTATTATAAAGGAAAACATAGTAAGATTTTCAATTTATTTTCCAGGCTCTTTGGCTCACTCAGTCACTGACCGATATACCTTCTTGGCGGGAGCCAGTGGGGGATGTTACGCCTTGATTGGTGCTCATATTGCTGCTGTTATTGTGGTGAGTTTTCTGTTATATATAGTTAATTTTTTTTCTTTCTGAAGTTCAAACTACACTGAATATTGGAATTTCTATTTTGACATTTTATGAGTACAGACATATAAAAATTGATTCTAAAACCTATTTCAATAACATTAAATGCTTACCTATAAATACACTAGAAAATGTTCTTAATAATCTTTGCTGAAATGGAATGGTCTTATATGCCATCAAGTACAGTATTAACTAAGCTTAGTGATGCAGAGTAGTGTGGTACAAAGTTAGTATTGAACTTACTTGTATTGATGGCCTAAAAGACTACCTTGCTAACCACTTCTCTATGCTGAGGCACCAAAATCATTTTATGTTTTATTGCTACTTTTTTATCAAATTTAGCTTTGCCTTATACTATGACAGTGGGGCACTCAGTGAAAACTGAACTTGCCACAGTAATGAATTAATCTGCAAGATGAGCTTGCACTTGCCATTGCACAATATATATATATATATATATATATATATATATATATATATATATATATATATATATATATATATATATATATATATATATAGTAGGTTATGGATTCGCTACTCAAACTATCTCATGTTTTGGCCCTCTCTGGGCCTCTTCAGGCGACAGAGAGGGCTGAAACATGAGCTAGTTTGTGAAGCGAATCCAAAACCTACTATTTATTTCCAGCTCTACTCTAAAACAACTCAACTCCATGAGTAAAATGTTGTATGTATCGGGCACTCTATGAAATAAATCCTGTACATTTCAGAAATGGCGTTATATTATTGATATATAATTATATTATGTTATACTGCTAGCCTGATTTGTACTATATATATATATATATATATATATATATATATATATATATATATATATATATATATATATATATAATATATATATATATATATATATAGAGAGAGAGAGAGAATAAGTAACAGTATTAGATTTTTGTGTGGTTTTTGTATATGAACTTGAACAGAATCATTTTTGTCTGTGGAGAGGAAGTATTTTATTTTCACCTTCTGATAACCCTTGCATCAGGCTAATGGAAAATATAATATCTGGAGAGAGAAGAGATCACCCTTCCCTCTCTGGGATGAGTTTCTAATAATAGAAAGGGGAGCATTGCAACATTCATTAGCTCGACAGAAAATTTATACCAGGGCAGTATGGATTTCAATGCTGTGTGGAATTCTTTGCTTGATTGGGAAAGAATTGGTGAGCATCCCTACGTATGGAATAACTTATATTATACAGGCTGTTGAGAATGGAATAAGCCTGTATTGCACACATTGCTAGGGATGAGCTGATCCAATCAGTGTATATGCCACCGTTCTTTGCTGTTGGCAACCACTTCTTCCCTTGTGGGTTGTACACCTGAAAAGGCTGTAGAATGAATCAGCTGAAACAGAATAACAAAAAGAAGGAAATCAATAGTCCGAACTATGCTCAAAATGATAATGACTCTCTCCATAATTATAGAAGAATTTTGTCCTTCCTCTTCTTACTCTCTTGCTTGGATTATCACGTCTACCGAAGTTTAGGTTTGTCACACACAAAGCATAAAAGTCGGGCACCAAGTGAGAATAGAACTTGAATTTGCCAATCTAGCTTACTAATGATTTACTGCTTTGCGGTAATATGCCCTCAGTTGTTTGGAAAGCTTGGCTTAGTATGGCACAAGGCTGTGGGGCTCCCATGAGAATAGAACTTACTTGAATGTTATGATCTGCAAGATAAGCTTGCTAAACTTTGGCCCATAGTGAGGCACTGAACATAATGGAGTTGTTACTTTGAATGAAAATCTTGAAAGTAATTTTCCAATTTCTTACCTTTTTAAATTGCTTTGGATAACGATTTTCTCAAACATGGACATTCTTAGACCTATGACTCAAAATTTCTATAAATAGAAATTATTCAGAGTACTAGTTGAGAAGATGTCAGCTGCGGAAAATCAATAATTTTGTTTGAAATTGTTACTCTTCCTTCAAAAGGTTTGCCTGTCTTCTTGCACAATTATTTACAGCATTGACCTTAGTTTATATGAAAGCAGGTTGTCTTTATCATTTTGATTATATTCTCTTGTTGTTGTTTTCTTTATCCCTATGGACTCTTTGTGGAATATAAGACACAACCACTCTATGGCAGTTTCTGTAGAAATTAGGTTTTAGAGGGTGGAGTTGCTAGTGTCACCCCCTAACTTCCTACTTTAGCCAGGCTTGGGACTAGCTATGGCAACACCTAAGCTGTTAATTTTTTTCTCCGTCAGAGTACTATTTTCTGGGGCTAAATATCTCCAACAGCCCTGCTATTTTCCCATAGCTAGGGGAGAAGTGGATTCATAACTTTCCCAAGGGCATTAATGTGAAGTGAATATCAACAGTTTCAGCCAAAACATGAACTCAGTTGGCTGATTCCATTTTACACACTGGTAATTGTTACACCACTTTACACCTTCAACATACTTTTAATTGGTAATAATTTTAAGTTAGATGATTTTGGAAAGGAATGAATGAGAATTGTCATTTTCGTTTTATTATTCAGGTGAGGTAAAATTCTACCTACATTGAATATATATACTAAAGCAAGTTGTACGATTTAAAGTGATGGTTATTATTAGTTTTTGCCTAGTATTTCTTTCATCTTGAATCCAGTTATCTCAAAAAGGAATAGACTTCTGACTTTTCCTGACGTCCCTATCCTTGGAACATGGGTGTCTTTGGGGGTCATTAATAATATTAAGTGTAATATCATTTGAACATCCTAGGTTTCTTCAATTTTTGAATTGGTCTGACTGGCTATGTATTGGATGTATCACATATACAGGTCACACCGATCGAGCTAGATGACTGAAAATTCAAATATTCACTTCTAATTATGTCTCAAAGAACAGCTTTTTTTTCTTTCTTTTTTTTTTTTTTTAGAATCTCCCCCCCCCCCCCAATATTTTTTCAAGTGGTGAGGGATTAAATTTACAATTTAACAAGATCATGTTAAATTGATCCCTTAGTTCGTGTCTAATAGTATTCTTCTTTTTTTTTTTTAATTCAGGCTTTTTTAGTGATCACTGCCCAACAAAAAGCAAAGGAAGTGATTTATTTATTGCTCCCTTTTTCTCAATTTTTTCAGTTGATCAACACACACAGTATGCTGCCAAAAAATGCTGGTCATGTGACTGTTTCCATTGAGTGACTAACTAGACCTATTATTAATTTTTGACTTGTATTTCTTTCAGATTTTCTTCAGTTGCTTTTTGTCACAATCCCCAGATTGTTATTTCATGATTGTAAGCAAGCAGCATGGATCAGAAATTAGGGCAGACTTTATAAATAAAAGTAATTATCAGTATTAATACCTTCTAAAAAGGTTTTAATGACAGTTGAATGACATCATGAAACCATATGTGGTCCACTAATCAATTTTGCCCAGTCAGGCTAACAGGTCAGGACAGTGCTAATATGAAAATTGGTAGTTACATTCTGAGTCCCCGATTTTCCTTTAATAAATTGTTTTTGCATGCATTGATCGATTCCATGGCTTGGTCACTCGAATAGAGAGAAATTTCTTTCTCAGCCCAGTGGATGTCTGAACCTGGGGTTTTTGACTATGTTCTTGGGTCTTTGTAGATAGTGATACAGTAAACACGTGCTTGTCGGGATACAAAGAGCAGTGATAGTTTTGGTCTGAGGTGGGGATGCTATTTTGAATATGGTAGACCTACAACAGATCAGTATGGTTATAGCAGGATTCCAACCTCTTTATTGAGTTTACTCACCTTCGCTGTGTATGACAAATCTTTAATTTTGGAGACAATCTTGGTAGCTCTTCTTTAGACTCAATGTTATATCTCATATGAGGCAACCAGATACTTGATGTAAACTATAGGTGTGGACAAACAAAAGCTTTTTAGATGAAGATCATTTCTCATCTCATAGTTTTGTCTTCGATTAGGTTTACCCATATTCATCATTTCACACTTGGGTGGAATGTCATTTGCCCAGCTCTATAAAATGTTGTGATCTTCAAGTTGCAGGGTTAAATCTCAGTGTACAGGAAGATACTTCCTACATATTTTTTATCTTTAGCTCCACCTATGGAAACAAAAAAAAATATGATCCACTCTGCTTGTCGTAGACTCGTTGCCTGCTATTTGCTGGGTACAACAGAACAGGCTTTTAAAGTATTAAGCTAAGTGTGACGAAACGCTGCATTGGACCCAATATGCAAAACGTCCTGACAGGTAAGCTTAGAAATGCCAAAGAGATACTTTATTCTGAAAATTGATTTTTTTTGTTTTGTTTTCGTTCACAGAATTGGAAAGAAATGAACTATAAATGTTGGGAAGGCTCCTTTATGCGAATGTTGCTCAGTGCTCCAATCCGTCTTTCCGTTCTCCTTATCTTAGGTAAACCTCCATTTTTTTTCTCCCCCCCCCCTTCAACTTTTTCTCTTCTTTTTTTGTTCAAACCTTTTCCTCTTATAAAAATGTTTTTTATTTTATTTCATCTTATTTTTTTGCCACTATGTCATCAAACAATGAGAGCATACCAAAAAAAGTAGACTTGTGTATATTTTGTACTTGGACAATTCAGTCATTATAGGCACAGCATTTTTCATGATTTTGATAACATTCAACATTCGACTGTCCTTTTAGATGACTTATGTGGAAAAATGTATTGATCAGATTGTATCGCATGAAATGTTGGATTTTTCAAAACCGGAACTTGCATTTGTTTTATAAGGGATTACAGGAATTAATGAAATGTTTTCAATATCTTTCTGGCAAAAACCTATGTTAAAATATGAAAATTATGAGTGATAGAATGCCTCTTTTTTTTGATTGATAAACTCTAAATACTTTAATTATATCAATGATTATCATACACATCTAATTTTTGACACTCCCCAAATGTTTATTCACCTGTGATTTTTTAAAGGGCCCATTATTTTGATTGATAAACTCTAAATACTTTAATTTTCCTGCCTATCAATGATTATCATACACATCTAATTTTTGACACTCCCCAAATATCCATTCACCTATGTTTTTTTTAAAGGGCCCATTATCAACGCTTATGGTTTATGTATTCTCTGTTATTAGAGATTAAAAGAAAGCCAGACTCGGGTAATGGTTTTTAGTCTGTTATAACTCTGTTCAACACAATTTTTGTTCCTGGATGATGAATAGTATTTTCTAATTGCTTTTGTGTAAAGAGTATACAAAATAGCTATAATTCCCTCCTAACTTCTCTTTTGTACCAGGACAGTGATATGTTGAAATTTAGCTATTTTCAAAGGTGCAATGGATGAATATGCAAGTTTGTTTTTTTTAATCCAGAAAAACATAATATGAATCGAAATGAATATGTATTTGCACTAATGTTGAATAAAAGTGATCACAAAAGTTTTAGAAGTAAATACTTTTTTGAGATTTATGATTGTACTGTGATTCATTTTCTGAACCAGGCCCCAAAATATAATCTTCAATAATGGTTGCAGAATTTAAAATCTGGATTATCAAAGTGGAAGAACTCGCCTTGCTCCTTGAATACACTTCCATGAACTCCTTGAAATTATCAAGATAAGGCTCAAGGATATAGATTTTGAGGGATTTCCTACTGCCCGATTTACCTTAGTTCTCTAGAACTAGCTCCACATAGATTTTGGTCTTGTGATTGCCTTAGAAACCCCGATCCAGTGTGACAAAGCTGCACTGAGCTGATTTCTTCTTAGTGAGTTTCTTGGGGAATTCATTGCGCTCCAGGATCTTCTGTGGTCCAATGAAGACACCGGCTTTGATCTTTGCCTTGACGGTACTACTATTTGGCAGCAAGGCCTACAAGGCATGGTGATCAATACAAATTCTTGGCACCTCATTTCACCTGCCATGCAACAGTGTCAAGACCTTGCTAGACACCTTTTAGTATAGCTGGATAGTCATTGGAGACTTCAGAATGATGGCATTCCTGATAGGTGTCCATGATGGTTTTACCAAGTTTCCTTGCTGTCTTTGCCTTTTGGTCAGCAGGGACATTATGGACCACTACCGACTGACCAAAGCTGCTGAATTCTATGTGGGGATGAACAACGTCACGTTGGAGCAACTGGTTGATCCCATCACTGTACATACAATTAGGCCCTATGAAACAATTTGTCTCAACTCTAGATAAGGAGTTTACACCTTTCAAGTCAATTTCCCTTAACTGTCTGAGGTGAAATAGGTAAATTACAAGATATCAATGTTCTGATCTCAAAAGCAAACATTATAGTGAATATTAGCCATTTTCTGTACTTTTTAGATTTAATCAATCAGTAGATAACTCTTTTTACCCATAAAAAGGAAAAAAGTCTTTAAAAAGTTGCATAGTATGATAGAATCACCAAATCTATAAATATTATCTATTTATAAAGATACTTTATTATTGTTGTTGATGGTGATAATGATATTGTCTTTTCATTTATTCTATTAAATGGTATAGATTCTTCAATTACTGTACAATTTGATTGCCCATCCCTTAAAAGAAAAAAAAGGCCTGTCAAGTAAATTTAATCTTCATTGTTCAGCCTTACATTGGCCCAAACTCAGTGAGAAGTTTGAAGAAAATGTGTGATAAATAGGGGAATTGAGAGAAATGCATTTTTTAACATTCCTCGATAAAATAAGAGGGTCTTATGAATGGGGTCTAATCCGTCCGTACAGACAATGGAACATCCTCTCCAGTATATGGAGATCCTGGGATACCAAGTCTCCAGAATCCTTCTCACTGCCTTGCTGATGTAGTCCAGAGGAAAGCAGACAACAATACGTCTCACATCAACACGACAGCAGAAGCTGCCGGAAGGACATAAAATTGAGCATCTAAGTATTTCAAGCGGACTCCTCTCCCTGGTTTCGAACAGAGTTGTCCTTCTCCTGAGACTGGTTGCCTTCCCAAGGCTTTCTTTTTAGAAAGCATTACCTGCCCTACTACTTTACCCACAGCTAGGGGGAAAAGAGATGTATTCATGCCTTTCTCAAGAGCATTAGTGTGAAGTAAACATAAACAGTGCTAACTGGAGTTCGAACCCAGGTAGCTGATTCCATTGTCCAAGCCATTACCAACTACAGCAATAACACCTCCAGGGTCTTATATGCCATTAAATACTGTGAAGTTGTAAACAAGGGGAGATTATTTGTTTAATGTTGAAGCAAAAAAAAAATCAAAACATTTCAGATTTTCAAAAAGCTCTTATACATTGAATGCTCTTGAAACATTGCTTTGATGTTCGATAAAAAAAAATGGTTTTGAAAATAAACACATAGTTGTTTGTTTGAAATCTGTACGGGTATTTTAAGAATTTATGGAAATACATCTGAATTCCATTATTTTAAAAGATAACAATCTTTGTTTTGAAATAATAACAATTATGGATGCACAATGGTGCTGTTATACTTCCTCAGTTGCTAGTGTAGTGTTACAATGATTTTATGGAAACACATGATCCATTGCTTGTTTTGTTGTTTTTTTGGTTTTTTTTATCTTATTTCACTTAGGCTGGTCTACATTCTCTGTAGTAGCTTTCTCAACCAGGGTTCTGCAAGAGATTGTTAGGGGCTCTGCAAAAATTCTATACATTCATAAAAGAGCAGCCGGCTTTTGTTTTATTTGAGTTTTTTTTTAATATTGTAAGTTATCTTTCCTGTTTTAATGACATTTGATACTAGTTGTGCCAGAACTTTCACCAACTTGTGTCATTTTTCACAGTTACTATAAATCTACAAATCTTTAAAGAAGAAATTCTAGGATAGATATTTTTCTCTTTACTCTTGTCTGTCCGTGTCAGTGATCCTGGTCATATTTTGGCATATAGCCTTGAAAATTTACATATGCACTACAGTAGCCACCTTCTAAAACCAGTTTTTCCCATTTTTTTTTCTATTTCATTTTTTTTCTATTTCATTTTTTTATCTTATTTTTTTTTAGATTCGTTGTTTTCAGGGGGCACTCAATTTACAATAATAATCCATCGTTAATTGTACACATTTTTTTACACTGCTGTGATGTAGTATTATGATGTTGTAGGCCTTTCTGGAAAAGTTTGGTTAGAGAGGAAGTGGGTGTGAGTGAGAAAGGATATGGTATATTTTTTAATTAGAAAAATTAATAACATCCTTTTTAGTCATACTAGTTCTGTGACACTTATTCCCATATGAAACTGACAATGCCAGTCAATGCTGGTCATGTGGCAAGAATCAGACAACCGCTGGACATCACATTGCTCAACATAGATCCCCAGAGATCATATGTGAAATTGTGGCGAACAGAAAGTAAGATGGCAAGCTAGAGAAATTCAGAAAGTACTGGCTCCTCAACACTCATAATAGAAAGGTCTTGCAAATCTTGGAAGGTTCATGTCCAATAATAGACACTCATTTTGAGGCAGAGGAGGCAAAATATTATTATTCATTTTTGAGATATGAAAGTTGTTTTAAGGGTTCCCCGAGTCCTAAAGGTTGAGAGAGGCTGGTATAGATGTTACTAAGACTTTCTACTCACACACACATTAGTCCATGTTGCAAAAATTATCTCAAAAGGTTGGCTTTATATTCTTGAATTTCAAAAGGTACTCTTAAAATTTCCAATAATTGATTAAATGTAATGTATTTAAAAAGATTCACTTATCTTTCTTTTTTTGTTTTTAATTTTTTTTTTTTTTTTCCACAAACTTATACCAATGTTTTAATGAAAGTAATTGTTTATGTATTGCGGATTTTGTTGGCACATGACTAAGAGAAAAAGTTTTCTTCGTTTTTTTTTTTAAATCACAAATCAGTGTTTTACTACTAAGCCATACTCACTAATAATAATCAAACTTTGTTATACACCGAACAAATTCTTCCAGGTGATACGAAAAATATCTTCTGCTTCTCTATATAATGAATGTGTTCCTATGTTTTGTAACTCTGAGTGGAAGAGTCTATTGTTTCAAATCATGGGATGAAGATATTTCTATCAGCAGAATATGAATTTTATCTTGCTTTTAATAATCCTACGATTTGAAACAATGTACTCATCCACATGAACAAGTTCAGTCACCTTTTTCATAAATCCCAAATGAAAGTGGTAAGATGTAAATATTTATTCACACAATAGTTTTGAAGTAGTGAACAATCCAATCTTTGAGTAAAAGAATTTGAAGAAATGATTTGGATTCCTCAGAAACTCAAGTAGACATTTTTCCAAATGCATTATAGCCTTCAGTGTGTGTGTGTGTCTGTATGTATGTGTGTCTGTATGTATGTGTGTCTGTATGTATGTGTGTCTGTATGTATGTGTGTATGTATGTTTGTTTGTTTGTTTTCTAAAAATATCATCTCAAATGTATTAGTGAATTTTTCTATGGATAATAACCAATTTTAAACTGAAGACTTTTGGTAAACTAAATAAGAAAAATGTTACCTTTTTATTCAAATGTTTTGGTTGGTATTTTATAATGTAACCAATTTTTTTTTTTTTTCACCTCGTATTCTATATTTAACCATCTTCATTACATTTTCAGTTGTTAGTGATACTGGAATGGCCATTTACAGGCGTTACACTGTGCCTGGAGGAACCAAAGTTGGAATCTCAGCACATCTTGGAGGAATGTTCGCTGGTAAGTTTTCTTGATACACAAGCTCAGCTTGATAAGAAAGGCCACAAGAGTTGGTCACCCGGTAATAATCAAACTCACTACAGTAGTAACTGTCTGTGAGACTAGCTTGCTAACCATTGGTAGTGTTGTGATACTTCTTGTGGTCATAATGGTGGTATGCCAAAATTTGGAAGATACTTTAGTCTTGAGGTACTGCAGCATCTCTGGTCAAGGAGTCACTGGGAGACGTCTTGTATATATGTGTCAGGTTCATCAAAAACCTTTGGTGAGTAATTTCTTGGAGTATACGACGTCTGATTGGAAAGTATCCAGCCATTTTGAATATCTTGAGAGCCAGTTATACGGCTTTGATGTAACTTAACAACCAGTACATGTGTGAACAGGCAATTTCACATGCATACACTGTCAGCAGTGGTAGGCCATTTAATGAGCTTATGTTCTGTGTGACCATCACATTCATAATGCCTATTCTTCTCATCTCATACAGGGTTTTTTGGCAAAACATCACATCACTCGAGTTGGTCAGCTTCCCTACAGTCCAGATTTGGCTTCCTGTGACTTTTCCCAAATAGATTTCAGACCACGGATAAGATTAAGGAAAACGCGAGGCAACTGATGGTGATCGTCATGGGGGACTTGGCAGACTTTTAAAGGAGAGTACTCTGAATGGGACTAAGACCTCATTGTACTAGATTGGCTATTTTTTGTTAATATTAGATGTCTGGATATTCTGTGGATATACCTTATATACACAACCAAATAACATAACAGATGAAAAATGTTGAATTTTCTTATCCCTACTGGAATAAAAAATCTAAATGTCATGTATATGAAATATTGGAACTCATAGCTTATTCATTACAAAAACCTGAAATTCCTTATTTTGAAGTATTGATAGTTGCTGAGGCAAGGAGGAATTGTTGTAGGGGGAAAAAAAAGACTTGTCAGTCTCTGTGTGTAATCACTATATTATTGCTTTCAGCATGTGGATCAAACTTTCTACGGGTGAATAGCTCATCTCTCTCTACTCGGCCCTCTGCTGTCCAAATACATGATTCCTTCTATCCTTCAGCTGTTAATTATAATCAACCCTATGTTCTCCTGATGCCATCTTGCCAGACTTATAAGCAGCCTTACATCTGAGAAAGACAGTTTCAATGCTTTATCTTGTAACACATCGCACAGTAGTGAGGGAGCTCTGGATATCATTCACTAAACCTTGTACATGGTGGTCATCATCATCATCATCATCATCATCATCATCATCAGTCTTTTAACATCCGTCGTTGGACATAGACCTTCCCCAGGATTTGCCACAATTCTTTCTCATGGGCATCGTGGAGCCAGTATTTCTTGAATCTGTCTAGTTCATCTCTCCATCTTGTGTTCTGTCGGCCTCGGTTTCTTATGTGATCTCTGGGGATCCATGCTGTGAGACGTGATGTCCATTGGTTGTCTTTCATTCTTGCAACATGGCCTGCCCATTACCATTTAATCAAACTTTCTTAAGTGAGACAAGTTTACCAATTGCTACTCCACAGCAAGTAAATACTTACTAGGCATAGTCTTGTACACTGTCACAATTGTGGGATAACCAGTGAGTATCAAACTCACTATACTTGTGAATCGTCTACAAGACCAACTTGATAACTATTGAGCTATGCAGTGCCCTACTGGTAAGTTTCAAGTCTTGGGTCTTTTTCATTAGTCTTCACCATTTTGGGAAAAAAAATAACGTTAAGAAAATTACTTTTTTTCCTTCTTTTCAAGTTACAGACTGTTCGGCATTTTTCATTAAAACTCAAAATCGCATTGTTTTGAAAGGTGGTCTTCAATCACCCAAGGTAATCTACAGAGTACATTCACTGATGATATAAAGAGGAAACGTTTCATGTCTTGTCAACATTACGTCTTTGCTTAAAAGTTGACTAATTCTCATAAACTGATCAGTCAATTTTCACCATGAAGTGACCCATTTACCTAATACCTCTCAAAGAAAAAACAACCTCTGATCTATTTAGCCATTGATTTTGCAAAAACATACCATACATAAGATAATTGTGACCTGACTTACAGAATTGAGGTAGCCTAATTGACTTTTCGAAATTGTGGCTGATATAACATCAGGAGTTTTCAATAGCAAAGTTATTCTGCACAACCTCCACAAAATGGTCAGACTTCCATCAGAAGCAAACAACAAAAAACTGTGTGTACAGCATCACATGCAGTCGGAGTAGAGAATTTATGGAGGAAACAACTGTTCACTAAAGATAAGACTTGCATATCAAATCAAAAAATAAAGAATAAACTCTAGACAAGACTTAGACTTGCATGCATTTTACTTAAGGAAACCTACCTATGAACAACAACTGCTCAATCGATTGAGCTAACAGGGCCTTCACTTCTTACAGAATATCAAATTTAACTTTGACTCCTCCTACATTTTTCACCAATCGCTTGACACCATATTTGTCATTGTTTTGATGGGTGCTAGTTATAGTAATATTATCCTGATTTATTTTTATTACATGAAGCATTGTCCACAATTATTTGGTTGTATTTTCGTTTTAATTTTAGTTGCTTTTCATTAAAACTACTCAGACCATCAGTTTACATCAGTGAATATGAAAAGCAACGAAAATTAAGATGGAAGAAAATATTAATCAAAAAGTAATTATGGTTGTCAATGCTTCATTTAATAAAAATAAATCAGATTAAGACTTCCAAAAGAATTTATGAATGACCACTCCCACCAGTGTTTAGCTGTGAAAATCAAGTCTTTGACTAAAAAAAAAATTATATATACCACACTAATAATCATTTATACAACTGCAACCTACTCTCTCGCTTGATTTTTGAGTCTTTACAATGGACGGTGTATTCTGTGCCAAGTGTTGTTACAGAGATAGAATATGCCCCACCCCCACCAAAAAAATAGAAGATAGTGAAAATAAAGGCTCTAACAAAAAAATAAGATCTACTCTATTAGCCATTTATATGATAGCTGCCTGCTCACTGTCCCCTCCCCCTGCCTCTCCGTCCACCCCTGTGCCAAGTCCGGTTACATTGAAAATAATTGAACTGTTATCACTTAAAAAATTCTGAATTTCCATCAAGCAAGCATGAATTCTGTCGGACATAAACTAAGGGATCAATTTAAAATAAACTTACATTGCAGATTGACCCCCCACTTCTAAAAAAAACCTTCAGGTGGGGACTTTTTTATCCCCAAGATAAGTATGTGTGTAAAATTCCAAGTCTTTACAATGAACAGTGTGGTCTGTAACAAGGGCTGATACATAGTGTCTAGTGAATACAAGAATCCCCTAAACCTGACAACGTCATCGAAACTTGTTTTCTCTGGGCTGATGGTGATTAATGATATTACTATACAATATATTTAATGGACATTAACCTGAAGTTTTTCTTCTTTTTTCAGGTCTACTTCTGGGTGTTCCTGTCATGAAGAATATCAATGAATTGCCTTGGGAACGAACCCTTGGTTTAGTGACTGCAGCTATCTATGTACTCTTCACTGTGATCGCTGTCCTTATCAATGGCCTTTATGATGACTATCCATCAGCTGACAGCTACAAATGCTAGAAGATACCATCTAATGCATTTCACTCCATCTTATTTTTTTTTCATTTCATCTCAAACACTTTATCACAAACTATTGCTAAATATCATTTGATAAATCTTGTGATTCTATTTGGTCTGTTTTATCCAAATCAGTTGACCTCTGGAATCGCAAAGAACATTCTCAAGCCATTTTACCCTCCTTTGCACTAAGCTACTTGTCCAGAAAAGGAGCAATTCTTTGTTTTTTGCCTTTTATCTGCTGTGTAGCTAACTTGTCATTTGATGAAACAGAGAAACAAGCTTGAAAAAAATTCTCTTAAAATTTAAAAAGGTACCTGTCAACAAGAAGTATGTTTATTTACTAATTGAAATCATGATAACCAACTGATATAAGTATTTTCTTTCATCTTAATTTTATCTGCTTTTCATTGCAACTACTCATGCTGACAGTCTACAGACAATGTAGATTGGAAATAAGCTCTGGGCGAGACCCGTTCACCTCAAGAAGCATGCTTATGTTTAGCAATCGCTCTACTGTCAAAGATACTAGCACTCTTACAACTGTCAAAAGATCGAATCTAACCTTTCACCTCATTCTTTATTCAATCCCTCAGTGCCATATTTGTTATTGTTTTTACATTCACTAGTTTTATATTTAGTAGTAATATCATCCTGATTTTTTTCCTACCTGAAGCATTAGCAACCATTATTAACTTTTGAAGCTGAAAGAGAATTCCAATCAAAAATCAATAACGGTTGGCAATGCTTCATCTAATACAAAAAATGAATTAGAATAATATTACAACTGAATAATATTTTAAATTAGATGTGTATTTTGTATATGAATTACATTTGAATGAGATCTGTAACAAGTATCTTGGCATCGTACCATAGAGTAGTGTTCAGCAAGTTACTCTCACGTACCATTACTCCTGAAGTAAGTTTGATCTTTACTGGCTGCCTTAAACTTGTGACAGACTAAGCTATGCTTAGTAAATATATAGCTGTGAGATGGGGCACAGTGAGACCAACCCATTTTCTCAAAAACTGTAGACTGGAAAATGCTTCCATCTTGTGTGTATATGTGACATTTCACAGCCTTTCTTTCCTATTAAGTATCAAACCTCTGTATACAGTTGATCACTGGAGCTGGGTAGAAATCTTTGATTTGCTATTTAGGACTAAAGACTGCAGTACCAAGGCATGATGATATATCACTGTTGCTGGCATGGATTGAGGTGTGTAACAATGTTTATACAAAGATTTTATGGGACGCAATGATTTAGCATCAAGATGGATGAATTTGGATCTGTGTGAGGTTATGAAGCATTTTGTCCATCACATCCACAGCTCAAAGAAAAATCCTTCATTGCTCATTCTTGACAATCATGAAATTCACTTTTAGATTTGTCTAATTGACATGGCCTAGGAAAATCATGCGATACTCTTGACCCTGCCACCTCACAGCAATAATAAGATATAGCCTCTTGATGTGACAGTTTTTAAAACCTTCAAGATATATAACTAGGCTATGAACACCTGGTGCTTCAGAATCCTGGAAAGTCCTTCACAATGTATGAGATTGCCCATTGTGTCAGTGTAGCCTTTGAAAAGGCCATGACACCTTCAAGATTCTTTCTTGGTTCAGAAAAATTGAGATTTATCCTGTGGATGAGAATGTTTTCTGAGCCAGATTTTCTTGGCTCTGCTATCACAGATCAATCAAGGAGACCACTTCCATCATGGAAGGAACAGCTGGACATTCAAATTCATCCCAAAAGCTACGTCAGCTACATATTGTTCTGCCTAAGAATTCAGGTAATTTCCCTAATCCCCAAAAGGAGAGTGTTCCTGACTAACAGTGTTGTAAAGAAAGGAAAATCATAATTTCTAATAACATTCCTGCCAAGAGAGCAGTGCTGTTAAGGAAGACTGAAGACACATCAAAATCCTGGGGGGGAAAAAAGAGTTCAAAGGGAAAGGGACCTCAATGCAAAAAAACAACTCCTTTATAATATATCATCAGATTCTAACAATGAGGAAGAGCCTGTCCTTGATGATGGTGATAATGAGCCTGAAGAGGAATACCAGGTCGTCAATCCTACCCATCAATTTCTCTAGGATGCGTATGAGATTGATTATGTCCTTACTGAGTTTAAGACTGAGAGAAGACAAAATCTACTTCATTGGAAAAATATGCATCAGATTATGAGATCACCTTTCTCCAGTCTAGCCAAAAGATGAAAGGGAGGTTTGTGATGCCAACCACCTCCCAAAATAGAAACCGTGCTTGGTTTATGGTCTTCTCATGTGGCATGTGCACTGTCTCAATGTGCTCCATCTGCTGTCTCAAGGTACCCCGATACAAGGGGAACATTGAGACCACTTCCCACTCCTTTAAAGATTGTTCCCAGTTCTATTGGGTTTTGTATTTCATAATCATTAATAGATTAATGTAACATGAATGGAACACTGTATTCTATAATACTATTAGGGGATAGAATATTCCATCCTCTACTAATTCGGAAGGATTACTAATTTTATTGTTTCCTTGTGCCTCGGTCTCCCCTATAAGTAATAACTCATTATTCTCTTAGCTGTCTAAATTATTCATTGTAAAACTGTTAACATACTGGTTTAACAAATTAATGATTGGAGTCTCAAAAAACATTTGGCCTTGTGTCACACTTGTTTGGTAAGCAATTATTGAATCTCAACTTTCCATCTCGTTCAAATAAATGGCAGCACAGAAGTCTGACAGCTGAGAGGTCGAAGTTCCTATCAGAAGAACTGGATTAATTAGACATCCCTAGCCTTTTGGCTACAAAAAAAAAGAAAATTCAAGGGACATAACTGTGCTAAGTAATAATTCCCACTTTCAGGTAATATTATTCATTTATTTTTATGTTTAATACTGATCAACTACTCCCTAACACTTGGTCGCAACCTGGATGAGGGATAGTTCTAAAAGTATTTAAAAAAATAATTTTAAAAAAAGATGCAGAAATGAAGAAAAAATGTTTTGAAAAAGTGAATAGAAATTAGTTTCATCGAGTCTGGAACAGGAAAATAGATTTGAATAATAAAGCATCAATAAATGTATAAAAATGATGTATTCCAGTCTGCTCACGTTTATTATTTGAACTTCATCATTAAATCAACTTATCCAATGAATTTTTGCTAAATTATAAGTCTAAATGAAAAACATTAAGAAATACTTGAAATCATGTTTTTGCCCAGGCCACCAAAATGGTGTGTACAGGGTCGTGGCCAAATTAGTTTAGGGAATTCTGCTGTAAATTGTTGGGCAGTATTTTTAGGTTCTATGTCAGATCTTGATGGAGGAAAGTGAAAATCAGTATTTTTAAACAAAAAGAACATTCTTATAATCAAGATATACGTATATAATTATCTTGAAAGATCCATTTTTTTTTTTTTTTTATCACAACTATCGATCCATTTTAGAAATTTTTTTTTTTTTTTTTTTCAAGTAGAGATGAGTACATCTAGAATGATGCAGTTTTTGATTCTTTTAATTCATGTGGAATTGGTCCTATTTTTTTCATCTTTCCAGTCACAGCTATAAAAAAAAGATCATTTCTAACGGACTACACCTTTTTAAAAAATATTGCAATCATTGATTTTATTTTCATTCAATTTTTTTTTTTTTTAACTTGATCTTTTGTTATTTCTATTATCATTCGGACTATCCTCATCTTGGTTGTTTTTCATACAACGTTTCGGCCGTTGTACTCTACGGCCTTCATCAGGTATCATCTGGTAGGTATGGGGGAAGTAACGAACCGAACCTTTTATTTAACCGACGGGGTATATGGATCGCACTCCCCTCTTAGCATTAGTAGTATTTTTGAATTATCATTGTCTCACACTGGGATTGAACCTAGAACCAATACTACTACTCGTTACTTCCCCACACCTACCAGATGATACCTGATGAAGGCCGTAGAGTACAATGGCCGAAATGTTGTATGAAAAACAACCAAGATGAGGATAGTCCGAATAATTATAAAAATAATAATGATACCTCATCTCAAAAACTCAGAGAAACACTTGATCTTTTGTTATTATTATTCTGTAGGTGAATTTGACAAAAATATGAATAGTCTGAAAAAATGAATAAACAAAATAAGTTTAGTTGTCCAAATTTATAAGATGAAGCATTGTCATTTATTTAAAAACGCAATAAAATCAAGAAAAGTAAGATGAAAGAAAAACCAGTCAAAGGCTATTAATGAAATAACTGATCTAAACAGGGAAGTTGTTTTAAAACTATTTTTCATAATGTGTGTGTAGATACATATATTTATTTATATACATACAATTTTTTCAATGTTATAAAAAGATCTACTCTCTGGCAAAAAGAGCATGACATTAAATGTTGATTATCTACATAGCTAAACTTTTATATGTACAATAAATAAACAAAATTAATAAAAACATAACAAACATCCCCCCCCTGCCAAAAAAATAAATTTAAAATGAATTAATTTGTTCTGATTTAGAATTCTCTTCTTTCATTACAAACATTTTAAATCTTCAGCCTTAAAATATTTTCAAGTGCCTTTTGACATTATTTTCTGAATTCTTTTGGTGGGGAGGAAAACCATTCACTTCATTCACACTATTTTTTTTTCTTTGATCTTTTTTGATATTTTCTATTATCCCTCAGCATTGAAATCATGGTTTGCAATCTTCAACTGTGTCTTTAAGAGAAAAAAAGAAAAAAAAAAATTCTATTTTATGACAAAATTTCCATTTATTTTATATATACTTCTAAAACTTGTATGTACTTATGGGGGTGGGGCTTAAAATACCATTAACTTCCACTTATAATTTAAGTTGATAATAGTGAGTTATTATAAGAAATTAAATAGTTGCTTCCAGGATATTTCCCCGTGTAATTTCTTCCTTTGGCATTAACCATTCACGTACCTACAAACTCAGATACTAGGCTATAGGTATTAACTTCTAGTTATCTGTTATAATTGTCCATAATTATCAAACTGTTCTCCTGTTCTTTAAGTTAATAGTTTCAGGATATCAGTCAGGTTTACTGGCTCAGAACATGATCCTGTCAGAAATGAAAATTAAGCAGAGAGGCAAATATCAAGCTTTTCATATTTAATGCAGTCTTGAAACATTCAGGATCACTTTAACAACCTCCCCCATAAACTGATATAGGGAGGAGTATGTTCAATCACTAAAACGAAAGAACTGAGAAGATGGCAACACGTTCCAAGTCATAACCCATGGCTGACAACACATTCCAAGCTGTAATTCTTCCGCTGCTGTAGAGGATCCGTTGCCAGCTATCTTAAAGTATGAAGCCAAGTGTGATAAATGTGATAAAACAATGAATTGGACCCAATATGGAAAAAAAAAAAAAGGTCCCGAATTTATGTTGCATGACAGATTTGGCGGTAATACATTTGAATACTTGTGTATTTATGAGTGAACAATATTCTCTTTAACTTAGTCAATAAAATGACTAATTTCTCCCTCATAGACTGGATTACAGTTGTGGCAACAGTGGAGGGGAGGGTGCTGTTAAAGTGGTCCAGAACAGGGACGCCAAATTTGGCTAGAAGGGGAGATAATCCAAGCTTTATCTCAAATTCGATATTATTCGAATGCCTGTTTTGGGTGAGTCTCTCTTACCCAAAACAGGCATTCGAATAACATCGAATTTGAAAATCAATTGAGTCTGGAGGCAGAAGTTGGGAAAAAAAGTCTATTGAGGCGTACCCACCTCAAGACAAGCGTAGAAAATGGGAACGGTCACTCCCAGATGCAGACAGGAAGGGGTGCAAAATTTCCTCTTGTCTATAATGCCAGTTGATAATAATGCCCTCCCCTAGGATATAGCTCAACTGCCCCGGGCGCTATCTTTCCCTACTAGGAACCCTTGTTATGTCACTGCCTCATGAGCTGATTTTCTCTAAATTACAGAAGGTATTTTGATAATTCAACATAACAAACTAAGCCCATCGTTGAATATTAAAGTTGAAAATCTCAAGATTTAATTGGTTATGTATATGATTTTTGTCTTCGACTGAGGTCATTATAAATCTTTTTTTCCCTGTTTTGGGAGCTTAATAAAGTGGGCAAGATTTTAGAAAAAATTAACATCAATGAAGCAATATGTAAACTTATCTTTAGAAAAATAAAAGAGGAAAAAAGTAAAATATTTTATATGCGCAAATGCCACTGAATTAATGTTGGAAGAATTATTGCTTGTGACTTTTTTTTTTTTTTTTTAAATCAAATTTTATATTAAATTTTATTTTTTAAATTCTGCTTAATTAACTTTTGAATATTTAATTCTCTTGAAAAAAATATATTAGAATTTAATCTGAATCATGTGCAACCAATTTACTACAAAATAAAATCTTTTAAGAATCTTATGGTTTTTGTTTTGTTTGTTTTGTTTTTTTATATTGTTTAATATTTTGTCTCCTGGAGATGAAGAGAGACATACTGTATATGCTGGTATATAAGATGGACATTGAATTGGGGGGAAAAAATGCATATGTCATGCTGCTGCCAATGTGCTGGTATTATGACTAGAGGGACACTACTGAGGTTGCAATGAGTGATAGTCCTCCATATACACTTGTAAACCATTTGTCCTATCCAGCATAAACATTAATGGTTATCAGCATGGGGAAAATTCAATTTGTACTAATACTTTCACGGAAAGCATGAATCCAATTCTCTTTGCACACTGTCCCATTGCCAGATATCTTGACAAGATGTCTCATTACTGGTATGCCACAATGGTTGAAGGTGGGTGAGGGAAATGAGTAAGTGAGCAATTTGGCAAACCAATCTCCCATAAATACTATCTACTCAGCGGTAGCAACAAAAATCCAGTCCTCCCACCCCTACTGTTAAATATACATTTTATCTCATTTTATCTTGTCTGAATATGTCAGTTTGATGTCAACATTTTTTCATTTGAAAATTGAAGAATAAAAGAAAATCCTGTCTCGTATTGAGATCTACTATTTTGTATTGTTCCAACCTTGAAATCAGGAGAAAACAGATAATGCTGAAAAGTTTCTTTTTCCATAACTCGTCATTACATTTAGATAAATAGATTGATGTTCTCACTGTTAGAGATGCAGTGGAATGTGTGCAAAACATAGCAACAAAATAAATCCTCCGAACCCAGCAAATCCATTTGTTACAGAGGCCAACTCCAGAAGTTGAACGTGGAAACTCTGAAATACTGACAAACAATAGCTGATCGCTTTGAGACGTTCTACATGATCTCAGAACAACACATTCTGGACAAACCCACACCCTGCACAGTATGCCTTAACAAGTCCATGCTACAACCATCACTTTGAAGTTATGTCCCCACATACAATTGCTAACTTCAAGTGAAGGAAGCAAAATGTCCACAGGGATATTTTGTAGATGTCAAAGTGACCACTCTGCAGAACTAACTCAGCCAAGCGACTGTTATATCAGAGAATATAAATTCTTTCGAAAGTGATATTAATCGAGAAAATTTCAATTATCCTTTCTCGTACTTGAAAAATATAATTCTCACAATTGAGTTTTAAAGAAAAAAAATTACAAGCTTCTCCTGTCACACAAAGGAAACACAATCCCCAGATGGTTACAGATATTCTTGTAGTGAGTACTTACATGGCAAAGATTGTGGTAAAGTTCTGTTCTTACATTCTGGCGTCAAGAAAGCTCCTCAATTTTGCCTTGTAGAATTTAAAAGAAAATAAAAAAAAATAAAAACAAAATTAATATCTTGGCACTTTCAGCTACCTTACCAAGATGTTTTGTGGGTGGCTTAGCAACATGTAGACCCTCATGATCATTCATAGTCTACATTTTGTTCATGTTTACACTATTGAAAACACCAAATTATGGTATTGTGCAAAAAGTGACCATGTTTCATGTATTGTAAGTTGAATCTTTCTTGACAAATTGCGTTTTTTGTTTTATGATCGATGTATCTTAAATATCAAGTTCTATGTTTGAAAAATTATAAACTGATCATCACCGTTGCCTGTTCTTGCTGCCAAAACGCAGCACAATTGAATACAACCAAAACAGATAGTGAGTGTTCGATTATGATGGACTTGTTCTTATAAGATTTACTGGTAAACATTTTCAATATATCGCAATTTTACTTCTTTAATCATTTTATAATGTTTTCTTAAAGTCAAGGTCAATTGAGGGGAAACAAATCATCAGTAATATTGATATACAATATGTACAATACTTATAGTCCATTGGCTTGTCTTCAGTAGTTTCCTATACAGGAATTCATTTTTGTGATAATGTATATTTTAAAAAATTATTTTGATACTTTTGTTTAACTATTTTGTACCAAGTACAATTTACACACTTCATTCAGAGGTCGCATTAGGAGTTCGGATCACAGTATAGTATAGATTACCTCCCTTCAATCTGTAGGATTCCCAAGATATTCATGAGAATACTCAATTTTATTTACTTACCCACATCCTTTGAAGGTCAGGCTTTTAGACATATTGACCAATGTGCAATGATGTGCAAAATGAGAGACAAAATTTTTACTGCTGCTAGTATTTGGTAATCCTTAATGATTGGCATGTAAAATGGTAATCTTCAATGATTGGCATGTTAATATTTAACTAAGGATTATCTCCATTAGAAATGTTGCTAAATCAGGCAATTTTTTTGCTATTTGGCTAACAGTGTAGAGTTTTAAGTTACACTGACTTTTTTTACAAAATTACTTTTTTATTAATTGAATTAAACCTTCAAAATAAGACTTGACCCATTGACTGCAAATGACTGAAATTCCAGACATTTCAGCTCAATGAAAAATTTGAATTTTTTTTTCTCCCTCCCTACTTTGATCCACAGACTCATTGCCAAACCACGGTTCTCTAGCAAGCATTCAACAAGACAAGTAATTCCCTCAATAATAATCTTATTTTATTATGAACATCGAACATCTGTAATTTGTTGATCTATATTTCTTCAATAATAAAGTTTTTTACAGTTATTTTATTACAAACTTATAGACAACCCTCACTTGATTTCGACTGAGCTACCTCCCATTTTACATACTGATTGTTGAGAATTACCATGTCTTCATGTATAAACATTTTTCATTTAATTAATGAATGTTTCATGATTAAAATACTGTTGCAAACTTTACATTTTTATTCACATTTTTTTTTTTTATGAATGAAAAAATTCTAATTAATTTGATAGGTGCTAATCATTTTCGGTTATCGAGGCAATCTCGAACTGTCCGTCCATTGCAATAGTTTCCCAAGGGATTATTCTTCATGGCAAGAATACATGTACCCTTCAATCAATTCTTTCTGCTCAGTGAAGTTCAACTTTTTTTAATTGAAGCTTAACTTTTCAAATTTTTGATTGGAGTATACCTTTATTTTAAACTGAAGTGCAACTTTCTAGATTTATGCTGAACTTTTTCAATTAAAATTCAACTTCAATTAAAAAAAGTTAAACATCAAAAAGCAAAAAGAATTAATTCTCAAGCATGCATACTCAGTTGCTACTGAGAATGATTCAACAGTTGATATGGACAGTCAGATTGAGATAGCTTCCTTTTTAATTGAAGAAGTTCAATTTTTTTCAAATTGAAGTTCAACTCTTTTTTCATTGACTTTTAATTGAAGGTCAATCATTTTCTAGATTGAGGTTCTAATTTTGATTGAAGAGCAACTTTTTTAACATGAAATTCAACTCATCAATTGAAGTTCAGTATAAGCTTTATATTTAATTGACATGGAACTTTTCTTACTAAAGTGCAATCCTTTTCTATTGAAGTACAACTTTTAATTGAAGTGCAATTGTTTTTTCCATTGATGACCAATTTTTTGGGAGACTTATAGCTTGTCAGATAAGATGTGAATTTTAGGTATGAGAACCAGCCTTATCTACATAGGGTCAGCTGTGCTCAGGCAGGCAATCTGATCTTTAGGATTGTCTTCAATAATATGCAGCCTCCATGGGTCCAACAAGACCAACCATTGATATAGCTATCTTCAATGTTGCAGCATTGGTTAACATACAGAGGCCTCAGATTACCAAATCTTCACAGACCATGCGGCAAAGATTTTCATACCACATATCATGGCAGAATATATCCACACTTGTGGTTGTAGATGTTGTTTGGGATCAGTCCATCGAAAAAAAGTCTGAAATCTTGTACCAGGGAAAAACGTGGTTTTACTCAAAAAGTGGAGTCAGCAAACCTTGTGCCAAAGAGCTGGCAACAGTAGATTCTGACAAGACTAAGTTTTTTAAACTCTTGAACAATGAAGTGATAACAATCACTGTGCTTGCAAATCAAGAGCTCATTCTCACAGATGAACAAGGTGTCGTTTATATCACTTGACAGAGGTGATAGATAGTGATGACAGTTTTCTTATCCAAGTTTGGTTCCTATATTGTGTGAGAGAGGGTAGTGTCAGCAGTTGGTTGTGAGTAGCGAGATGTTGCTGAAGACAAAGGAATTTGCCTCCACGTGGTTTGGTTGTTAGCTCCACATGCCGACGTCACTGAAAATGTTGAAGGAGGAAGGGAGATGTATGGTTGCCATGACAGCATGGAGAGTATGCACACGAAGTATGGTTGTGGATGTAGAGATTGAACAGTAAAGAAGACATGTACAAGTATTTTGACAAACAAATGTACCATACATTTGATGCATAGACATTAGACATGACAATATAAGGCTGAAAAGAGACTACATGTAAGAAAACATTGATACGATTGATCATGTAGAGAAGAGAAGAGGCCTGTTTAGTTTAGAGGGTTATTCCTACACATAAAAATGAAATATAGGAAAGAATGAATAGTTAAAGAATACGTGACACAACGGGTCTGATGTCGTTTGATTTATCTGTCGAATGGAGCCTGATTAGTAGTGCTTATTATAATAAGTGGTATTTTTTACCAAGCTAGATTAGCAAAAGGAGGTTAGTTCAGGTTAGGTGCAAGCAGGAGCTAAAAGGGGTGAAACGATAAGTGCAGTGCTTGGGTTATCGCCAAAAATGAGTTGAGTAGAATAGTTGCAGTGTTTGCATTTAGTAGCTGTAAAGCTCTTGCGAATTTTCACATCGAGGAAGATTAGTGTCAAAAAACAATTTATATAGTCTTGGTCAAAGAATAGAAACTATGTTGGCCACGAGTTTTGAGTGAAGGAAAGGCAGAAGGTAAGCCGGGGCAAACGAAGAAATGGACACGTGTTCAGAGCTTTTATAGGAGATGTCGCCAGAAGTGACATTTTGGATATTTAGCCAAAAGTAATGTTTTCTACTTAATCCTAACTAAAAGTAAAGGGGCACACACAAGTTTAAAACAAGACCAGGGAAATTATGAATTACCACAACCCATATATTCTGTGTTGGAGGTGATCAATGAAAAAGTTGGAAAAAGAGGGTGATCAATGAATGAGTTACGTCTTTTGCTTTTTGTTGGGCTATAATCACTAAAATAGGTCTGAATTTTTTAAAAACAAGCAGATGCAAACTTATGACCAATTTAGCATGAACTTACATTGCATATCGTACCCCTCCACTAAAAACCGATTTTGGAGGGGAATTTTCAAACAAGAAAAGAAAATGTTTTCCATACTCATTGAGAGGAGTGTGCAAGATTTCAAGTTTTTTTATTATGAACTGTAATGGTTGGATGACGTCCAGATAAAATACACAGATGAATAGATTTAGATGTCAGAACACATGAATATCCTGAATCCAGCAACACTTATTAACCTGGTCAGTTGTGGGTAGCGGTGATTAATAATTTATATATTTTCTGGTCAGCTGCACATAAGTTTGAATAAAACTGTTGAGTCTGGAAATCCATACCAATTAATGTCAGCTCAAAAATACTGCCATTGAATTTGATACAATTTTTAAAAAATTCACTTAGTATGATTTACTACTTTGTAAATATAGATAATGCTACCAAACTGTTTTTGTCATTCATTAAATTTGAGGAAATAATTCATTCGTTCTTCAAAATTTTTTTCAAAACAAGGATCACTTAAACATTCCCCCTGCGTACACTGGTTTAATTCTAATAATAAACCATGGCTGATGGCTGACAACACATTCCAAGCCATAATTCTCCCTCTGCTTACGGTTACAACAAAATTGCAAGAAGCTAAGTATAAAGTGTTATGAAACACTCAATACATATTAATGAACAATATCTTCTTTAACTTCGTCAATAAAGTAAAGCATTTCTCCACCTTAAACCGCTTTAGAGGGAGGATATTTAATTGCCCAAACTTGATAAGGATGATGTCCAAATGGCCACGGGGGTGATGTTTGAGTGATCCTATGAAAGTTTTAGCAAGATATGATTAGATAAGGGAGATAACTTCTTATTTGTAATTATCTTGAAATTTCATAAGTTGCTAACTAGATTAAGTTTTCTGATGCCTTAAAATGAATTTTTGGTAATATTTAATGAATTTATTTTACTCTCACCTTACCCACATGAAAGAAAATATCATGGAAAAAAGAGCAATGTAACATTATTCAAATAATTTTCACAACTGGTCTGTGATATCCCACAATGCAACAAACGTAATGGACCAACAATAGATTTGACAAGCTGTAGAATTAACTGCCCTGGAATCTGTAGAAAGAGAAAATAAAAAAATAGTCCAAATAATACATTGATTATATTGCCTTCTTTAACTTGAATATGCAACAAGAATTTCTCAAATATATAAAGAGCGTCAAATCAAATTTGAAGGAGGATTGATATGGATGATTTCAATAAGATTGTATTACATATTTCTTCTCCAACTATTTTTCCCAACCAGGACATGGATAAGAAATAAAGTTTCTGTCCCAAAGATTATAAGGGTGATAAGAGGACAATCTTGTTTGCTAACTAATTTTCTAGGATTTCAAAGCTCTGTATAGCTTGAAAAATTTTTCCTAGACTATATATATAGTCTAGAAAGCTTTAAAGCTTTAAACTCTTAACATTAAAAAACTTTTTCAAAAGATTATTATTGGTGTCACTTCAGTTACTTATTTCCCAATTCATGGAATTTTTTCTGTATTTTTTCCCCTGTTTCCCCTATACTTTTTTATTATGGTATAATGTATAAATTGTCTCTTGTTGGTACCATCAGTTGTTTATCATGTAACTGTATCGGGGATTTTAATAACAAAACAGTTATATCAACATGGCACTCTAGCAGTGTTGATCAAACACCATCTCTCTTTCTAATTGTATAGTTTATGACATACGTGTACTTCATCATTTTATATAAGGTTTTATGTGTTGTATATTGATATTATTTTATACTACATTTCTAGCAATATATCTTATGCTACATACCTAATATATATATATATATATATATATATATATATATATATATATATATATACATATATATATATATATATATATATATATATATATATATATGTATAATGTATTAAGGAATGGACATATTTGATCTGACAGAATGAATCATAAATTGTGTTATATTAAGTATAAACTCATTTAAAATGATCTCCCATCATTACATGCACTCAATTTAGACGATGTAAATAGAATAAACAATTATAGAAAATGGGGCTGCAGCAGAAATCAAACTTGCCATCGATAATGCCAGTAATGCAAAGCAATTATTTGGCTTTAGCATTACTGGCGCCTGTTTAGCTCAATGGTAAGAGCATCACTTTGTTGAAGCAGCTACCCTATTGGTGGCAGGTTCGATTCCTGTGGTAGCCCCATTTTCTCTAACTGTTTATTCTATTTACGTTGTCTAAATTGAGTGATATATTAACCGTGTAATGACGGGAGATCATTTCAGATAAGTTTCTACTTAATATAACACAATTTATTATTCATATATATTTATATTTATATATTTCACAGAGATTAACTAATTAATGATAAGACTCAATAGCTCGTCCTAATGACAAATAATTCTCATCAAATTTTCACTGTTCACTTGTTTGATTAATGATGTCCATACGTTTCCCACTTTCTCTTTACAGACCTGGCAGTCTAAGAGTTAAGCACTAAACAAACGAACACGTCCATTTACGTGAGGTATATTCGTTCATCCAATGAATGTCTTGAAAGAAAAGTTCCCAAGTCCAGTTTTGGACAGGTGCCTAGTAAAGAGAAATAATCCTTCAGTTCTTTTGGAAATGGGCCAACCAAAGATATCTGAGAATAGCCGTAAGGAAAAATTTATATCAATAAGCGTAATTCTACACCCACAGATATGATGATATCGGCTACATTATTATTCTAGATCAAGAGACAGACAGTTATAATTATATTTAATTTTGCTAATCAGAAAGATATTTTTAAAGCGGTAGGAACAGTGGTTAATTTGAATTGATTTCAGCTGTGGGCAATGTAAGACCTCATTTGATTACTTTGACTCGGGAGTGGTCACTCCACCTTCTGCAATCTCTAGATTGACCACCAGTTCTTTGTATATAACCACTATTTAGGGGCACTGCATAGTAAACAATAATACTTATGCTGACTTATACTTCACTTATTTGTTTGATCACTTGTTGAAGTAAGATAGAATTATTAAACCTAGAGCGAATTATTATTTCTATTAATATTCGGACCATCCTCATCTTGGTTGTTTTTCATATGAAAAACAACCAAGATGAGGATAGTCCGAATATCAATAAATAATAATAATAATACCTCATCTCAAAAATTCAGAGATATACTATACCGAATTCTTGTAATTTCTGCATCAAAGATGCTATTTTCTCCCCGGAATAATTCTTGAACATTCACCCTGCAACCGATAGATCAAAGGTTATTTTTCCATAGGCTTGTCCTAACCCAAGAGGAAGATAATCGATGCTAGACAGTAATCTGAACTCCTGTATATGACCTTTGAATGAAGTGTATAGATTATACTTTGTATAAAATAGTAAATAAACAAAAGTACCATAAGTAATAAAAAAAGATAAGTAATCATAAAAATGAATTTCTGTATCAGTGCGCTATGGACTACAAGCAAACAGACTAGTAGTAATTTTCATGTTATATGTTGATTTTGCCAGTATTTTTGCTCTTCTCAAATGACCTTGACTTTAGGGGAATGTTGTTAAGTAAAAAAGGGGTAAAGCTGTCAAGTCACTCATAAAAATCTTGGCAAGGTAGGTGAAAGTACTCAGAAAAAATGGAAACTCTTCCTGTTTTGACCAATCGTTGGTAATAACTTGATCATTCAAAGCGCAAGAAAGTGATAGAATTATTAATTTGGGACTAGTATTGCTTTCATCTTAATTTCTGTTGCTTTTTATTACGACTTCCGAACTGTCATTCTAAAATTGTTAGTAAGCATCTCAGATAGAAAAGAAAGGATTAGCCACTGCTTATGTAACGACCATAGAGTGATGATCTGGAAGTTACTATGCAAAGCAACTGAAATTAAGATAAAAATACTTGTGAAAAAATTGATAATAATCAATAATGTGTCATCTAAGAAATCCGAAGAATATTATATCTAATATTTCAACTGATGTAATAGCTTCCACTATTCTTCATTCTACCATATTTACTTTACCTTCATTCGCTATTAAAAAGAAACAAAAATATTTAGAAATAATATTTACAACCCTTTTTGTTACACCTTATTTGAATGGTGTTGGAAAAAGCTCCTTTTTTTTCATCATTTGACCAAATTTTGTTCATAATAAAATCCACAAAGCCATTGTGTCAGACTCTGTTATATAAATCATATCTACTCTAATAATATGCCACGTTTATTTGTACATTCATTTTTTTGTCTGTAACATCTCAAAGGAAAAAAAGGGTGAGCACATATATCAATATTCTTCCATTGACCACTGAAATGTTTTTTTTCTAATTTATTTCATTTTTACAGTTGGTATAGTAAGGATTTCACCAAAATATCAATTCCATATATGCCATCATCTTTATGGTATGAGCACACTATTATGTAATGAGTGTCGCGTCTGTCAAATATAGTAACAGTAGCAGTTATCAGCCCCTCCTTCCTCCAACCCTTTTATTAAATCAACTTCACACCCTTCTTCTCTCTAATTTTCTCACCCTTCTTGCTGACGTCTTATTAAACAACTGAATTTTTTTCTCCCTTCGTACCCTTTTATTAAACTAGCTTTCTTTTCTCCTCTTTCTCTTCCTACCCTCATTGAACCACCTTTCCTTTTCTTCCCTCCTGCGATGTCTGTCACACTTATAGTATTGATAGCAGCTATTAGCCGAGCCTGTTGTTGTACACATTATAACCATCAAGAAAGCAATGGGTCATGAAGAAAGATTGTTAAAAACAGCCAAATATCACCAATTGTATTTCCCTTCTAAAGAGATACCTCTTCTGTTATACTGCTCTCAAGCTGATTTTCTTGCAGACAGAGATAGAATTGTCCAGAATTCCCTTGAAGAACGTGGCAAATTATTTCAGCATCAGGAAAAATATCCAATGTAGAAACCTTTCAGAAATTGAACTTCATAACAATATATAATTACATTTATAGGCAGTAAACAACTTTGCACTTGGGAGATCAGCTAATCAAAAATGGAACCAGCAACTCAAACATTCTAGAGAAGTCTGGCACATTTCATGAAATCTAATTGGTCGATCACCGCTTCTCAAAGGAAAAAAAAATTACTGCTATGATCAACACAGAGGCAGAATCATATTACATGCTTTTTTTCTTGCAAAATAGGAATTAAACAAATTGTGCTATTTCTTTACTTTCCTCATATACTATGTTAATTTTGTAAATTTTATTTTAATAATGTACTACACTTATCCCCTATCATTCACAGGAGTCTGGGGCAAGCATATGCTAAATCCACAAATAGTTTTTACTGACCCCCCCCCATGCTTTAGGTCCCCAGAACCCATAAATCTAGTACCATAAACTTTTTGATAAATCTATATACATACAAATAAATAGATGAATATAGTAAAGCATACAGTAATAATGTTGAATTTCAAAACTCAACTTAATATCAAGAAGATATTTTATTATTGTAATACATTTTGAAAGAGTATTAAAAAGTGCGCAGTGGATGCGAATTAAAAAAAGATACACAGTTAATTAACAAAAACCATAAATTTTATAACACTGCAGTGCAATGATTAACAATTTTTTTCCCTTTTTATGCTACTATTAACCTTCATCTTAATATTTTTGTTGCTTTTTCAAAAATTTTATCCAGTCTGAGAAAGGTCACGTTAACAAGCAACAAAAATATCAAGATGAAGATAAGTTGTTGTATGAAAATGGAAAAAATTGCTAAAAATGATGTACAAAACTTCATCAACTAAAAAATAAATTTGTTTGCAGTACAGAGAATTAGAAAAAAAAATTTGATGTCTAAAATATCGTTCTACTAACTGGTTCGCAAGGATAAACAAGTTTAAGTTTTTAACCAAGTTTATATCAGCTGCATAGATAATTTTCAGTTGATGATTTTTCTATAGTTCTTCTTCTTGTTAATAACATAATGATTATTATGATTTTCTAAACTTCCTAAACTCCCCCAAATATTCCAATTATAATATTCATGATGGAACAACATTTATTGAAACTGCAAATGGTGAGGGATAACTATATTTACGAAAGCAAAAAATGAAAAGTATGGAACCCTGTTGGGGATATAAGGCCCAATTTATGCCTTCTATAGGAATTAGCTGGAAACCTGCCCTATTTGTATAGGTTTCCAGTTAGTTCCTATAGAAGGCATAAATTGGGCCTTATATCCCCAACAGGGTTCCATACTTTCTAATTTTTTTTGCTGGAAACCTGCTATACAAATAGAGCAGGTTTCCAGCTAGCTGATAGTGAAAATGTCTCCTAACCACCTTATGAAACAATGGACTCCTCTACTTAGATGAGTTCAGTCACTTTTTAATAAAACCTGAGATGAAATTAATAAGATATAAGCATTAGCTTACACTATTAACAGCATTGAAGTAGGGAACTATCAGGCTTTAAAGAAAGTAAGAGAGTGTGAAGAAATCACTCAAACTCCACTGAAACACAAGTAGATGTTTTTACCAAATCTATTATAACCTCCAGTGTGTATATATATATATATATATATATATATATATATATATATACATATATATATATATATATATATATATGTATGTAGAGGTACTTCCTGACTTACAACTAGGTTCCGTTCTGATAGGCTGGTGGTATCTTGAAATGGCTGTAAACTGGACAAAATTTTCCTCAAGTGCATTGTCTCTTTTATTCAATGTTGCCAAGTTAGATGAGATTTTTTGATTCTAGGAGTCACTCTCAAATTTAAAAAAAAGATTGTCTCAATTGGCAACACTAGACTTAAAATTATGGAAAAAAATTTTTTTTAAATCCAAGTATTGTCAACATAGGACTCACAAATTTGAAAAACAAGATACAAAAACATCTAAGTTAGAAACACTGCTTTTATTTCCCTACAAATTTTCAAAATGAAATGGAGAAAAAATATAGAATTGTCTTCTAAAAATGAAAGATAGGTAAAAAAAATAATGAAAAAAATGTTCAGAAAAATGTGTATTATACAATACAAAAATCTTTTTTTTAAAAGAGAAATTTTTACTTGGCTTCTCTTGGCTTCTTTTTTTTATTCATTGCATTACAAGACATGGCATCCTCCATTTTAAAATTCAAAATTCAACTTATTCCACTATCATTGAGTGTTTCATAAATAAAATTTTGTTTTGTAAAATTTTTAAAAAGATATACAAGAGTAATACATATTATTGTATTTACTTAGTATGTATATTTTTCTAATGTGCAAGTATGATTTATATACTCTCTTGTGCTTTATCAGCCTTTATACACACTTATGACCAAGCAAAATTTCATATTTACTTATATCTTCATAATTTTGATGTGTAACTTTTATATTAAATTCAATTTTTATACCCAAGTATTTCAGTCATATGTACAGATAGTCGCAAGTCAAGAAGTCATGAGTCAGGGAGTACCTATATATATATATATATATATATATATATATATATATATATTCTTTTCTAAAAGAATCATTTCATAGAAATTAAAATATATCCATTAAATTTTCTATGGGTAAGAGGTAGTAAATTATAGAATACTGTATTTGTCAGCCATCTTTTTTTTCTTCAGAAAAAGATTTGAATATTACCGGGTATATTGGTCTTCTGGATGGAAGGCTGACCAATAGAATTGATATGTGTCTTGTTACGTCAATAAAAACAGAAGAAAAAAATATGAAATATTATTCAAAGAAATGAAATCCAATTAACCTTCTCTTTTTAATTGCACTCGGGATCCAGATTGGCAAAAGAGAGAGGATGACAGTTTATTTAAGAAAAAGCACAAAAAATACTTGACACGTAATTGTCCATAAACCTAAATATGTTACATGCTTCAAAAACCAAAGAAGAGACAATGTTTAAAATGATAAGTTGCACTCATTTTCATTTAGACATATCCTTAATGAAAGTTTGAATTTTCAGCTATCAAGATTAATGTTAATGGTATCACACATATAATAATTAGGAACGCATGTTTGTACTCTGTCACGAGATGCAATTGATGCAGTACAATAGAAGATTCTGTTCTGGTTATGTATTGATGTTGCTGAATTCAAAAAACAATAAAAAAATTTTAAAAAATAAAAAGTAATAAAAACAAAAAACAAAATATGATAAAAATGTTTTGTGGTCAACAATGCTAATCTCTAAGCTCACAGCAAATCCCTATTATTCAAGTACATAAAATACAATGTGTATATCCATTTGATTTATATACACTGTCATTTTTCACAGCATGGATAAACTAGTAGATATATAATGGGCAAAATCCCAGAGCAATGCTCTAGATTTAAAGACAGATTAAGACTATTGATTCCACACTTCTACTGTAGAATTTACCATGGCATCATGCCTGTAAATAAGTATATTACTTGGTCTGTTCCTAATACTTTAACTCAGCCTTTCTCAATGGGGGCAATATGGTCCTCTTGGGGACTCTGGCACACTTGAAGGGGGCCATAGATTAAAATAATAATAAGTTGATATCTAGTCTCCATGTAGTATCCCTGTTTGATAGAGAGCCCTGGAACCTGAGTAGAGCTCTTAAGGGTACCCAGGCTCCCAAAAGTTTGAGGATACATGCAACTTATCTAATGAGAATATTATCACTATCAGCATGAACTCATTTCAATTTTCACTCCTGTAGTATCTGGTGACTTTCACTGGAGATGAAGTGACAACAAGTCATCTCCCCAGTGTTCTTGGTGATTATATCAATGCTGTCATCTGGATAATTTTAAGTCTTTATCTGATTTGCAGTTCCATCTTTTTGCAAGGCTCTTCGGGACACTTTCAAACATGCCAATAATGTCAGGCACAACATTCTTTTCAGCTCTCTAGCAAATTCAAGATATTTTTGCAGCTTTGCCACTTTCCTCCAGTTTCACACTGTTGTCTGACAAAACAGCAAAATCCACTATCCGAAAAATCTTTACTTTGTTTATAAAGACCCAATCTAGTCTTTTGGCTTGGATGAGGTGATCTATCGGAACCTCAAAATCCCTGAGAATTTTACTTTTTCTCTTCTCTAGGACAGCTTCTGCTTTGCATGTAGTGTGAGGAAAAAACAAGTATTTGTATTCTTATAAGATATTCATTTGATATACTTCCAATGTTCACATTTACTTTGAATTAATGGAGGTGATTTATTTTGTTATAAAATTAACAATTACGAGGAAAAAAATAAAGATTTCAAAACATACAATGCAGAATAAAATATAAACAAAAAACAGTGGAAAAAAGTATTCAAATACATTGATTTTATATTTTGTTACTTAGTTACATAGCCCTGATCTGCAATTTCTGATAGTAGACATTTTTCATAACCCTTTGCAAGCCTTCCTTCACATTCTTTTGAAATCTTGGCCCACTCTTCCTTGCTGGAGATCTTCGAATCATTAATGTTTCTGGGGACCCTCTGATGAATTTAATCTTTCAAGCGCACAAATTTTTGATTAGATTCAAGTCAGGTGATCCATTGGGCTACTGAAGCATCTCTACATTCTTCTGAACAAACCTGTTTGTGAGTTACTTTAGCTGTACGCTTCAGGCCGTTCTATTGTTGGAAAATCCGACCTTCTTCAAGCTCCAGCTGTTCCAGCAGAGAGAACACATTAGCTTCCAAAATACTCTGATACATCTCTCCATTCATGGTTCCTTTATTCATGTGAAGTGCCCCCCCCCCCCTACCTCTGAAAGAGAAACACCCTCAAACCATGATACTTCTACCTCTCTGCTTTACTGTGGGGATGGTATTTTTGGAATCATAGGTGCATCAATCTTTTTTCCATGCATGACAAGCTGGGTTTTTTCCAAAAAGTTCAATTCTTTATTCATCTGACCAGACTTCCAAAAATAATTAGGGTCCTTTAAATGATCACAAGTAAACTTCATCCAAGAGCATTGGTGCCTTCTTTTTCAACCAAATTGTTTTTTGTGGCCTACAAGATTTTAAGCCATTTCTGTGTTGTTCATTACTAAAAGTTCTTTTGATAACCAACGTACTAGCTACACTCAGATCATTTTTTATCTCCTGAGTTACCATTGGATTGGCTTTAACTTAACATTTTTCAAGATGCTTGTAGAGAAATTTTCTGTGGATCACCAGTTTGGGGAAGGTTTATGGTGATGCCAAACTTCTTCCACTTCAGAATAATCGATCCAATGGTGCTGACAGGGATATTTAAAAACTTGGCAATGGCCCTGTTGCTCAAACCTTTATTGTTGCTTAATTACCACATTCTATTGTTCAGATCAGAGCTCCTCTCTACCGATGAGAAGTTATAAAGCTTGATATGGACATCTCATAGTGAGATAATGGTAAATAAGTGGACCTAGCAAATTATTTCAACTGTAATTTGAACTAAAACATCATCATCATCAGCCTTTTAGCATCTGTCCGATATGGACCTTTCCCAAGATTAGACAGAGCTCTCTATCATGGGCATCGTATCGCCAAAACTTGCTGAACTTGTCTAGTTTATCACACCACCTTATATTTTGTTAGCCACAGTCTCACATGTGATCTCTTGGGATAAATGCAAAATGGATTTCTATCAGTGCTTTTAGTATTTGCTTTAGCGCTCTCTGTCTTTGAAGTCAATAAAATTTTGACTTATCTTTTTAATAAATCCTACTCGTGTTTTCATAAGTTATATAAACATTAAGTCAATGCAGAAGATTCCAGAATTTTTTTTGGAACAAAATCTTTTAATCATATAAGTTCATAGCATTATTATTCAGTCATCAAAGTATTTCCTCTAACTCTCTATAACCTTACGTAATCTTTCAGCAAAATCATATTAGGTTGATGCAATAGTTTTGAGCATTTTTTTGACAAAACCTTTTATTCATACGAATATTCACTGTCTGCAACTGCATATAAGACTACTAAGTCATTACCACATATATTCAGTATTTTGAGGACAAAATGTTTTATTCATGTAAATTGATAGCGTCATTATTTGGGCGTGTAATTATTTTCCCTGCAAAATTGCGTATTCCATCAAAGCAACTATTCCAGTTCTCATTCAATAAATTCTCTGAAGTCTTTTTTCAGTGTCTCATACTTGTTGGAACTGTTGACAGTAATAGTCTGAAAGTCTGTAGAATATGCCACCGATGCTGAGACTTTCTGTGTCAGCTCCGTGCTCATTTTCGGTGCTGCACTGGCAATACAAGGACACATGTTTTCAAACAGGAAAAACATTGGTCAAATTCCTTGCTGAGAAAAAAGGTCTTTCCTCTTCCGATGCAGCACTCAAATGAGCCAATTACTCACTGTAGTGTTGCACAATAATTATTTGTCCAAGTTCCTGCAATTTATAATCAAGTAGACATGCAGTTGAACAACTGCCGACCCCAAGCGTCACTCATCTAGTTTACAAAATATTTCATGACAGATCCCTTACCCCCATGTAACATTTGATACAACTCCCTCACTGATTGCGTTCAATCTGGTACTGTTGGGTTTATCTTTTAACAAGTATTTCATGAGGTAGCAAATGATGTGCTCATACCAAAACTTAATCGTATTAATTTGAAACTAAATTTGAACAGTAAAATTCAAAAATAAAATAAAAT
>OY735227.1:36187595-36207595 GCA_963457665.1 Thysanoteuthis rhombus
CCCCCCACCCCATAAACTCCCTAAATCTCTTTTCTCCCCACTTCTCTTCGTATCCATTCTATAAACTACCTAACCTCTTTTTCTCCCCTTTCTTTCTAAATAAAATAAAGAATATTTTATGTAAAATTAGTAATATTTTGATTAATAGTAATAATATACATATATATATATATATATATACATATATATATATATATATACATACATATATATATATATATATATATATACATACATATATATATATATATATATATATATATATATATATATATATACATACATATATATATATATATATATATATATATATACATACATATATATATATATATATATATATATATACATACATATATATATATACATACATATATATATATATATACATATATATATATATATACATATATATATATATATATATATACATATACATATATATATATATATATATATATATATATATATATATATATATATATATATATATATATATATATATATATAATGGCAAAAGCAACGCTATGTTGAAGCAGCTACACGTATTGGTCACTGGTTAGATTTCTGCAATAGCCTCATTTTCTTTGATTGTTTATTTTATTTACATTGTCGAGGCCAAGTGATACATTTATCATGTAATAACAGGAGATCATTTCAAATAAGAGTTCCAGTATGATACAATGTAATTTATAATCATTCTGTCGGATCATATATTCATTTCTTTATAACATGATTGTTGCATTGAAAGAAACAAATAGAGCAGATACAGACAGTGAATAGGCAAAAATGAAAATGAGTTGAAATAGTTATTTGTGCCTTGTGGGGGCTGTTTAGCTTGATGGCAAGAGCAACGCAACATTGGAGTGGTTACTCTATTGGTCGCAGGTTCAATTCCTGCAGCAGCCTCATTTTCTTCAGCTTGAGTTGAGACATAAAAAAACTCAAGATAAGAAATAAATTATCCAAAAAATATCTTTAGGTTCTTTGGTGCCAATCTATACATAAATAACCCTGTCATTTCTGACAGGTATATGTTAGTACATGTACAATTGATTCATCAGTTAGATACAAACAACTAATTAGTTTCTGACCAATATATGTAAAATGGTGACTTATGCCAGAATTTCGGACAACATTAATCATATTTTACAAAGACTGAAAAGATAATTTATAAATTAGTATTTTGTCGTTTAGTTTCATCCGATTAGCTTAAGTTTTGACTTTGTTCATGCTTTGATAATATTCATGGCAATTTGCTTGTGAAGAATCTTCATCTCAACGGATGATTAGAATGGAAGACAAGTTATCTCATCCGTAGCCCTGGACTGAATAACATGCTCTCAGAGAAAGAGTTCTCTCATCCATGGAGCGGATCAGGTTAAATGTATTCCATGAATTGCCTTCAAAAATAATATGCAAAAATAATATGCAATGCAAGAGCAAATGCATTTTGTTGGAATCTTAGTTCATAATAATGAAAGTGGCTAAGAAAGATCAGATGCCTATTCATCTGAATGTAAAATATGATAATGCAGTAACATATAGAGATGCTAAGAGCAAATATAAAAAGTTCAAGTTGACTCATTCAGCCATTTTGAATACTTAATGAGGTTACATGACCATTACATTAGCTATAAATTAAATCTATACCTTCAAAATGATATAGGACTTCCCGGGGTTACTTAAGAAGTAAGATAACTTAAATTTACTCATTCTGTCCTTGCTTTGTATCCCTTAAAAAAACCTGGACCTGAATGAGTTAACCTTCCAGCAAAAAATGTGAGTCCAACTAGAAATATTGTTACCATTTGTTGCCTTAATTCAGTTTATGTTCTTTCCAATCAAAATTTCAAAGCATTTAATAAATTCTACTTTACTTTATTCTTTATATCATCATTACTCTCTCTCTCCATTTCTCTCATTCAAAATGACAAGAGTTCAGTAGTCTGAACAACACTTAGAATGGAAATGACTTCTCAAAATTAGAAAAAGGCAAAAAAAAAGCAATAAAAAAAAACAATAGATTAAAATCAATGAACAACAATTTATAGAAAAGTGAATTCTGTTGATGTAGAGTCAGATCATTTTTGAAAAAAATATGAAAATAATTGAAAATTCCAACAACGTAAAATCACTAATAGTAGCTGAATATTTACCCATTTATTTACAGTTATTCGTTGGCAAGGTTTGTAAATTTCAAAGCAGATTTTTAGCAACTTAAAAGGCTCTTTAATCCTCAAAGAGGACTAATTGCACAATATGTTTTGATTAATCACATAAACATGTAATTTAATAGATAGAAAAAATTAAAGCCAATCAATTTAATTCTGTCAAAGATAATCAAGTACGCCTAATGTCTGCCCAAGTGGAACATATTGAAAAAAAATCTGAAGAAAACATTTTTGTACATGAATCTAAAACCATCAAACATTCGTTGGATATTAGCCCTCTCCTATCTAGTGAAATAACAAGTTTTCCATATATTTTTGGATACTTTCATATATGTCCTCGAGAAATTTGTTGATCCCTCAATTCATCTTCCTGACTCATCCTAAATTTAGTCCCGAACCTGATAATTCTCAATGAAAAAGAAGATGAAGAAGAAGAAGAAAAAGAACAATAACAATTATGATAATAATAATGATGATAATAATATTTTGGGATAAGGCCTAAGAGATAGCATCTTGTGCCAGGTTCTAACACATGTCAATCATTTCGTATCTTGTTTATCGAGCATATGTTATTGCATAGAGATCTACATCAGGGTCGTAAATAATTCCTTTTTACTCCCAGAGTTTGTCCAGGCAGTTTTTGAACGTATTCAGACTCGGTGCTTTCTCTCTTTCTTTGGGAACATTGTTCCACTGGTCATTGAATTGACACGACAAAAAATCTTCAGATATCTTTTTTTACAGCTCTCTTTGTATTCATTGAATTTGAGGCGTCTAAATACGTGCTCTTGCAAGAACACAGGAATAAATAGACACAATACACATGATATTTGGAACTCCAGTTGTAATCATGTCAGTAAAGGTGGAATGTATGTAAGGCCGTGGCAAGATAGAAATGGATAAGATATTGACACGGACATCCATTGGGAGTCAAACAGCACATTTGCAACCCGCTTCCCTGAAATCAGGACTTCTCACCAAGAGCGGGGCATTTGAAAGTTGAAACCCTATAGAGGTTGAGATCAGAGGGTCACTATCAGCAGAAACAGCGTAGGACGAGACACAGTTTGAGAACTCCTCAGTCCTTTACCTGACAACTGAATACATCTCTTTTCGTTCCCAACCCCAGAATATATTCCCCTCCCTGGAGAAGCAGCAGTGGACGGCCATGGGTTCTGATAACTTAATAATTCAGATTAGGAATCAATGCATAGCTAAAAAATACATTTCGTTTAATTAATAATGAATAAAGAGAAAAAAGAAATCACTGCTTATCAAAATGAATGATTAACAAAAAATAACAATTGAAAATTAGCAAAGCTAAAAAGAAAATAATCTGCACATATGGTATTATGAAAAAATATGAGTAGGCCAAGCGTGGAAATTAATACAACATGGAAGCCAGTAATAAAAAAAAAACAACAGAACTTTGCAGAGGAGAAAAAGATCAAAGAAACAATGGCCACAAAACCTGCAATGTCTGTCTGCTGCTTCACACAATACAGTGCAGTAATTCGATTACACAGAATTAGCCTCAAACAAAATTTGATTGGAAAATGGTTAAACGATGAAACAGCAAAAATATTTCTTAAAAAAACAACAAAGATAAGGATAGTAAAATAAGATGAAAATCATTGATTATTAAGAATAATTTCTCCATTATTCATTATTGACTAGTATTTCTTTCTTCTTAGTTTCAGTTGCTTTTCACCAAAACTACCCAGACCTTTATTCTATGGTTTTTAGTAAACAGTGCAAATTGGAAATAAAAGATAAGCTCTTTTAAACTCACATCTATTTTTCCTCAGGAAGCATGGTTTTCCATATCAGCAGCTCTGCCACTTGAGCTACAACAGCTTTATGGCAGGCAGAAGATCATATTTAAGCGCAGACTTACCCATTATTTTCTTCAATCAGTCAGCTCCATATTTGCTGCTATTTCAATATGCTTTAGTATTATTAGTATTTATCTATGTTTTTATTGTTTTAAACTTCAATGCTTATTTTCGAATAAACTATTATCCAACTGTAAACATAGGATGTACCATTTTGAAACACCAATTTTGCTCTATTCATTTTCTGAACATTTTCTTTTGGCTATTTATTCTGGTTTATTTGAGGTTGTCAAGTCAAAGATGGAAAAAAAGTAAATTCAAGCAATTTTGTTGTATAAAGTCAAAATGAAACATAAAGCAATAGAAACAGCTTACAATACCAACCAAGTGTTTGACCAGGTAACTGTCAACAAATGTTCAGTCCAACATTGATCCCAAAACGCAGACAAGAGCCTTGAAGACATGAGCATCCTTCAGTGATTGATGACATCTATGGTCATAAATTTCATAGAAGCATGTCTTCATTCATCCAAAGTTTTTCTCTTTTTGCACCACCTTCCCTCCAGGAAAAAGAGAAGAAAAGATGGAAAACAAAGAAATTTTAGAGTTAATGTTTATTTGCTCCAGACATGGGCAGATTCTATTTTAGAGTTGACGCAAATGTGCTGACCTCGACAGACCATAAATAGCAGCACCCATCATCACTTTGTCTCTCTGTTTCCCTCTCCTCCACAGCGACAATGCAATGAAGAGATTTTTTCGAATCTTCGCACAGTGACACAGACAAAAAGACTTTTTTCCTTTCAGCTGTCCGTTTTACCAAAAAAAAAACAGATGGAGACCTTTTGTGAGTTATTTTTAATCTACTCCAAAATTAATGCTCTTGCATTGCATTCAATTACTTGCAAGAAGAAAATTCCATGTCAGTTCGGCACCCTTGAACATTTTTCACGTGTGGACATTTCTTCTGACTTTTCTTTGGTTACAGATCACAACTTTATTTACCAATGGTAGTGTGCTCTATATTTGATTTTGCTTTATATCTGATACCATGAGTGAAGAGAAGAAGAAAAAATATTGGTACTGAGTACAGAGCTTATAACCTTGGTTGAGCGAATAAGTACCTTTTTTATTGCCTCTTGACAAATAGTAAGCTTTATGCATCATGAAACAGTATCAGTTCTGAAGAAATATGATTTGAGGCAGAAATCTGAAACTATTCTTGTAAATTGGATCTCTTGATAAGAGCATTGAAGCAGCCAGTTTGGTAACTGTTGAAACTTGTCGATCAAAGTGGCCTTAGAGCTTCACTGGCTCTTCACCCATTTTATCAGCTCTTGATTGGTACATATTGATGCTTGCAGGGCTGTAAGGGACAAAAATCAGATATTGAAGATGGGATAACAGGAGGAATATTTTTTTTTTGTATAGCTATGTTTTCCGTGCCTGCCAACTCATATGTATTTAAGTATTGGAAGCTGAGGTAAGCTGGGCATGTATACCTTAGCATATTTGAGATCACATTGTGATCAGTCTTTATCAAGGGAGTGATTTACTAACTGGTCCTACGAATTTATTTAACAAATAGGTGGGTAATTTGTGTTGGGTTATACCTCTCCCTTATTTTTTTAAAAGTTTATAACTTTGCAACAGTCCAAAGAAGTTGCATTTTAAGAAGAATGGGAACAATCTCTTTTGGTTGACGGTAGATTCTTTTAACATTGATAGTTTTGAAAGAAATAAACAATTTCACTTTTTGTTAAAAAATATAAGCCATACGATTCCCCTCCAATATCGTTGTAGTGGTCCTTCCTCTGATTTATCCCTGAGAATATTCTGGCCGAAATTTATATTATAGCCACCTTTGAGAGTGGGAAGGATACTACACGTCATGGGCCAGCATGGCAGGACATAGCCCAACCCTCACCCATGGTTTGCACAATGAAAATTATACCGTCCGTTCCTGCTGGGTCATTGGTTCCAAATGGCCTGGCTGCATCATTTGCTTTGGGCAGGATCGATGTGCTCTGAGGGTGACTGCTCAAACACCACACCAAGAAAACACCAGTTCCTGCTGAGTTATCGATCCCAAAAGGCCCAGTCACATCACTTGTCTTGAGTGGGAGTGACATGCTCCAACAGTGACTACCCAAACAAAACCCTGAAACCACATATTATTGCCAAAATTTTATATCTGTACACACGATATCTCTAAAAGAACTTAATGGATTTCAATGAAATATTTGGGCAGTGTGATAAGTAAAACATGGTAAAATTTTGGGGCAGATGCAGGAATCTTCACAATTGAGAGTTTGTTTTTTTTTTTCAATCACATTTATGTACCATAATTCCCCATGTAAAATCCACATTTCTATCCAAAAATTTTGAGTTAAAAAATCCAGCTGCATAATATCTACCAAATCATAACTGCAGGACATTTTTCCAGCACTGTTCATTGAGTGTACAAGGTATTTAACTACCACTGGTGCCATGATGGTGATCAATAACATAGAGAATATTGAGTTTTACACGTTTCAAAGATAAATCCCTGGCTGAATAAATTCTAAGTGCCTTTTTAAAAAAATTATCAGGGTACAGATACTTACTTCAAAATTTTTTAAAAATTGAAAATCATGTAAATATTGTTCTTGGCAAATTTTAGTTTCATTTGATTCTATGAAAAGAAAAAAATCTTTTCAAGAAAACTTTTATTGATTGTTTCAATTTGATATTTGAAAAAGTATCTTTTTATTCTTTCTTTATCCTGAATCGACTGAAACTTTGCTATTAATAATACATATAACTATGAGATGAAAAAATATTTATATATTTGTATTATATAAGGAACCATCGCCAGAACTGTCAACAAAGGTTTCTTCAGTTTAATCAAAGTTGGTTTGGCTGGCTCTGTATGTACATATCACACATACAAGCCACACAGATGGAGCTAGAGGGATGAAAAATTGAACATTTACTCCTTATTATGTCTACAGAAAACTTTTTTTGTTTTTGAAAACTCCTCCTTTGGTTTTTTGTGGGGCTTGATTCACAATTTTAGTTCTAGCTAAATTGATCACTTGGTATATAACCGGCAAGTTTCACACTTGTTTTTTTGAAAATTCAAACAGTTTTTAGTTATCACCACTCAACAAAAGGCAAGAGAAATGATTTATTTGTTGATCACCCATTTAATCAATTTTCAATTGTTTACCTCCAACATGGCATGTTATCAAAAGACGGTTTCTATTGAGGGACTAATCAGATATGCTCCTATGAATTTTTTTATTTTCTTCTTTGTTGTTGATCAAAAGGCATGTAAGTCTTGTCATTATTCGTCATTTCACACAATTATCAGTAATTCCCTTAATTCATCTCTAATTGACAATTAGTGGATTTTTGGTTGATCTTCAACTACAGAGTTTAATTTTTCTGAAGTGTTGAATTAGCTGTCATGAACTATAGTGTAATGATTCAATTAGGGGCTAATATTATTTTGCGAAAATAAGAGAAAAAAACTAAAGACATGATTTAAAAAATCATAATTACGTTTTTAAAAAATATGCTATTGATTTTTAGTAGAAATTTTCTGTTCATTTCTATAGTAAAGAAGTCCAGTAAGCCTGTAAGTTTATGTATAAACCAGGCTTAGTGAACTTATATAAGTAAGTGATTTTTATATCGAAAAATAATTTCATACAGACGATTTCCAAATTTCTTTCCTTTAAATTGTAATTTAGCCTGAAAATTTACTCTTGCGGCCTGCGGCTAACTTTTTGCAATCAATGTGGCCCCTGCCACCATTGAGTTGTGCTGGCCTGAGTTATCCCAAGCATTGCTTTTTCCATGGCTCTCTGAGCCATTCTAAGATAGTTTTCAGTTTGTTTTCAAGTTTCCGTGTTCCACGTCCATATGTTATACCTGGTATCAAGCATTCATTGTTAGAAACCCTCCACCAAAACTGTCAACATAGATTTCTTTAAGTTTTTGAGCTGGTCCGGCTGGTTGGCTGGCTGGCTGGCAGGCTGGCTGGCCATGTATGTATCAAAGCTGAAAATTGAAATTGAAACATCCACTCCTCCAAGAGCTTTTTTTTTTTCAAAAAATGTAGGTTTATGCTAAATTGATCCCTTAATTTTCATAAAAAAGACCAACACAAACTAAGACTCATTTTTAGTGATCACTGCCCCAAAAAGATGAGAGAGCTTATCCACTGACCAACCTTTTTTCCAATTTTTTAATTGATCACCCCTAACACGGCATGCTGCCTAAAGACATTGGTCGCATGACAGTTTCTATTGAGAGACTAACCAGATCTGTATACTTCAACTTTTAAGCATATTGACTAGGTGCTCTTCTGTATTTTCTCTATTGATATCAAATGCTTTCCAGCCAATCGTTATTCATCGTTTTATTTTGCTTTCATGATCTTTCTCTAACTTCATTAGCTGACCTAGGGAAACGTATTCATCAACCTCTTCGAAAGCCTCACCCTCAATTCTTTTCCGGTACTTTATTGAACATCACTTTTCTCTTTGTTCTGTTCATTTTTAAGCCTTTCTTTGATTTTATTTTTTCGTGTTTAGACCACTCACCATGGTTCTAACATCATTAAAATGTCATCAGCAAACCTCAGATGGTTCAAATATTCTCTGTCTATGTTTACTCCCATTTTTTCCCAGGAAGTCTCTCAAAAGGCATTTTCAAGGATTACAGTTTAGGTTATATTGTATTCCCTTGTCTCACTCCTTTTCCCAACTTTAACTATATTCATATCGTTCTTTTTCTCGTCATGCCATTTTCATATGTTTTGAATGACTTGTATGTAATTCTCATTGACACCTAGAGTTGAAGACTACTGTGTACTTTACCGATTCTAATGTTTCCATAATCTACAAAAGCCAGACAAAGTGGCTCAAATTATTTCTCAATTGACATCGATTACTGAAAAATTTGGTACCTAAACAGTAGACATGACAACAGCTTTTCCACATTGATGTTACTTCCAATATATATAAAATTGTTCTTCCAAAGAACTAACAACATTTTACCATTCTGAATTTTTCAATCACTACTATCCACAACAGACTGGTTTAAATACTGTTGCCAGGTTTAGGTTATTCAGGTTTTCTGACATGTATATATATATATCTATTCAGAATTCACACAGCCTTAACTGCTGAAAGTAAAAACTTCAAATTTTGTACACACTCTCTCTTCAATGAGTAGGGAAAATGTTTTGTTTTTTGAAAATTCCCCCCTCAAAATTGCAGGGGGGCAGGGGTTCAATTTTCAATGTAAGCTTATGCTAAACTGGTTTCATAGTTTGTATCAGGCAGCCTTCATACTTGTGTTTTGAAAATCTTAACTTGAGTGATCATAGCCCAACAAAAGGCAAAAGAAGTAATTTATTCATTGATCACTCCTTTTTCCAATTTTTTAATTGATCACCCCCAATGTAGCATGCTGCCAAATGATCAGATGAATGTGCATGTAATTTTGTTATTGGTATTGCTGTTATTAATCACCACTACCCACAGCACACCAGTTTGAACGCTTTTGCTGTGTTTAGTTTATTCATGTGTTCAGAGATTTATATATATGTATCTCTGTACTTTGCTCAGCCCTAACCATTCATACACAATAAGGGAAAATCTTCTTTTTTTTTTGTATTGTTTTTTGAAAATTCCCCTTAAAGGTAAGTTTTTTTGGGGGGAGGGGGTCCAATTTACAGTGCAAGTTCATACTAAATTGGTCCCTTAGTTTGTATCCATCAGCATTCACATTTGTTTTGTTTTTTTAATTCAAGACTTTACTGATCATAATCATAGAAGTACAAAGAAGTAACATTCATTGATCACCCTTTTTTCCAATTTTTTAATTGATCACCCTCCATATGACATGCTGCTGCTTAAAGACATTGCTCACATGACGGTTTCTATTGAATGAATAACCAGACCTATTTTGTTTGTTTTTAATCATGAACCTATGATGCAAACCATACTGGTAGTATTTTCATCAAGGTCGGTCGCTTATTTTTACCACAACCACTGCTTGATTTACAAGGTAAAAAGAAACATATGAGTGGAGGTGATTCATAATTTCCCTTGGAATGGTAGTCTTCAATTTGTTTCAATTTCTGACCATTATCTCCGGATTGCTTACATTCTGAAATATTGGTTACTTTCTTCAGTGTTGGCAAACAAATGGCACATTAATAAACATAAGTTCTCAAACATGGCTGGCAAGGACTAAAAATCGCCTGTAGCAAAAAAAAAAAAAAAAAGAAAGAAAGAGGAATAACTTCCCTCAATCTTCCCTTAATTAAAATGAGGCTAGGTTGGACAAGGGAGGTAATTTAAAATTACTCTATCAAAATTATCTTCCTTTTTTATTTGTTTATATATTTATTTATTATGTGGAAAGTTTTGCAGACAAAAATTGAAGACAGACAATTGTTGCCAGGTTTGTTATATTCATTTTTATAACTACTGATAATTTTTATTCATTATAATTCTGTGATATATTTTAATGGTTCCATTCACCATTGGAAAAATGAATCAGAAATATTTTATTGCTAATATATAGCCTTGTAAGGAATTTATTTTCTTTTGCCTTCTGAAACCTTTCACAATATAATTTCAAGATTTAAGATATTCAATTAAAATTCTGACATAAAATTTGATGATTTCTTCATTCTTCTCAAAATCAATTGCTTAATGTAATCATACTGTATAAGATCTTTTTATAGATATGTCTTCATGATTTGTCATTGCCATTTGAAAAATATCATAAAATATGTAAACAGATTAATATCTGACTATAGTTTGAGAAAGTGGATGGGTGTGCATACGCATTAAGATAAATTGAGAACTGGCTATTGTACGAAGCTGACAGGTACCATATATATTTGCTAGCATATCAGGTATTGCAGTGTCAAGTTTGAAGTTATTTGGATCAGCAGTTTTCAAGATATCTAATAAAAAATAAATTTAAAATGACTATAGATTTTAGATCTTTTATCTAGAATTACTGATCTAAGTTTAGATATTTTATATCTAAATTGACAACACTAAAAGAAGTAATCAAAATAATTTGAAGTCATTGTTTGTATGATAGACAGAAAATTAGTTTATGTGACATTTAGTGCAGGCCACTCAACACATCATAAAATCCGTGCACTTACAAACATGAACCTTCGGGACAGGCACTGATCTAGTTCAAGTTGAAAGCAAATAATACTTCAGAAAATTTCTCTAAATTCTATGACGACCTTCAGCAAAACTGATAGTTGTTAATATCATTCGTGCAGGATCAAAATTTTCTTGGAAGGTCTCTTTGATGCTGATCATCACTTGTTAGAAACTGGCAACATTTACATAGGTTTCTTCATTTTTTCAGTGGGTCTGGCTGGTTGTGCATGTGTCAAGCCAAACCAATGAAGCAACAGGACTGAAAATTTAAGCATTTTTTTTTTTTTTAATTTCCTCTCAAAAATAGGTTTTTAATAGAAGATTCCACTAACAATGTAAGTTTACCCTAAATTGGTCACCTCTTTTTTCAATTTTTTGATTGATCACCTCTAATGCAGCAGCTGCCAAAAGACACTGGTCATGTGATGGTTCCTATTGACTGACTAACCAGATCTGTTTGTATGTATCAGGGTTGCCACTCACACAATTTTATTCTTAGCAACAATTACAAGAGCTACCTACATCACAAACCATGCCCCAACCCCAACATATTTTGAGGGGTAATTTCTAAAAAAAACTATTTTGCTGAAAGCCTTACCCAAGGTCACATTGATACATGTAGAACATTTCATGGGTTTATGCTGCATGTTTTTGTGGTTGGCGATAAGATAAATGAATTTGTAGGTAAGCATGAATGCAGCTGGACACGAATAACGGACCAATTTACCATAATGCTTACATTGTAAATCTACCACCCCCTCATAAAACTTGTGTTGGAATCTCTAAAAACTAACTTGTTAAAAAAACACATTTGGGTCCAGTTAGTACATACAGAAAAATTCATTGGGATATGTTGTATGGTTCCTGATTTATGTTAACACAAAAAGACATCAAATTTTAATAGAAGTTATTGTCATTATTCCACCATTTGTTTGGACTAATACTTCCATCCTTATTGGTTTTATTGCTACCATTTTCCACTCATGTATTCATTGACCATCCAGAAGTGTATATAATTCATACAGTAGGATAGAGTTCCAACAACAGATAGCTCTAGATCAGGGTGTCAGATACTATTGAAGATAAATATTGACACTACCCTTTTTATTAAAAGTTGTACAATTGTCTAGGCAACATTGGACTGGCTTGCTAAAATGAAATAATCAGATTGTTTGAATTGAAAAAAAAATGAAAAACTAATATTCGTTGCTTGCTCAAACCTAGCACTTGGTAATGTTCAATACTTCAGGTATCTTCCACTGCTTATAAATTTGAACGTTATGTTCGAATGGTTAATTTTTCGGATACTGTTTGTTCCGAGTTTTATCAGATCAAATAAATATTGACTTTTCAAAGCTAGTCTCCATGTTTCATAGTTCTATAGCCAGAAACCAATTTGTAAGCTGGTGTATGTGTAAAAGCCATAAGAATGGAAGAGCTGAAAAATATCAATAATCTCTGGTGAAAATTGCAGTTTAATATGCACCAATCTTCACCGATATTTTGCTTCACACGTATTGTAAAAATGAATTGATAATAAGTTCTTTAACCAGGCCATTTCTGGAAATTGCTTATCTTGAATTTTTTCTTCAAAGCTTCAAATGAAGAGTCTTGGAAATCTGAAATCCTTTAATCAGAAAATATTACTTTCTACTTGAAGAACTGAAAAAATTAGAAAGAGAAAAAAAAAAAAGAAATTACACCCGGATTTTTTTTATCCTTTTAATTTGCCCAAATTGCCACATGGAATTCTTTCCACAATAAAAAAATGCACATACATAAGTCTACATATGAAAAAAGAATACATAATTCATAGATACATACACACATGCATAAATATATGAGGTGCAACCCAACGGTTTGGAGAATTCAAGGCATGAAATAGCTTCCTCAAAGAAATAGACAGACAGAAAATGAGGTTAGTTATTTCATGGTGGATTGATTTTGAGAGATGCATAAGATATCTGGCAAGGCTTAGGAAAAGGTATTTATTTGCCTCCCCAAAAGGTCAAATACGACACAAGGTCAGTTTAAAGTAGGGTCCTCGCACATTTGCTTTTGGGTAATGGCAAAAATTCCCTGTTCTAACAGTTTTGCATTAGGTATCAGAGTTTGTGTATCATGGAGGTACTACTTGGAAATTGAATCCTCAAGGACCAGGCATACTTTACTTATACTCTATCTCATCTGATGGGTAACTTGATATCTGCACAGATTGATGAATCTGTTTATATTCACTGAACTTTTAGATAAATATATATAAGATGAAGTAAAGGATTTACTGCACAAACATGTTTATGTTTCTGCCCTGTTTGGGCTTCTTCAGATAAATGATTTGGTTTATTTCAGATCTCTATTTAGGACATTGGGGGGGGGCTATTTTTCTAGGGTGTAGGATCTGCCTCTTATTCTATTTATATCTTTTCTTTTTCTTTGTTTAGTGGTTGGTCATTGCTTGTTATGCTTTTCTGTTTTATCTAGTGGAGTGCTTGTTGGTAGTTATAAATCAATACGATACAGTGTAGGCATTAACTTCATCAGTATGTTCTTAAACTATCAGCTCTTTGTGGTATGTTTACTCTCTGAGAGTATTTTATTCTCCCTTGAATCAGTTTCCCAGTGTTAGGGTTCACTTTTACACAACCTTAGTTATTAAAGTAATAATTCTAGGTTTGGTCTGTTTCTACATATCTGAGATAATTATGGGGATTGGGTTGTTCTTTAAAGTGGCTTGAGGTATAAAATAATGATAATCTTAGTAGTAATAACGAGGGGAATAAGATAGCTATGGCAGTTAATTTTCAGTTACCCAATATACTTAGTGTTTAATTAGTTTTTTTTTAAAGAAATTTTGAGCAGTGCTGGCATTTTAATGCTACTTCATTCTTTCTATTTATTGATTCTGCTTTTTGTCTTTTTATTCCACTGGCAAAAGTGAGGATTTCAAATTTCTCATTTAAGCATAGGTAACAAGGGGTTTTGATATTCTGGCATGTGTAGCAAATCCTCTACTTCACCATATTTCAGACTCTACTTAATGTTTAATATTGAATGTATCGAAAATGCTATGAAATAAACCCATCCCACATTGGATATTGTATTATATCATATTGTATTCCTAATATTATATCATTATATTTCATTGCTGTGAATATATACGTATATATGTGGGTGTGTGTGTGCTATTACATATGTATACATATTGGACCATATGTAGAATAGCTAACCCAAATTTGATTTGAGACAAGGTCACTTATCACATCAGCAATCTCACTAAAAAGAAAACAGACTCTACATTAAATCTTTAGTTCAATCTTCTTTTTAAATAAATAATTGTACTTATAACTGAATCAAAAAATATACATTTCAATCAAAAAAAAGATAACTAGATCAAAACTTTACTATTCAATCATTTTCTGTAAAGAAAAAGTCGAATATTCATTAAAAAAAAAGGAAGAAGAAGAAAAAAGATAGAAAGATTAGAATGAAACTTTATAAAACTTTAAATCAATAATACATTACTTACCAAAAGAAATTAGTCAGTTTTATCTATTTTCTTAAAACTGATTAAATTAGTTTATTTTATTAAGTTGATATCACTTTGACATTTTGTCAGACAGACAATAACTAAAAATAAAACTATTTTTAGGTGTTTGAATGAAGTGAACAAGAAAAGGAGAAAGTGATAAAACTTCTTTTAAAAGATTCACAGATGCTCAGCGAGCACACCGATTATAAAAATGCATTTCATCCGGACACATATGACATTCCCTGTGCCTTTTTAAATCCTTTCAATCCATGAACTCAGTGTATCTGCAAATCTTTTTGAAAAAAGATTTTGAAAATCTAAAATAAAAAAAAGGGGGTCAATCAGTTCTTCTTGAAATTTTTTCAGTTTTGATTTCTTATTGGTTTCCGAAAGCTCCACTTATGCCTTCGAGAGAAACAAGCTGAAATTCCCACAATGGGGTCAGCTAGTATTTTATAATTCCATTAAAGTATCTATTCAAGTCGATTTGTAATGCAACAGCTTTTGGGACTTTTTTGTTTGTAACTAGGGAATATTTTTTGATGTGCAAAGCCTAATAAAAACTAATTGTATAATTTTTTTGAAAAATTTATCAAATAATTATCTCTGAATTATTGATTGAGCTCTTTATTGTTGATAAAAATGTGGTCTCTCGCGTTGTTGATTGATTTGCAGCTTGTTTGTTGTTTTGATGGGGCCTCTATAATTTGTACAAAAAAAATGGCCCTAAACATAAAAAATAATGCGCAATTTTCAAAGCTATATGAAAGAAAAATCAGCAGCAACGGGTTCAATAGGTGGACATAGTAGTAATAAGTCATGTGATAAATATTCCCCCTTTCTGGACTTTAAAAAAAAAAAAAGTTTTCACTGGAGGTCCCTCATTTCAAGTCAGACACACAAAATCTCACTCACACTAGCCTTTTAGCTCTAGCCATTCCAGACAGTCTGTCTAGTCTGGCCCAGAGAAAGTTTGACTCTCTTGTTGATAGACAGAATTTCACTTTCCTTTCAATAACCATCTTCATCTGGACTTGCATAAAAAACCTTCCAGTTTCATGTGCACTCTAAACACAAAGACCATACCTCAATCTTTCAGAACATGGAGTGATTTTCATCAACTTTGCATTCTTCAAAGATCAAGAATCAAAACACAGAACTTGTTCCACTTCTACACACACATTTTACAACAATTTCAAAGAACTTTTAATCAGAATCACCTGCGAAAACACTAATTTTTCTTGCAAACAAACCCTCATTAGCTTCCTTCTTTACTTCTTTTAATAAAAGATCAGGAATTATTACCAAACTAGGATATTTATGTCATTCATTCCTTTGTTTCAGGCCGTAACATTCTTTTTACGCAAGGGTACCAACAGATATTATCATAATAATGCCCACATCTTGCAGAAATTCTACAAATTTCTAACAGCTTTCCAGATGTGCACTAATGAAACTTTTACTCGCACACATTGTGTAACCTAAAAAGTTCATTCTGTTTTTGTCATTAGATGGTATTAGAAGTGTTAAGTTTTAATTAACTTCATTCAAAAAGATCATTCATGATTGTATTGTGACAGCTGTCATATCAGCCTGATATCTTTTAAAAAATTGTCAAAATTGAAATATCTTTGTTTAATTCTAATATTGCAGATGGAATAAAAATAAAAAAACATTTCCAGCATATATTCAATGTAAAGAAAGGTAAAAATGCAATCAAAATGCCAAAAAAGATTTGTACGGTTCATAAAGAAGTTACAGTGAAGTTCTCACTCATTTGCTGGATTCAGCAGATACACTGCACCTTTGGATTACCATTTATTCTGGTCTTCAGAAAATTGTCTAAAAAAATTTTCAATTCCTTAAAAGACAGCAAAAGGCAGTTATGACATTTTTCTGTTCAAATAGATAGAAAGTTCTGAGAGGCTGAAATTATGAAGTTGTCTGAAAGATGGTAGAAGATAGAACAAAACGATGAATATGTTATTCAATAAAGTTAATGTCAAAAATAAGGAAAATGATCTTTTAGTTTTACTTCATAGACCAAAAAACTTTTATAGATTCTTTTGCCTAAAGATTTAGCCTTGAAAACTTAACTTATGTACAAGTATATGAATATATAGGTTTATTCTAGTCTATAGTAATATTAATCAGTCTGTTTGGAATAAAAGCAGTTCTAATATTAACAATCACTTCCTTTTGTGCAAGTAGCTGAACAGTTGACAATATGGAAATTGGAATTGGCGAACAGAGTTCAAACTCAAGCTGTGACAGTTGGCATTCACTTCTCACGAATGCCCTTGGGAAAGACATGGCTCCATCTCTTCTCCCTCCACCTCTACCCAAGTCATGGGTAAATAGCAGAGAAGAGCAGGCTCTTCAGCGTTGGTTGGTATGTAGTATAGGAGATGACAACTTTGATTTCAAACTGGAAAAGTTCAACGCTGCGACCAGCATCATGAGAGGCAGGCAACAAACAGAGTGGGGGAATGTGTTCCTGAAATGTATAGTTAATGATTCAGATCTCACAAAACCTAATGATGATTCCACTAGATTGGCAATACCACGGTGGAAGCAAGACAGACGTAATGACTATACTGTACTGGATTTGGGGAAAAAATTTACATGGCACAATTGGGAGATAGTTGAAACACTGGTCTAATCCAACGAAAATCCAGGCTAACAAAACGTTCATATTTTATGCTATTTAAAGCATTCCATGAAATGCTCACTAAACCTCTCACCCTGTAAATGAAAGGATAACAAACCTGAAGGACAAAGAATCAAAGGCGAAGATATTTACCGTATATTATTCTGCCACTTTACAGGAAGTTTTGGCAATCCATTCTTCATTTCCTCTGGAGTGCAGTGCTAACTTTTTAGGTGCCAGAGCTGACAACATTTTAGGACCTTGAGTGTTTAATTTCAATTATTTTGTTTGTTTTTTTCCTTTTATAGAGGTGCTGGAGAGGTGCTCAGGTGAACTCTAACAGCAGTGCACCCCTGATTAAAATACAATACTATTCTAAAACAATGTTTCTTTTGTCACCAGTAAATATTTTCTAATACCTCAAGTTGAGAGTTAACCATTCCTATAATGCTCAGATTTGATAAAACTGTTACCCACATTTGTCATCCCCTTGTTTTTTTACTTAAAAAAATGAATGTCCGTAATAATAATGTCTTTTAAATGTGTTGTTCAACTATTATTTACAACTACATACTCCATTTTTAAAAAAAATCTATTTCAGGGATAAAAATGGGGGCTATGGCATATACCTACTTCTCAATTTCCAATTTTTTTGTATGCTTTATATCTATGATTGGTCACTTCACCATATACCCAGTTCTCAAAATCAAGCCTTACCATATACCTAGTTCCCAAAATCAAGCCTTACCATATACATAGTTCCCAAAATCAAGCCTTACCATATACATAGTTCCCAAAATTAAGCCTTACCATATACATAGTTCCCAAAATCAAGCCTTACCATATACCTAGTTCCCAAAATCAAGCCTTACCATACACATAGTTCTCAAAATCAAGCCTTACCATATACCTAGTTCCCAAAATCAAGCTTTACCATATACATAGTTCCCAAAATCAAGCCTTGCCATATACCTAGTTCCCAAAATCAAGCCTTACCATATACATAGTTCCCAAAATCAAGCCTTACCATGTACATAGTTCCCAAAATCAAGCCTTACCATATACCTAGTTCCCAAAATCAAGCCTTACCATATACCTAGTTCCCAAAATCAAGCCTTACCATATACATAGTTCCCAAAATCAAGCCTTACCATATACATAGTTCCCAAAATTAAGCCTTACCATATACATAGTTCCCAAAATCAAGCCTTACCATATACCTAGTTCCCAAAATCAAGCCTTACCATACACATAGTTCTCAAAATCAAGCCTTACCATATACCTAGTTCCCAAAATCAAGCTTTACCATATACATAGTTCCCAAAATCAAGCCTTGCCATATACCTAGTTCCCAAAATCAAGCCTTACCATATACATAGTTCCCAAAATCAAGCCTTACCATGTACATAGTTCCCAAAATCAAGCCTTACCATATACCTAGTTCCCAAAATCAAGCCTTACCATATACCTAGTTCCCAAAATCAAGCCTTACCATACACATAGTTCTCAAAATCAAGCCTTACCATATACCTAGTTCCCAAGACATTTCCACCACCGATTTATTCATTTAATCAATACAGCTTTTTTCAGACATTTATACATTCAGGTTTACATTCATTCATTCAATTTTATTCTCTTGTAGCATTTTTGAATACAACCAAGATTTTCTTACTGATCTAAAAGGGGCTCGGTATGATGCTATGGATATTTAAGCAAAAAACGATGAATATCACGCAAGTATTTATTATTAGCAAGTACAAAGATTATTCAAAGTGAGCATCTGCTTTAAATATCTAAAACATGCAGCTAAAAGTCAATATTTTTCAAAGAAAAAACTCTGGAATGCCTTCAGTGAACATTCTTCTTCGAGTCACTTTCTTTTGTCAAAGTGCATGCGAGAATTAAATGTGATTCTCTGCTCTATCAACATCCATAGAAGTCTTTCTTTTTTTTGACTGAGAAACTACCTCAACAAATAAATGCACAGAAATCTGATGCATGATTATATCTATCTATCTATCTATCAAGACAGACAGACAGACAGACAGATAGATAGATATAATGCCTCACCTTGAAGTGATGTTTAGTGAGTTAGTCTGGACCATTATTAGACTGTAGTGCAATGGTTCTCAAACTTTATTATATGATGCCACACTGAGAAATATATTTGACTTACGGAGCTCATCAAGTCTCCATTCCATTATAATATGTGTATGCAGTGATATATATTTGGCCACAATTGGGGAGTAGCACTCAATGCTCTTCCAACGAAGGAATAGAGCACTCTGGTGGATGGGGAATATATGAGTGAGTAAATATATCGCTTAAATTCAACTTTACTGACTGTCCAGTTCTGTGGGGCAGAGGTAAGATGCCAGCCTCTGGGTCTGGAGCGAAAGTTTCGATCCTACCACATGGCACTGAATGGGATAATAGATAGTCTATAGCCACACTGCAGAGTTGTAATATAATGAAACAGCTGTCTGTGGATGACACAATAATATATATTTATATATATATATATATGATTATTGGATGGATACATAACTGACATAATGGTGAAGACAATGTGAAGTCACTCTCTAAGGAAGGTACGTGAATAAATACTTATTCATCCAATCA